>JAEIGD010000028.1:1200000-1527090 GCA_018903425.1 Zaprionus nigranus | reverse complement strand
TTTAGAGGTAGTTAGTATATTTTTAAACATAATTGCATACCAAATATTTTGGTAGACAAGTAACATGATTGGAAATTATTTTTTTCCTGCGTCCTTTTAGTTTGCTAAGTTTTTGCCAGTACGACAATATTCAGTAAATTAATTTTATAAATCATACAAAAATTTTTTATTCATCAAATGATAATTTTTCCATTGATATTCTTCATGTGAGTTACATATGCAAAGTTCTTTTTGCGAAGGAACATTCGGCATGTGCCGAAGTGCGGAATTGAATGGAATGAATTACCATAATATAGTTAATATATAATATATGTATATAGTAATATATATATTAATATGAATATGTATAATATTCAATATTAAGACTCTCTTTGATTGGCACTGGTGTTAAGTTATTTCTACTATCAAACTGGTCTTCATTTCGGTTGATTTTTCCTGTGGCAGCCAATGTGGTTATAGTGGTCCGATTTTAATGAAATTTTAAATGCATTTTAAATAAATAAAAAAATAAATGTAAATTTGGTTGCAAGATCTTGACAATGACTAAAAATCGGGCGATAGTTTGTATGGCAGCTATATGATATATCAGTCTGATCCGGCCTGCTTCAACTTATATACAGCGTAGCACAAGAAACACCCATCAAGATAGCCCTGAAACGGACAGACATGTAACGTGCAACGGTATGTTTGTTTTCGGACGATCTGTGCTTGCGGGCACGTTCTAATTTTCCGGCTCTAGCTCGTCGGCTTTGGGGGTGGAGGTTCTGCTTGGACAGATCCTATACCGAGTACACTAAATTATTATTAGTAAGACTAGAAAAACGTGCTGCGACAAGAGAAAAGCTAGTTTAACTCGAAGAGCTATCAAAAGATCCAAAATAAATAAGAGAAAGAGAGTGGGAAGGTGAAAGATCGGAAAACGGAAAACTGGCGAAAGCGAAGCTAATAGGTGTTATTGTGGTCGCGGAAAAGCTCACTCTACCTACGGTCACCCACCTGAGAGCATGGCTCTGGTGACCCCTTTGTCCCCTACAACCGCGGAATCATCAGCATGAGCGCTGCTCTTGTTAATTAACAGAGCATCATCTCATCATAGATTCCGAGCGGCGTAAGGGAAGCATCGGCAGTCATCCATCAGGGGGTGTCTAAAAAAAAATAAACTTACATACGGACAAGTCTAGTAAACTCTACTAAAAAATACGAAACTAATAACTGGATTGAGAATCAATTAATCATTGTAGACTTCTTGTATCTTCGCACCGCACTTCAGTACGTATGAAAAGTATAAACAAAGTATTATGTATGAAGGGTGTAAACAAGATCATGTATGTAGTATATAGATTAAATATATCACTCCAGATACCATTCAGAGGTTAAATGTTAATCCAAAAATAGGTTATCTTCGCTTAAGAATTAGCGAGTTTTAGTTCAGAGCAAACAAACTCGTTATTTCTAGTTCTTATTCTTTTAACGTTGGTACATAATATGAGCTATTTGTTTTAAAAATTTCATTCTTCTTCATTTCGTCGAACTTCTAATAAATTCAAATTGTTTGTTAATTAATATAACTTTGCCCTAGTAAAACTATGTAAATTATCATTTTTTTTTGTTGATGATTTTCTCCTTCTTGGACTATTGTATTCTTTTCATTGACTACTATTGCGTTATTTCACGCTATATTTTATTAGATTCCTATAATCGTGGAGAGGTGATGGCTGCTCATGTTATAAAAAAATAAATATTCAAAAAAAACCATAATTTGCATGCACCGAAACCAAGAAGAGATTTTGTTTATAAAAGGAACGAACTCACCGGTTAAATTTCCATCGACGAAAGATCGATCTTCCGATCCTGGAATGTTGCCGCATTGAGGCGTGTTATTTGCTGCTGCCAATTTATAATATTTAATTTTTTTTGAACATGAGCTGAGCACCTTTTTCCTAGTTAACTATCCCTTTCACTAAATTGTATTATTATTATCATTTAATTACAAATTCTCAAAACAATATTTGATCAAAACCACTCTTTGCTCTGCTCTAAAAGCTCAAATGTACGAAACATAATTTTTTTTAGACTCCTTCTGCACATGCAGGAACATCGGGCAGGCTTTTAGGCGCAGCTCGTTAAAAATGGAATTTGAGGTAGGGTATTGGATTAACGTTGCATTTTTGAATTATAGATGAGTTGATTTTAGAGATGGATGATGTTTTTAAAGTTGAAGGTAGATCCCACGTGTGCCTAGGAGGCTTTCTCCACGTGTGTCGATTAAAAATTTTATCGTAGGTTAGGTCAATGTCGATCGGCGAGGAGGAGCACTTGGGCACTTTCTGCTAAAGTCACTCCTATGGGAATATTTGCAGTACAGTGCCCTCACAAACACGAGGTGAAGTGGTGCTCCTACTAGGCAAAAGCACAAGTACCGCCTCAGAAAAAAACGACAAAGGTGCCCCTTTGCCGGTGAAACAAGGGGTGCTCCTATGGGCGTCCGCTAACGTGCTAGGCTGGGAAGAAGAATTACGGTTCAGAACCTTGCTATCACTTGTATTTATGCCACGTTACATACCTTCTGCCTACTTTTAGGTAAGGGAACAGTTTGCACCGCCGATGCTGTTAGTTGTCTGCAGCTTTGCTGTAATGTTAACTAAACAGCCAACTTCGGTTCGAGCCACAACCGATAGGTATTCTAGAGGGTTTTTTGTTTTAAAGTTATTATTTCAGCCATTTTATTTTTAACGAATTAATTTTCTCACTTACGTGGGCAAAGGGAAGCGGAGCCAGAAGTCTTTGAATTTCTTATTATTTTTTTTTTTTTTATAATTTATTATTTCAATTTTATTTAACCTAATAAATTTTTGATAACTTTCACTGCACTTGGGGTTATACAATTTAAACACGTGGATTTTACAAAATTTTCTATGCCCAGAGACGTCTTATCTCTTTGAAGATCAGCGTGAAAAAGATCGCTTCAAAAAAAAGCTACGGCTAAACCACGAGGAGAGTGCTTTCGGAGCTGATAATAGAAAAAACTGCAACCATGGGCCAGCTGTTTATTTTTATGGCTTTATCCTAAAGCTCAGCTTTGGATATTATCCGATTTCGGAACCTTTCTAAGACGGGCTCTGATCCACCAAAAGCACAACAAAATTTCACTGCCTACTTTCCGGCACCATCCTTAAATTTGTCTTATACGCTTCAGGCGCCGCTACAAAGCCCCCCGGTACAATCTGTCTAGGGTATTCTACAAGATAACCTAGACGGATACCGCCTGAAGCACTATCACTGACGTATGTCCTTTGCGTGATAGTTGCCTAATGGCCGACCTTGCATATCTTCTAGCTCGTAATAAGAATTTCCTATCTTCTTTCTAACTCGGGCTTTCACAAAGGACGGACCAAATTTAGAGTTGTAGCCAGTCGCAAAGCAGCTTTGTTTAAAATTTCGCCTAAAAACTTCTTGACCTTCGGCAAAGTTTACTTCTCGTGATCTCAAGTTGTATCGCTTTTCGTTTTGTTCATGGGCTTTTTGCATATGCTTTCCAGCGTCTGCACGAACTATTTCTAACGTATCTGGGCGATTAAACACCAATGATCGGTCGTCTAAAATGTTGAGCTTCCTCAACAGGGAATATGTACTTCCTGATGTCACCATATGCTGACCGAATGTTGTGTAATATGGAGTTGTGCCTATACTCGAATGTTTCGACGAACGCAATGCACAAGATATTTTGTTTAAGTTTTCATCCCAGTTTTTCTGGTCTGGATTTACATAGGCACGAATTGCTGAAATCACCGAACGATTGACACGCTCGGAGGCATTTGCTTGTGGCGAATGTACGGCCGTTAGCGTATGCGTTATTTCATACTGCTTCATAAGCTTCTGAAATGCCACAGATCGGAATTGCGACCCATTATCGGACACTATTGTTTCCGGCACACCAAACGTCATAAAAGATCGTTTTCGAGGTATTTTACCACAACATCAGCGTTTATTTTCTTAACGGGCTTTAGAAAAACAAACTTTGAAAAATGATCCAATACGATAAATATGCCTACATTTCCACTTCTTGAGCGCGGATAAGGACCGAGAAAATCTATATACAGGCGCTGAAAAACTCGTTGCGTCTCTGCGGCTTTCCCCATGGAGGTCTCAAAACAGAATTGGGAGATTTTGTCGATTTACAAACCTCACATGCGTTAATATAAGTCTTAATATCGGAAACTAATCCAGGCCAGAAGTAGTATCGTCTGACTCGCTCGATAGTTTTATGCATACCTCCATGCGAGGCTAATGGACTATTATGCGCTTGCGATATGACTTCCTGCACCAATTGTTTGGGTATCCAAAGCTTCCAGGCATATTCATCGTGAGTTTGTTCTCCTGTTAAATGCTCTGACCGCCGATAGACATACCCATCTTCGGTCTTTAAATCGGGAAAGTACGCGCTGTTAGCTTGCACGTTTCTAACCCAATCTGTGTATTCGATAGATTTAAAGTGCTCTGAATTTAAGTCCACGAGCAAACCTTCTTTTATATCTATCGCTGCTAATTCATCTTCATTTACACGTGACAAGGAATCTGGTACCACGTTTAGAGAGCCTTTTCTGTGTTCAATTTTAAATTTAAATCTTTGTAGGGTTAATGCCCAACGAGCCAATCGGGAATTTAAATCATGGTTGGACATCAGCCATTTGAGAGACGCGTGGTCGGTTATAATTGTAAAATCATGACCTTCCACGTAAGCTCGAAAACTCTTCAGCGCTACAATCGCTGCTAAGCATTCCTGCTCGGTGACGGTATAGTTCCTTTGAGCTTTGTTAAGCTTTTTTGATATAAAAGCAACTGGGCGTTCGTCTCCTTCTGCCGAGGTTTGAACTAATACAGCTCCTACTCCAGTTTTACTAGCATCGCAATGTATTGCGAAAGGCTTAGCAAAGTCAGGGCTACTTAGTACTGGAGCCTTGGTGAGGTGAGATTTTAACTCCTCAAAGGCTTTTATGGCATTCTCAGTCAATGAAAATCTTCTTAGTTGTCATCAAATCGGTCAAAGGGGAAGCCAACGTTGCAAAATTTGGCACGAATTTACGGTACCACCCACACATTCCCATAAATCTTCTCAAGCTTCGAAGACTTTTAGGAATTGGAAACTGAGTAATCGCCGACACCTTTTCGGGATCAGTGCGTATTCCACCATCACCAATTATGTGACCTAAATACCGCACACGCCGCATGCAGAAATGACTTTTGCCAATATTGATCGTCAGACCTGCACGCTTTATGTGGAGAGCAATTTCTCTAAGAACTTCTATATGCCTTTCAAAACCTGAAGAAACTATCAGCAAATCGTCTAAATAGATAAAGACCTCATTCCTAAGGTGGAATGGAACCACTTTATCCATCAAACGCGACATGGTGCTGGTGGCGTTACACAGACCAAAAGGCATAACCTTAAACTGGTAAAGCGGCCTACCAGGTACTGTAAAAGCTGTTTTATCGCGGGATTGCTGCTCTAAAGGAACTTGCCAGTAAGCATCCTTTAAATCTAAGCTTGTTATGTACTCAGCTTTTGGCAATCGGCTCAATATGCCACTTATCTGAGGAAGTGGATAGGCGTCCTTTTCAGTAAAAGAATTTATTTTGCGACAGTCCAAACAAATCCTAACCTTTCCTGGTTTGGTCACCATTACTATCGGTGAAGACCATGCGCTATCTGCTTCTTCTATTACTCCAAGACTTAACATTCTATCAATTTCCGCGTACATTTCCTTTTCTACCGCTGGAGAAACCGGAAAATGTCGTTGTTTTATAGGCTTAACTTTGCCTACGTCGATAGAATGCATTATTAAATTGGTTTTTCCTAAACCTTCCTGACAAAACGAGGGAAAGCAGTTGATCGCTAACTTGAGTTTTGACTGTTGATCTTCAGTCAAGACGTGTTGTTCTACGTTGGACGTGGGAACATCTTTCTCCTTCAAATTTAATTCTGCGATCTGTAGTTCTTTAGGAAATATTCCAAAAATTCTCCAAAAATCAATACCGAGATATAACTCCTGTTGCAAAGAAGGAACTATGAATATTTCTAGGAATTTTTCTTGATTTCCGTATTCTACCATTAATTTCAATTTGCCTATTATGCGTTGTGAGCTACCATCAGCTGTAGAAGCATTAGCCTTTATGGGCTTGTATGCTACATCTCCTTTAAGGACTTCAACGGCCAAAGAACCACCTATGCAGCTAATCGACGCTCCTGAGTCCAATAAGCCATAGACTGTACGGTTTAGCAGCCGAATTGGCAAGAAAGGACGCGGATCTGTGGTTGAGGATGGTATTGAACAAATATGCTTGAACGCGAGCTGACATTGTTTAGCGCGCTTATAGAAAGTTTTTATCCTGATTGAACTACGAGTTGTCGTTTGTTGTGAAACGGAATCGGTAAGACTTTCGACTGAAGGTGTTGCTGATAGATGTTGAAATTTTCGATGCAGAAGAGTCAAGTCAGTGTTTGTGTGTAAATCTGGTAATATAGGTAAGTCTGGTGGTATATTTAGAGGTACATCAATCTTTAATCGGTCATTGTTCCCTGATTGCGCTGCGCACTCGAAGTCTTCGGTTTGGGTAGCGACTTCTTCGTGCAGCTTTTGGAGTTTTTTGAACAGTTTCTGCAATCTGGTTTGTAAGTGTTGTTTGCGCCACAACCGTAACAAAAAACTCGTTTCTCAGCCAAACAATCTTGGTATCTGTGTCCCTCTTTGTGACAATTCCAACAAATTAATGAGAAAGCGTCGACTTCGAGCACCTGAGAGTCTGAATCAGATTCAACTTCTTTTTCTTCTTGCCCTATTTCAGAAACTTCTCGTCTAAAAGGAGTTCCTTTATTGTACCCCTGTGATCTCTTTACATCATCTAAAAAGATCTCACGTCGACGACAAATATCTCTCAATCCTGATACTGTCTTTACGTCTACATTTAAAAGTTCATGCCTTATCTCAGGTCTTAAATTATTCCTGAGGAGACGTACTAATTTCTGAGATGATAATGGTTGTTCTAACTGATCTAGTAGTATAGATATGCTGTCAAAGAAACTGTCGAAGTTCTCATTTATTTTCTGTTTTCTGCTTCGAATAAGTTCTTCGATATCTGCATCATCCCTTTCTTGGCGAAATTGCAAGCGCAAAGCTGCACATAACTGATCCCATCGAACTTCGTTAACAGACTTGTGATAACGCCAATAAAATTCATTGGCCTTACCGTCAAAAAAGCACGCTTGCATTTTTGCACAATACAGCGAAATTCCCTTCTAAGGTCTGCACTGTAAGCGCTTCTACACGATAAATAAAATTATCGACTGTTAAAAAAGCCTGTTCCAGAGAACTTAAGTTTCCATCCGTTCAAAATGTGCACAACTTTGTCAGGACGATTTAACAAATCAGAGTTATGAGATCTGTTTGAAAAGGGAGATCCTACATTTTGAGCTCGTGGATTTTCGACTCCTGAGAAAGAACTTAGAAGATGCACAGGGTTTTCTATTGGTGCTTGTTCTCGAGCGCTATTTGCAGTTGATTGAGGGGGGTGTGATCATCAGCCTCTGAACGGTTTCTACGACAGTATTTTGAATGATCTCACTCATTTTCTCAGATAGACTGGTGAGCAACCTACGTTCCATTGTAACTAAAGCTATAGCATTCATAGCTTCTCTGGGATCTACTCTATTAGAATTGTCGCTAGATTTTGCGGCCTGCGTTGAGGTGGAAGCCCTATTATCATCCATAGGGTCACCGGAAATTTCTATAGGATTACGACTTTTTGATTTCCCACGAGTAGTTACTCCAGAGCTTTCAATCAAACAGACGGCATTACATTTGGGACATTTGTTGTTATTCTTGAAATGCGCTGCAATGCATTTTCGATGAAAATCGTGCTCACAACTGGTTTTGTAATTTTCAGCTAGTGAATTAATTTGCATTTCGCATAATGAGCATACAGATTTTGGCTCTGCTTCTGGAGCTGTATTATCGGGAGATCGGTCGAGCCCCATATTTAAAAATAATAATAATCGCTACTAATGACTTCAAAACTTTAATAAAAATCAAAACAAATCACAAGATTTATAAATATATAAATTTATAAAGGAAATTTTAACACTATTAAAGACAATTTCATTTGAATAATTGAACTCAATGCATGATGTTTCGCGCGTTGTAGGAGAGTGAATATTTTCTACCATGTTTTCTTGCCGAGAAAGTATAAAAAGAAAGGATACGACTAAAGATGTATTTCTTTAGTCTTCATTGAGGGAAAGTCAGTAGAGGTGCGGACAGTGGACGTTAGAAACATACTCATCTGTATTCCAGCAACTTTACTAAACAGACTGGCTTCAATTAAATGCATTGATTGACAAACACGGATAGAGAATTGATTAAAACAATTCAGTTATATTCCAAAGTGTTTGTTTTTTTTTTTTTTTTTAACATTTTTTTATATTGAAGTATAGAAAGGTTCGCTAAGTCAATAATGCAGTATCTCATTTCGGGCCAAAAGGTCAACCTAGGTCAGACTCTCTTTTGTATTTCCGCAAACTGAATAATACCAGCAACAAAGATAGCAGGGGAAATCTTTGCATAATAACCTTTATTTGTGGACATAATACGACTGATTATCGCTCTTAATGTATTCCAAAACAAATAAAAGTAACTAGACAAAAGATTTTTGAAAGGGTTAAGAAATTGAAAAGAATTTGAAAAAAGAAGAAGAAAGAATACGAAAGAATATTTTTGAATCTCTTATTAATGAGTCCCAATGAATAAGTACTTTATTCAATGAGGCCCCACGTTGGGCGCCACTTTTCTTATTAATAATAATAAGTTATTAACTGTAACGTGCAACGGTATGTTTGTTTTCGGACGATCTGTGCTTGCGGGGCACGTTTTAATTTTTCGGATCTAGCTCGTCTGCTTTGGGGGTGGAGGTCTTGCTTGAACAGATCCTATACCGGTTGCACTTAATTATTATAAGTAAGACTAGAAAAAACGTGCAGCGACAAAAGAAAAGCTAGTTTAAAGAACCGGAAGAGCTATTAAAATATCCAAAAGAAAAAAGAGAAAGAGAATGGGAAAGTTGAAGATCGGAAAACGGAAAACTGGCGAAAGCGAAGCCACAGGTGTTATTGTGGTCGCGAGTGCCCACCCTACCTACGGTCACCCACCTGAGAGCATGGCTCTGGTGACCCCTTTGTCCCCTACAACCGCGGAATCATCAGCATGAGCTCAAGTTAAAGTTAATTAACAGAGCATCATCTCATCATAGATTCCGAGCGGCGTAAGGGAAGCATCGGCAGTCATCCATCAGGGGGTGTCTGAAAAAATAAACTAATATACGGACAAGTCTAGTAAACTCTACTAAAAAATACGAAACTAATAACTGGATTGAGAATCAATTAATCATTGTAGAATTCTTGTATCTTCAAATTGCATTTAGTATGTATAAAAGTATAAACAAAATTATGTATGAAGGTGTAAACAAGATTATGTATATAGTATATAGATTAAATATAGCAATTCAGATATCATTCATATATTAAATGTTAATCTAAAAATAGGTTATATTCGCTTAAACGAATTAGCGAGTTTTAGTTCAGAGCAAACAAACTCGTTATTTCTATTCTTATTCTTTTAACGTTGGTACATAATATGAGCTATTTGTTTTAAAATTTCATTCTTCTTCATTTCGTCGAACTTCTAATAAATTCAAATTGTTTGTTAATTAATATAACTTTGCCCTAGTAAAACTATGTAAATTATCATTTTTTTGTTGATGATTTTCTCCTTCTTGGACTATTGTATTCTTTTCATTGACTACTATTGCGTTATTTCACGCTATATTTTATTAGATTTCCTATAATCGTGGAGAGGTGATGGCTGCTCATGTTATAAAAAAATAAATATTCAAAAAAAACCATAATATGCATGCACCGAAACCAAGAAGAGATTTTGTTTATAAAAGGAACGAACTCACCGGTTAAATTTCCATCGACGAAAGATCGATCTTCCGGATCCTGGAATGTTGCCGCATTGAGGCGTGTTATTTGCTGCTGCCAATTTATAATATTTAATTCTTTTTGAACATGAGCTGAGCACCTTTTCCCTAGTTAACTATCCCTTTCACTAATTTTTATTATTATTATTATTTAATTACAAATTTCAAAACAATATTTGATCAAAACTACTCTTGCTCTGCTCTAAAAGCTCAAATGTATGAAACATAATTTTGTTTAGACTCCCTTCTGCACATGCAGGAACATCGGGCAGGCTTTTAGGCGCAGCTCGTTAAAATGTAATTTGAGGTAGGTGTACTGGATTAACGTTGCATTTTTTGAATTATAGATGAGTTGATTTTAGAGATGGATGATGTTTTTAAAGTTGAAGGTAGATCCCACGTGTGCCTAGGAGGCTTTCTCCACGTGTGTCGATTAAAAATTTTATCGTAGGTTAGGTCAATGTCGATCGGCGAGGAGGAGCACTTGGGCACTTTCTGCTAAAGTCACTCCTATGGGAATATTTGCAGTACAGTGCCCTCACAAACACGAGGTGTGAAGTGGTGCTCCTATAGGCAAAAGCACAAGTACCGCCTCAGAAAAAACGACAAAGGTGCCCCTTTGCCGGTGAAACAAAGGGGTGCTCCTATGGGCGTCCGCTAACGTGCTAGGCTGGGAAGAAGAATTACGGTTCAGAACCTTGCTATCACTTGTATTTATGCCACGTTACATACCTTCTGCCTACTTTTAGGGTAAAGGGAACAGTTTGCACCGCCGATGCTGTTAGTTGTCTGCAGCTTTGCTGTAATGTTAACTAAACAGCCAACTTCGGTTCGAGCCACAACCGATAGGTATTCTAGAGGGTTTTTTGTTTTAAAGTTATTATTTCAGCCATTTTATTTTTAACGAATTAATTTTCTCACTTACGTGGGCAAAGGGAAGCGGAGCCAGAAGTCTTTGAATTTCTTATTATTTTTTTTGTTTTTTTATAATTTATTATTTCAATTTTATTTAACTTAATAAATTTTTGATAACTTTTCACTGCACTTGGGGGTTATACAATTTTAAACACGTGGATTTTACAAAATTTTCTATGCCCAGAGACGTCTTATCTCTTTGAAGATCAGCGTGAAAAAGATCGCTTCAAAAAAAAAGCTACGGCTAAACCACGAGGAGAGTGCTTTTTCGAGCTGATAATAGAAAAAACTGCAACCATGGGCCAGCTGTTTATTTTTATGGCTTTATCCTAAAGCTCAGCTTTGGATATTATCCGATTTCGGAACCTTCTATCCTAAGACGGGCTCTCGATCCACCAAAGCACAACAAAAATTTCACTGCCTACTTTCCGGCACCATCCTTAAATTTGTCTTATACGCTTCAGGCGCCGCTACAGACAGACAGACAGGGATAGATCCACTCCACTGTTGCCTGCTCAGATTCAGAATATATGTATATACTTTATAGCGTCGCAGATGTCTCCTAACGAACTTTTTATTTAATATAATAAACAAGGCAACAAGTTGTAGATACAGTTGCATTGATTATCTTAATCAATTGCAGGTTTATTTAATAATCGAGAGTGGACAGTTGCAGATGTAAACTGTCGAGAGATTGTTAATGATGCTGCGTACGTAGAAGTGCTTACATTATACGACATATATTCATTATATTGCAACTCTAACATTGCCAAAATACCGTATATGCTATGATAGATAAGGACTTTACGTGTTTCCTCAATCGCTGCTCGTGGAAATATATAAAGTACATTTTTATCATTCTACCTATACTCATACTGTGTATCGATCCACTTTGAGTTGCCTGCAAAATCTTTGGAATTTGCAATCTTCCACGCTCATAAAGTAAACACGTTTTGGGCTGCTTCGTCAAGGATTCTTTGCCATAACTCTGAAGTGGAGAATACACAAGCTGCTGCTTCGGCGGCAGCCAGCAAGCTGATGTTGCGTTTTGCTGGTTGTGCGTGAGAATTTGTTGCACATTCTGCAGATTCTGTTGCCTTTTCGCTGCGGTTCGCCACCTTGCGGCAGCTGCAAGCGGCGGGGCAAGTGGGGCGAGCGGTCAGGCAGGCAGGCAGAGAGAGAAGTCTTCAGTCGCAGTCTATACTGTCTATACACCGAAGTGGCATGCACTGGACATTCTTTGTAGTCAGCTTAACTCGTTCATTCCTGCAGCACAACCCCTCTTACTCCACAAACCCACCACCCCACCCCCCTGTACTGCTGCAAGTGGCAGCGTGGTACGCAGCTATGCAGCGCCTCAACGCCTGCTTCGACTGCGCCAAAATTGACCGAATGGTGGCTAAGCATTCCGTTGACATCGCGCAGAGCAGGCAGAGAGGAGGCTGGGGGGAGTGGTTGTAGAAAGGGGGTGGGGTGGCAGCTCTGCGCTGAGCTGCTTTAATCGCACGCATCGCTTGTCCAACAAATCCGCTGCTAAGTTTGGATTTCGCTGCATGGAGCCAAGGGAAGGGGTAAGTTCAGACGCTTTATGATTGTCCAGTGCATGGGGTCTAGCCGGCACACACACAAACAAACACAAACTTACGCACAGCCAGCCACAGTGTCTGCGTGTGTGTGTGTTTGTGTGCGAGACGATATTTGTTTCGCCCAAGACGCAGATAAAATTAAAATCATGCGAAAAGAAAAAAAAGAAATATCAACTTTAGGTCGGCAAAAAGTTTTCTTTGTTTTGTTTGCTGTTCCGCTACACACGGTCTTGTGTCTCTGTCAGTGTGTGTGTGTCTGTGTGAGTGTCTTCGAATGAGATTTTGTTAATATTTAAACAAAGGTCGCCATCATTCGTAAGGCCTTCGTTGTTGTTGTTGTCGCTGTTATCGTCCCTTAGGCCTCACAATTTTTCATCTGGCATTGTCTGTTCAAAAATTTGCGCCCCAGGCTAGGGGCAAGAGGCGGTGGAAGGGGGAGGATTGGGGAAAAAAGGCAGGTATTTGACGCTGGATGTGTTTTGTTTTAGTTGTGCCGGCTTCACCTGCCCGCCGCGGCTGCCATGTCCTTTGTTGTGCCCGGCTGCCCCCCCGTCTGTCTGTCTGCCTGTCTGCTCTGTGTGTCTTTTTATAGTTGTTGCCTGATTTGCTAGCACCATTTAGATGCTTTCGCAGTTTGAGAACAGTTCAAGGTGTTCTTAAAAACACCTTCGAGGAGGGGATAAAATACAATATGTCTGCATTTCTACGAAAGTTTCTCTGCGTCTGAACTGTACAAATAGTTACATTCAATGTATATTACTGTTCATTATATATATTAAACAACTATATATGTGTATTTTTTTTAGAATTAAATTTGTCAATGATTGTCACCCATGCAGACCACAGTCTCTGTGCCACAAGACGAGCTTAAGATTTATTAGTGACTGCCTGAAAGTAGGCAACGTTTTTTGCCTTGTTTTTTCTTCAGCTTCTATTAATTTTCTACTTGTAGTTTTCTTACTTGTTGCGGCCTTCAGAACTTACAGTTTCTTGGAACGTCAATACCTTGGCCGATTCTTGTTTTGTTTGCCATCTGCCTTTGTCTTCGGCTACGGCTTCGGCTTTGGCTTTGGCTGCTTCTGCTTCTGTCTCTGCTGTGCTGCGTCATTTGGCTTGGCTTTTATTATTATTATTTTTACGAGCGCGTTTTTCTCTCTCTGTTCTTTCATTCTGTCTGTCCCGTTTACGGTGCTCTTCGCTCTTCACTCTTTCTGTCTCTCTCTTTATCTCTCTCCCTCTCTTTTTGTCACAATATAATGGAATTTATTTTATGGCCAACAGGTAGAAAATTTGTTGTCCTCCTGCGTTCGGCTAATTTCGCTTTTACTATTGCCCGGACAAAGGCCAAGGGCCACAGAGAGCGGCCACATAGAGAAGCGGAGCAGTGAGTGCAGGGGGTGTGGGGATGGGGGGGGTAGTGTATATAAGTGTAAGTACGGGCATAATGTCGGCCATACGGTTTGTCTGCTTTCTTTCCTTCATTCTTTCTGTTTTCCTACACTTTTTGTTGTTATATTTCGTTGTTATTTCGTTGTCTCTGTTTTCTTTTTGTTTTTTTTTTTTTTTTTTGGGTGCTCGTCCTTATGCTGCAATATTTTTTAATGTCCCTGCCGGGGGGCGCAAATGGGCACGGAAAAAAAGAAGAAGAAGAAGAGGTACACAATAACAACATGGAAAACATTGCGACATCCGAAGACAATTAAAATTTATTCAACGCTCTTAAAAAGCGCGACCGAAGAAAATATAAACATAAATATGTAATAAGCGACATCGAGACGAGGTCGAAACGTGGAGGGGGTAAGGGATGGGGAATGGGGGAAGGGACCTTACTCCCCCCTTCTGTTGGCCTTGTCTGTGCGGCTCTCTGATGCTGGCATTATGCGATTTACATTAGCGTGTTAATACAATTAAAAAGTCGGCTCAGGCAGGACAATGAATCTTCGGCCACCTGTCAGGAGGCAACGCGAGTCACAAAGAGACGAAATGAAATTAAAAATGCTTTTACCGAGGTCCCATTGGGCCTAGCCCAGCTCCTGAGGCACTGAGCAACTCACCAGCCCCACTCCATTTCCGTTAAATGAAACATTTGAAGTGGCAGCTTAAAGATGTGAAGCACTCGTGATATATTATTAATGTTTGTACGATATCTTTGGATTATCAGAGAAATATGTCTAGCATAAGAAGCAGATAATTAAGAGGAAACTAAAGTTTAATGTTGCAATTGCCAATTAGTTTTGTAGGAATCAGGAAGTTCGGATCCGACAATGACACCAGAGTCTATTCATCGCAGTCACTCCGTCGTGGTACTGATCGTACTTCTGATCGCGTTTTTTGACCATCGATAACTAGGCTCTTCTTCCATAGTTCCTTCTCAATCTGTAGAGTTTGAGATATATAATAATACACGTAATACAAATACAAGGGAAGAATATCATGGAATGTCTGCTCCATAATTTTCTTGCTCTCACTTTCTCTCTGTTTTCCTTTACCTCGCTCTTTCTCTAAATTGTCCGGTCATATTCTATTTCCAGATGCTAAGAATAAATTATTTTATCCATGTATATACATATATATTTGTCACTCTGCCTCGATCCAATTGGGAATCGCATCAATTTTCCGCAATGAAAATATAAATCAATTTTAGTTTTGTTTTACTTATGAAACGCAATCCCAGGCCCATCTATCTTGGCCTCGTCAAGTGGGTGTCACCTGTGTGAACTGTGCCCCCTTCCCCCCGTGTCCCTCTGTTTACCCTGTGTGCCCACCTCATGCATATTTCATCTCGCTGCTACTTCACCTGCTCCACCACAGTCAGCTCAATCTCGGTGACGCGCTCTGCCAGAATCAACAACAACTTTAAAACACTTTGCATTTAAGCGACAAATGCGACACGGTCAGGACACCTATCAACCTGCCCCCCCGCCCCCTTAGGTTGGGTTACCCCACATGCCGCGATGATGGCGTTGCTGGGGCAGGCGTCCGACGCGCGGCTTTGTCATAAATCATTTTCGTGCCGCGTTGCCGCAGAATGACACACGCCCGGACAGCGGGCGATTCGACCCGGTGCGGCCCTTGGCCAGCAGCAGGTGCCGCCATCATCCTAACGCCCCCTCTCCCCACTCCCCTGCGCACAGCACGCCATCCCCTTTGACTAGTCGCGTTGTTTGCACTTTTTTGGAGGTCACAAATTGTTTCGCTGCCGAGGATTCAACAAATTGGAAAGTGTTCGCAAGTAGCCGCTGCACGTGCCACAGAAATTCCAACCCAGCCGTCATCGTGTTGCCTCCTCCCATCGCTCATTGGTGGCGTCGCTCGCTGTCGCCCTGTCGCCCTGTCGCCGTGTCGCTGTCCGCAGCCATTTAATAATAAAAATTTGAACAAAACTTTTGGGGCGGCCTTTTAAGGGGCTCTCCATTATTTATATAAAAATTCAAATTAAATAAGATTAATTTGCCTGCCCCAACTGAAGAGGCTTTTCCCCTGCATCCCCGTCCCACTTTCTATGCTTCAGTTGAGCCCAATCCGGGGCAGCTTCGCATCGGCCAAGTGAGTTGCAGTCGCACTTCGAGTGGTATTTCCCGTTCCTCTTCCCCTTCCCCTTCCTCTTCCTCTTCCCCATCACGTAGTGCTTGTTGTTGTGCGCGTGATTTTGGTCACTTTGAGGCAACTTTTGCATAATTCCACTCAACGCCCACTTGAAGATGACTAATGATATCCTCAGCCCTGGGCCTTTCCCTTTCTTCCCCTCCCTATTCCCTTCTCCTTCTCTGTCGCTCTGTCTGTATCGTGTGTGCAAACGAGATGGCGGTATGCCGCAAATATGTCACATTTGTCTACTGACAGCCGGCCGCAGCGACGAGCACTTCAAACTTCCCCTAGAGAAGCCGTCGCGGGGAGGGGGGGGAGAGGGTGCCTGAGCGGGGGGCGGGGGGCAAGCTGGTCTCGCACTGTTTTTCCGGTGGCAGTTCCAGCGGTGATTTTTCTAAGCTGTCATCTGCAGACAATACACAAAGAGACGCAGTCCATGTCGCTAATTGTCAGCCAAAAACTATGCCCACTGCAAATCCAGCAAGGGGAGGGAGGAAGATGTTCCGCAAAACAACGGCAATGCAATTACAACTCAACTGGAATGTCATACACTAGCATAACATATTTCATCTGCAACGTTTTCTGGAACAACATACTAAGCAATTTCAATTGCAATTCTCCAATTGAATAACATTCAATATCTGTGCAATTTTAGATTGACTGCTTTTGAATTTCGAAATACCTCCCAAAACTAGGCAACAATCTCTGGCTGGCATTGGCGAAATGCGTGCGAAAGTGATTTCGCAGAGAAATACATGCATATATCATTTGCAAAATGGAACTAAATCGAATTAGATGCGGAACTGGTCGGCCACGGCTGTGATTGATGTGCGAAATGCGAAAAATATTGCGACAAATCAAATTCCCGGGCACCGAAGGTGGAAAAGGAGAAAAGAGGTGGAAAGGGGAGAGAAGAGAGCTGCTGTTTGGACGCTGACAAACGCATTGGATGCAGGTGAGCCAGGTGAATTTGGTTGCTATTAAAAATAAAAATGGAAAACCTTTTCGATGCAATTAGTGACAGACTGCTAAATACGCCGCCAGGTGGCGCCAGCTGCACGAAGTTGTCGCTGTCAAGTTTGTCCGCTAATGAACAACAAACTTGAACAAGTTTTACAGCAGCAGGCGTGGCCGGGAAGAGGGCGGAGGGAGAAAGAGAGGGAGAGAGAAAAACGACGCAAAATGGCAACAAAATCTACCCCAATCGGGCGAAGAAGTTAAATGAAATGCAATTAAAAACAACTAAATGCGCGATGAATGCAAAATTAGCAACAAAAAAGCAACAAGAACGGCAACAAAGAGAACCACAAAGCGAGAAACGAATCGCTGTGGAAAGGCGAAATCGAAACGGAATCGAAATTTGCAGCCAGTTCGATGGGATCCGCAGGTAACACTCGGCGCAGCGATTGAATTCGCATCAGCGAAACGGATTACTCAACTTGCCACAGGCAACGCGTTGCATGCAGCAAGTTGGTAGACAAGGAGGTGCCTCGCACTGGGCTGGGGTGGCACGCCTGCTGCAATTTTCGATAAATTCGTTCGTTCAAAAGATGTCGCAGGCCGCGGCCAGCGAGCGGGCAATGGGGCAATGGGGGAGTGGGTGCAGGTGGAGTGCACAGCAGCGGATAAGTATTTCATTCATTTCCATAATTTTAATAAAATTGAAGAAATATATTCAAGGCGGTGGCAAGCAACAAAACAACAACAAAAGCCAGCAGAAAGAAAGGAGGAGAAGAAGAAGAAGCAGGCAAGACAAATCAAAACGAAAGAAAAGATGGAAAATCGGTAAATGGAAAAAGCAAAAATGTGCGGCATGTAATGAAGGCCTCCAAAAGCATGGCTGCATAGCACAGTGGAACAGGAGCGACACTGTGGCCCTGATCTGGACAAAACTGAATGGCCAAAGCATGTTTCTCAAGGAGAATATGAATATAAGAAAGAATAAAGCATCAGCTAAATAACGCAACATCTTAGGGAAGTATCAAACAAGAAAGACAACAATTTGTAGGTCAATTCCTCACCGATTACTCCTACACTATACATATATAGTATTACAATACATTTTTAGCATTAGCTTCCTTAGTGTTTTAATTCTTGTATGAAAACACTAGGAAATAATTGCACGAGTTAATTAAATAGAGTATAGCATATGAATGTTACTTTGCATATTGATATTTAAATCAATACAATACCATCAATTCGACTGATTGTTCCTATTATGACTATAAATTCCCTGTCGTTCTAGGGGTGTCGATAAGCCATACTTTAACTACTTATCCGACTACTCCTGACACGGGTAGTTACCCTATTCACCCTATACTAAGCGAACACCGAACCACTAAGTGTCAAACAAAATTGAACGCCTACTCGTCGCTTTCTGAGCTGGCGGCCAGTACTATAGGGTTATGTAATAATGGTCAAATTTGTAATAATAACATAAGTTTTAAGGCATCAAAAAGGGATACTGCGGCTAGTTTGCATTGCACAAAGTTAAGTATCAAAAGAATTTAAGAAAATGCAGAAAAAAGTAACGGAAGGAACTGCAAAAAAACTAGTATATCAATATCTATTAAGGCACATATAAATAAAAGTTTCTTAAATACAGCATGAACTTATTTGAAGACCTTCCTGCAGCTAAGCAAATACTCGAAGAACCACCACGAGGAACAGCGAACGCAGTATCACAAGAAGTTTGCAAAATATATGAAGAAGTAACTGCACAACGACACTCAAAAATATCTACAAATATTTTATTATCCCAATAACTATTCTATTGCAATATTTCTGTCGTGTCATGCACACTTAAACTTTGCTCCACTGTGCGTTGTGTGGCAAACCCAACAACTCGTTCTGCCATTCCCTTTGGCATGTTGCAGTGCATGTGGCGTCGTTTACCTCCGAATCTAGATCCATTGCTGCGCTAGCATATACCATCTACTGGCCACCATCCACCTCTCCCGGCCTGCCCTGCTCTGTCCTACCCCTCTCTTAGGTGAGCCAGGCATCTGCATCTGTGCGCGCCCCGTCAACCAGGCAAATGACATAATTCAGTTGCTGGCAAAGTTTTGACTGATGCTGATGCTGCCACGATGTCCTTGTGACGTGCTCTCTCCTTTCACCCCCTCGCTCTCTCTCTCTCTCTCTCAGTCGTACCCCTTGTTGTTGTTGCTGCTGCATGGGCAAAGTTGAACGTTGAATTTTGATGTTCGTTGATTGCCATCGCCCATCTGCACACTTGTTTTCGAAGATATGTCACCAGGTGTAGCTGCGCATTTAATCCGACCAAAAGTCGCAACATCAACAGCCAAACGTCAGACATCGGTCCTGTGGACGTTGCACGACAACGGGACAGTGGGACAGCGGGAGAGTGGAACTCTGTGGGACAACGGACGACGGAGGATGACGACGGCTACATGCGATGCTCGCCAGGTACTTGTAAAAGTCAAAAGTTCGGGAGAGGCGCCACAGGCAGCGGCAGCGGCAGTCTGAGTGAAGCTCGTGTGTGTTACATGTGCCGCTTGCCGCATACCCTGCCTCGCCTCCCCTTGTCTGCTGATCCCTCTGCTGCGGTTTGCCCCTGCCCACAATGAAAATGACTTTCACTTGAACTTATTCGTATTTCTGTGTGTGTAACTCATACGCCGCGTGGCCCAATAAAAAGTAACCTGCTTTGCTCCTCTTTCCTCCCTCCTTCCCTGTCTGCCTCTGCCGTTCTTGGCTCCACTCACAAGTAAACAAGATTGAGAAATTATCTGTAGCAAGGCGAAGCATTTACTATATAAATTGAATAACAGATCTACATATGTTTGAGCAGGAATAAGTATGGGAATATTGAGAACAATTGTTGAAGCAAACTGTATATTGCGATAGTATTGCTAGCCGGCAAACAAACTTTAAACAAAACTAATATACATAACTGTTATACAAACGAAACGTATACATAACTGTTATACAAAACTGTTATACAAAACTGTTATACAAAAATGTTATACATAACTGTATAAAACTGTTATACTTAACTGTTATACAAAACTGTTATACAAAACTGTTATACAAAACTGTTATACAAAACTGTATACTAAGAACAAACTATCATACAAAACTGTATATCAACCCTGTCGAGCGGAATTGGATATAACTAACCATTGTGCAAACTATTGGTCTACCAACAAAACTGTCATACAAAACAGTTAAACAAATCTGTTATACTTAACTGTTATACAAAATTGATATACTCAAGATATACAATGAGACTGTTATATAAGCATGTTATGCAACTCATTTATAGAAATTTGCTAAGTAAAACCCATATGCAAATCTGTTGCTTGACACAATGTGTGGCGGGAGACATGAGTGCTTGGGATCACAGCTCACAGCGTTGAAGGTATAAAGTCTTTTCTTTTAAATTAATTCAACCTGCTGCTCCTGCTGGGATTCTTGCTCTTGCTCTCTCTTCAGTCCCTGCTCCCACTCTCCTTCTCGACACACACTGTCATCTGATGAGCAATTAATATGGCAAATCATGAGACATTCCCTGGTAACCAGAACTCGTCTACAGGCATTTGATCCAGCCTGTGCGTGCACACACACCCACTCACACACACCCGCACACACACACACACACTCACACACATGCGTAGCCCTAACCTGGAGGGGGGTCAAGGTTAACCCTGCCCAAATTCTGCATATGAATAGGTCGTATTTAGTCTCGTTCCCTCTTGCCCAATCCCCACCCACTCTTCCTTCACACACACTTTTATTTGGTTTGGTGGGCGTGGCTGGCTTTTATATTTATGGCCACTACGTGTTGTAATAGGCGTGTTGGTTTCGGCTTGTCTGTTTTTTTGGGATCGTTTCTGTTTTAGCTTTTTTATTTTAAGGGCCAAAGCGACAACGTAAAACAGTCGTCAAATTTATTAAGTGACATTTTGTGAAGGCCCCGCAAAAGTACAACAACAAAAACATATAATAACATTCGTCGGACACACACACACACACACACATTTTGGCACACTCTAAAAAGCGGAGGATCGACGGTACTAAGGGAGAGGCAGCGAAAAACTCATTTCAAGTTAATTAGACGAGCCTGGAAAGAAGCAAAGCAGAAAAGAACCAGTAAGGAAAGGAACGCGACAGTGGGATACCCTTCGTACTTACTAACTTGAACATGCTTTCAATCCCCCCCGCGGCTCTACCAAAAAGTCCTGTGAAATTTGACTACGTAGAATTCTAGAAGTCAAAACAGCCTAGTCAAAAAAAAACCACAGGCCAAATTGGTAACTCGCTAAAAGCAAGCAGCCAGACCCAAGCATGCCCCCTTCCCACAAAACCCTTTCCCTTTTCACAAGGAATGAAGGCAAAGTACAAAAACAAAGGGATAAGTGCAAAGGGCAAAAGCAACAGCAAAAGCAAAAGCAAAAGCAAAAAAAGCAAAGACAAAAGCAAAAGCAAAAAAAGCAAAGACAAAAGCAAAGACAAAAGCAAAAGAAAAAAACAAAAGCAAAAGCAAAGCAAAAGCAAAAAAAAAAGCAAAAGCAAAGCAAAAGCAAAAGCAAAAGCAAAAAAAGCAAAGCAAAAGCAAAGCAAAAGCAAAAGCAAAGCAAAAGCAAAGCAAAAGCAAAGAAAAAGCAAAGCAAAAGCAAAGCAAAAGCAAAGCAAAAGCAAAGCAAAAGCAAAGACAAAAGCAAAGCAAAAGCAAAGCAAAAGTAAAGCAAAAGTAAAAGCAAAAGCAAAGCAAAGACAAAAGCAACAAACTGGCAACAACAACTTCAAAAACAACAACAACAGCAACGCAAAGACAAGCAGCAGCTAATGAAATTGTTGGCACAATTGCTCGCGCTATAAATTAAATATTAATTAATTGGCATGTCTGTCTGTATGTCTGTCCCCCTCGTCCGTTGCCGCAAACGGACACGCGGCTTCAAGGCTGCCGGACACGTCTCGCCTCGCCACGGCACGCCTCGCCTTGCCTGGTCCTTGCTAATTTTGCATTTTCTAATTGCTCATCAGCTACTTGATTGTTATATGACCAGCACCGACCCTCTTCTCTACGCCCTTCATCTTGCTTCACCCCTGCACGTGCTCATTTATTTGGTTAATTGCATTTTATTTCATTTTCCCGCCTTATTGACGATATTTTGTTGCCACTTCATTTCGCCCTGCGCTGTAAAAGTTGCCCAACTTTGTTGCCTCCCCTCCTGAAATAAAGTTCACATTGGAATGCTGCAAGTTGACTCCTCCTTCTCGCCCTCTTTAATAGCACAAGTTGACTGTCCTCTCTCTCTCTCTCTATCTCTCCCTCTTCCCCTTCCTGTTTCGCCTTGTCTGCTAATTGCATTCACTCTCACTTGACCCCTCTTCTCCACTGTCTCGAGCAATCCATCAATCTGTGGCACTGACTAGGCATAGTTTCATTGCCGATTAGCCCGCTGACAGGGCGGCTAAATAAATTTCGAGGCACTTAAACACTGCCTTGACGTTTCACATTGATAGATTGCACGAAAGTTCGGAGGCGCAGGCTGAAATCGATACACTTTAATCGATTAAAGTAGCTAAAACTACCAAAGAGAATTTAGAGAGAGAGAGAGGGTAGTCATGAGGAAGGTGTCCTTTAGTTAGAGTGTTGAAGCAAGTACTGCCTGGTTGCAGAGAACACTAACTCTACTACTAACCAACTAGTCAAGTCAGGATGTTACAGTAACTGCGATTATTCGATATACATTATAAAATTATTTACCCATTAAGTTATCTATATATGGTTTGGAATACCTCAATCAATCCTCTCTTGGTGTATCTTTCCGATACTGTTCCCGCAAACAAAGAATGAACAAAGTTTTAATTTACAGCAAATTTAGAAATTTATAATACAAAAATATTGATTTTCGGAGAATGTTTATGCACTAGGACACAGAGCTTATGGAACATTAATCAGCATCGTGTTCATGTTCTACGATCACCTTTGGTTCGGATATCGACTTTATCTCGGACTCGGACTCGGTCTCCATCTTTGTCTGCGCCTCCTCTGCCTTTGGCAAGGAGGGCGGAGCTGGCTGGCTAACAGCAGTGTAGATCTTTGGATGTTCCATCTTGATAAGCTCCAAAAACTCGTTGGCAGCTGTGCGTGCCTCCTCATACTGATCAGCCTTCAATTGCTGGCTATCCAAGAACTCGATCAGCGTCTGCACTGCCTTGGCGACATGGTCCGCCGGCATATTCTTCTGCTCGCGGTATATGAAACGCAGAGCTCGCACAAGATTGACGTAGGCAGCGAGGTTGTGTTGCAGTGGCGCCTGGTTGAATAGACATGGCAACACGTCCTTCAGATTGACGGACTTGCAGTCGGCACAGATCATGCTCGCCAAGATGCCGCAAACATCTTCACGCTCGTCAAGCGTCAGGGGGAGAGTCGCTGCTGAGGGACTGACAGAAGACGGGGCAGATGGACCTGATGATGATCTCCGTGTGCTCCCGTTCGATGGCGTTGGGCAGCAGCCAGTGGAACAATTCGAGGGCAAACTGTCGCACGCTCTGCTTTTGGTCGAGAATGCAATCGACAATGCTGTAGCAAAGAATCTCATAGTATTGCTCGGCCAGGACACCAAGTGGCTGCATGCAGCGCGCCGTCAGGTTGTAGAGAAAGAAGCGAGTCCGAGACACTTGGCCATTCACCTGAGCATGACGCAGACTCTTCACAAACCGAGAGCTAATTATCTGGAAATATGAGGCGAACTGACGCTTGCGTAGTGAATATCCAAAGACGGGCAACAGTTCGCTGGCGGCCTCCATTACCTGATTCTCAGTGTAGAGTGCCTGGCTCCAATCCTGGAAGCTATCGGTCTCCGTTTCGACACCAATGTCGAATTGACACGCCAATTTGCGGCGCAGCGCACGACTGATCATGCTGAAGATCATGTCTGCATAACCCTCCGACTCAAGGGCCTCTGATTTGAGATGCAGCAAAAGCAACTGGATGCAATTCATCATATTGACCACATTGCACGTCTCCTTTGACGTTTGCACAAAGTAGATCATTGCCGGCAGCTTATCGATGCACACCTGCTTGGCCGATCGCTTGTCCCCATACTGCCACTCCAACACCACCAGCTGGGTGAGTGTCTCATATGCCGACCACTTGTCCATAGCATGAAGCTGCTCGGCAGCAGTGCCCACCAAATTCAATAGACTGGGCATGTAAGGCATCAGAGCAGCGGGCAGATGGATGGCAAACGCCTTTAGGCACACCAATGCCTCCTCGTGACCGCCCATCAAGTCTTTGCTCTCGTGGCTGCTGTCGCTACTCTCCGAGCCGTGCACCCTCTGATCGCCGTGACCGTCCTCGAGTTCCTCAGCAACTTCACAACTCACTGGCACACTCGATTCCAACTGCTCCGGATCGCTTACACTGTCGCCAAGCTCTTCAACCTCGTCCCCGTCGACGGACTCATCAGCCGTGGCAGCATCGACGCCATCGAAGTCTTCTTCGTCTGTATCGTCAGAATCGCTGCTATCTTCAATAGTGTCAGCATCGCTCTTGTTATCGCTGCCGTCTGCGGTATCAGCGCTCTCGCCAGTCTCGGTGCTTTCTTTGAGCGCTTGGCCTGCGTGCTTGATGGATGTCATGAGGGCATTCATTATTCCTGGCAGGTGCTCCACGATATGAGAGGGCACAAAGCAGGCCAGCACGCCCAGCAGCTCGAACGAGAAGATCTGCGCCCCCGACATTTGGGTCATTATCTCCATGCAGCAGCCCATGAACTGCGGCGCCTGCTGAGCGAACTTGTCGCTATCCACCACACTCAGCGAGTTGATCGCCTGAAAATGTATAGCACAATATATGCAAAGGTATTATAAATCAATACATATTATACAAATATATATATTTTATAACATATGTATAGTTTATAGCAGAGTATTGCTATGGTATGCTACATATGTAGGAGTATGTAGTGAAGCTTAGTAGTATTTTTAGGTAACAGTATTTGTTATATAGTACTATATGTACAAGTATATTCATATTCCATGTCATGCTATGGTATGTTAGTGGAGCTTGGCATTGTCTTTATAGTTTCAGCAATTTATTATAACATATCTGGTTTCTAGCAGAGTATGATTATGGTATACTACGCTACAATATATTATAATGAGTATGGTAACGTTTATTAATGTTTATAGTTGATATTTTAGTAAATTATGCTAATGTAAAATGAATGAAGCATAGTTGAATTCCTTCCCGTAGAATATCGATGTATACTATATATTAATATATGATCTACATTATTATATTGTATCGTGTATAATAGAGTAAGGTGTGATTAAGCATAGCTAGCTAAAGCAAAGCATAGATGATTCCAAGGTATGTTTATAGTTTTAGCAATATATTTTAGCAGAGTATATCTATTGTTTATAGTGTAGAATATTATACTAAATGTTTAAAATACTGTCGCATCTATCATTTATCATTCCATATTATATGCCATAATATGTTAGTATTGCATTAATAGCACGGTGTAGTATAGTTTAGTTGCGATCATAAAGTGTAGTAGCATACTACATGCTACTTGTATATAAAAAAAAAAAAACTATAAAGTTTCAGCTATTTATAAAGTATAGCAAAGTTTGTAGTGTATAGCAAGATGCTTTAGTCGACTCTAGTTTTTTTTAGGACCTACCTGTATTGCGTATGTTCGCAGCAGAAGTTGTCCCTCATTGGGCGCGTGTTGCAGCAGCGGCATAATGATGTCTATGACAGCATCGTAGTAGGGTTTGAAATAATTAGTTGAAGTCTTGGCCAGACATCGGATGCTGCTCAGTGCCAATTGGCGCATGATTAAAGAATTGCTGTGTGGCTGGGCGAGCAGCAGCAATCGCCGCATAAGGTCGTCCAAGTATAGATGCAGCACCTCCTGTCGCACACTCTCGCAGTAGATCTCGAGGGCGCAGAAAATGCGGTTGTTCGCCTCACTTTCAAAGTTCGTCATACGCTGGACGGTCGTAAGTTCGTCGAAGAATTTGTTGAATAGTGGCAGCACTACTGGCACCAGCCGCGTAATCTCTGGCTGCAGATTTTCGGCCATAATGGTGAGGGCATAGTGAGCGCCATGTTGCACCATGACGTCTGGGTCGTGGAAGCCTTTTTTGACCAGATCAAGGAATCGGTCGAGCGGTTGAGTTGATAGCAAATCCGTAAATCCCAGGGCCATTTGGCCCAGAAATAGCTGGACCGCCAGACGATGCGGTGCCGACTCTGTCTGTTCCATCTGTGGTTGCATCAGACGCAATGTTCGCATCGCCACGCGATTGGTGTCTGTGTGGCTGGCGACAAATTGAAGCGTTTTCACCGCCTCCTCCAGAGTGGAGTACTCCTCGTCTGGCTGCTGCAGGTACAGCTCCTCCCCATTGGCATCTATTGCCGGCTCGACGGCCAACAGGGTGTACAGCGTCATCAGCAACTTGTCCATCAGCCTAAGCCGTATGATCTGACGTCGCATCGAGCGCACGCAACTCTTAATGCACGCGATGGCTTCCACCCGATGGCAATTGGCCACACTGCTTTCGGTGGCTAGCGCAAAGAGGTCCTCCATCACAAGCTTAAGATGGGGCAGCACCAGCTCTGGCAGGTGCTTATTTAACCGATTTATAACATTAAATCCGTGACATTTCTGCTGCGGATCAGATTTATATGCAAACTCTTTGGTAATGCACAATATGGTGGGCAATGTGAACACAAGCTCCTTTTTCAGCACTGAATTCGGGCGAAACAACGGTATGGTCAGTGTCCATCCGGCCAGCAGATGATCCATGGCTGGCGTGGCCAAATCTCCCTGCTCCTTGGCCGTCTGCATGGCTGCCGTGAATATCTGCTGCGCATGGTCCAGATTCTTCTCTAGCATTTGCTGTGACGTCTTGGCCAGAAACTTAAAAAGCAGAGCACCAAATGCTTGTGTCATTGCATCCGCAGACGTGCACTGCGTTTTGATGTGATGAAAGATCAGTTCGTTCCAATCCGCAGACCCCGGATGAGCCATCACATAGCCGACACTCCGCACAATGTCCGCTTGCAGTGGCTGCTTATCGTGGGCACGCAGAGAGTTGAGGGCAGCGAACATTTCCGATTGAATCTCCACTTGGTGTCGCTCCTCCAGTTTCTGCCAATTCTCTCGATCGCTGAGGCGACTCTTCAGCTCATTGGCTGCACATCTGCGCAACTGCATCGGCAACTGTGAGTTGGACAGAACCGCGCATAGCTGCACCGTGCTGTCGCTGTCGATGTACGTTTTCTGTAGCTCCTCCCTGGCCTTGAGCTTGACGCTCTCGTTGGATGACATCACATTATACAGCAGTGAGAATAGGTTGTTGGTATCGTCACCGTCCATTGCAACTACTGCTATGTTTATCGATTGATTGGCTAACCAAAAACGGCGAAATTTCGAAAATAATTGTATAAATTTTATTCTTTCTTTAGATTTATTGGTGTTGATTGATTTAGAATGAGCTTGGTTATTTCTTAAATATCACTTAGTTCTTTGAAATTTCAATGCACCAAAATATACAAAATATGTGCGTATTGTATTTCTATATGAGTGTAGGTGTATCGACTTCAGTCAGGCCCAGAAATTGAATATAGAGTAACATTTAATAATGATAGCCGACTTGAACTTTAACTACAAGCATGCTTTGTGAAACTTTTGGAAAGCTAGCGTGTTTGAAAATCATAATAAATTCAATTTAAAATAATTTTAATCATTTCTGAATCAATGTAATTCTACTGGTACTTCCATCTGGCTAAGATTTACCGTTAAGCGGGAATTCCAAACGGTTTCTTCGTTGGAATATAAATTTCTTTATCCCTTTTAATCTCTAAATATTCTTTGAGTTCTTATTCTGGAGAAGATTTACCCTACAAGAACGGTTCCAAATGAACACAACATATTATACTGCTAAGAGGTAGACAGACAGATAGACAGATATACAGACTAACGGACAGACTGACAGACAGAAAGACAGACAGACAACCAGACAGGAAGTCATACAGACTGACAGACAAGCGGACATACAGAAAGACAGACAGACAGGCAGACAGACAGACAGTCAGACTGACAGACTGACAGACTGACAGACAGACAGACAGACAAGACTGTCTGTCAGACAGACACAGCGCAACAGACATACAGAAAGACAGACAGACAGACACACAGACAGACAGTCAGACTGACAGACTGACAGATTGACAGACTGACAGACTGACAGGCAGACAGAGAGTCAGACTGACAGACTGACAGTCTGACAGACTGACCGACTGACAGACAAGCAGACATATAAAAAGACAGACTGACAGACAGGCAGACGGACAGAAAGACAGACAGACAGACTGACGTAAATGCCTATATTGAGTCGGCTGTCGATGCTGAATATATATACTTGGTGGGGTTTGCGACGCTTCCTTCTGCCTGTTTCATATATATTTTCTTAGCACAAAGTTATAATATTATTACCTGCTTAGATGTTTACAGGGTGTACCAATATAAACATTTTTTGATGATTGGGCAGTAATTTATTTTATTTTTATTTTGCTGCAAATAAATCAAAAATTTGAATAACTCATTTCAGAATTTCGACTAAACAAAGGAACTATTTGAATTAAAAACTTAGATGGGTGGATCTTTTTTTTTGCATGGCTGGATCTTTTTTTGCATGGCTGGATCTTTTTTGCATGGCTGATCTTTTTTTGCTTTGGCTGTACCGACAGATTGGGGGTCTCCAGTTGAGTTTTGGGTTTACGGATCAATGCTGGCCCCGGCATTGGTGGCGGTGTTGGGGGCCGTATCGGATATTTCAGCTTCCACGGATAGACGCCGCCAATGCGCTCAGGTAGACTGCCACGCGGTGGCGGTCGGATGGGAATAACCTTATGTACAGGTAGCAGGGGCGACACCTTGATGTCGCTGTTGAGGGCGTTGTAGATCTCGACCCTCTTGCGTGCGACCAGTTCTGTGGTTGGGAAATCGATGGCCTGGCAGATGCAGTTGTCGTGCCACAGGTCAAACTCCCCCTGTGTGAACGGCATGTTGGAGATGTTGTTGAGTTCGTGCCGCTCCAGCATATCTTCGAAGCGAAGATGAAGTGCTATGTTGGTTGCCGTCTTATCCACGTAGTAGCCCTCCGACAGTCGCTCCACGCTCATTATCTCGGCAATGCGATAATCGGGCGTCGGATTGTCGGACTCATTGACGTTGACGCGCACAAAGCAGTTGGTCACTGTCTCCTCAAACTTGTCGCACTCCAGCAGCTGCCCGATACGATGACGGGTTAGACGCAGTGGGTCCAATAGCTCCAGGCTCTTTATAGGCTTACTGGGCGGTGGCAGTTTCTCAATCTCGTCCTCATCGACAGTAGTTGGGAGCGTGCTCAGGCGGCTCAGTTCGCGTACGATCTCCGACTGGGGACGACGGCGTTGGTATGTATGTTCACCAGGCGCATTGTCTATCTGCATGAAAGGAGGCAGGCCCTCCAAGTCGTACCTCCGTGGTGGCTCGAACTTCGGCTTTGACTTGGACTTGCCACGCGGTGACCTGCTCTGCTTTTCCTGCGACATGCTCAGTGGAATGGATGATGCTCCTTATGAATAATGATGATGATGATTCTTCTGGTCTATGCTTTCTATTTCGAAGCTGGTCCACGCTGTTCCAACTGTAATCGCTTGTGTGGTCTGGATATAATTTATACTTAACTATTTTCGGAATATGTCTGATGTAGGCCTACTCGACTTACGGCCTACTGCGCCCCATTAACAGTAATTTCCCTTGGAATAGTCTCCAATTGATTTTGAACGACTGCTAAGTGGAGCTGCCCTAATAGGTTTAGCACGGTAACAAAGGGGTAGATTAGTTGCTGAATCAGTTTTAGTTTTATTTATATATTGGTCAGGAGTCTGCTTTGCATCTGAGAAGACATCTTCGACTGTATAAAGTATATAGATTCTGACAGACAGACGGACAGACAGACAAACAGACAGACAGACAGACAGACATGGCTCAATCGACTCGGCTTGTGATCCTGAGCACGCCTCCTTCTGCCTGTTACATACATTTGCACAAAGTTAGTATACCCTTTTTGACCATTTTCAATGGTCGAAGGGTATAAAAATACAATTTTCTGATTTTCACATACTTAGCTTCTTGAAATATCTATACGTACATACGTATTCTCTATATTTCTTCTGACTGTCGAGTGCGTTCGACATCTGCTCTAGTTTTTTGTCGATCCAAGTAGCACTTCGAAGCACATTGAAGGTATAGATGAAATCTTATGTCGAAACATTCATCAGTTCTCATTTAGTCGTTACTACATACTACAGACTAGAAATTTATTTTTGTAAATATTTTGAAATATTTTTTTATCAAAAAAAAACGAAATTAAATACCATAGAATGGCACGTAATCCTCGTTTAATACAAAGCCATCGCGTCTACCCCCAACCCATGGATAATGATAAGAAGAAGGATGATAATACGTCAAACCCGAATGGAAGTGAGAAAAAGTATTTAGTCCTTTACATCCTTAAAGATGAAGAATGTAAGGATAAAATAAAAAACACTCAACACGGCACTTGTAAGATTTGCCATCCTTAAAACGAGAAGCCATGAATTAATAGTGTGTTGCCTCATATTTTATAATGGTAACTGCCTTCACTCTCAACCTGGTTCTGGACCTGGTTTTTAAAATTTGAAGTTTTGAACTAAAAAATATTAAATGATATTCTAATACATCAATTAATCAATCTTTTTTACTTGTTGATTCCTTAATCGGTTAGCTAAAGAGTATCGCTATTAGGGTGACCATAGCCCTGTCCTGCTATACTTTGGAATTCAAGCTACCTTTGGACATCTTGAGTTCTCAACTTACAGAGCTACGAATTGGATACAGCTAACTAGATTAGTGCACGGTTTCAGGTTTGCCGACTTCCACCACATACTGAATTGCGCAAGCACACGCACACCTGTGCAAAAGGTACCTGCATGACACATTAGTAAACATACTCGCTGATAAGACGTTAAATAAACTGAGCAGCACGACTCGAAAATGAAAAAGAATCGTGTCGAAATTTAAAAGAGATCCATTTCCAGTTCCCTCTTCAGTCCCCTCTTCAGTCCCCTCCCCAGTTCTAGTTGCGCGCCTGCTGCCAATTGCCATACTTTTCTAAGAAGCCTTCTGCGTGAACACACAGATCTCAGTTATTATTAAAGCTAGAGATACCAAATTTGGCAAAAAGGCTTCTGTATACTTTACGCTAATAAAGTTTATTTCGAATGCTGTGTGACCTCGCAAATAAATTATGTTATTTAATTTTGCAATTCGATATATATAAACGAGAGCAACAGTCGCGCAAAACGCGACAGTGGGCGATTGTCCCGTGAGTGTTAATAAAATTAATCCCGACAGATGGCGCTCGCTCCCCGCTTGCCCGCCTCCCTTTGTTAGCTGACAGAAGCATTTGGTTTTATGCTCATACTTTTTTAAATAACTTCTGTGATTATTGTCCGATCGGTTGTAATTTGGAGACTACGTAGATATATCATTCAGCTTAGTATACGTTAAAGTCAGAAAGTTGTATCTTTTATACAGCGCCTTACAAATTGAGTTCAAAAATTAAATTATTGATTTGTGGGGGCGGTGGGCGTGGCACCTAACATTTGAAATAAACTTGATCTGCCTATAGTACACAGGAGTCTTCCTGCCAAATTTGGTAACTCTAGCTTTTATAATAACTGAGATCTGTGCGTTCATACAGACAGACAGACAGACAGACAGACAGACAGACAGACAGACAGACAGACAGACAGACAGACAGACAGACAGACAGACAGACAGACAGACAGACAGACAGACAGACAGACAGACAGACAGACAGACAGACAGACAGACAGACAGACAGACAGACAGACAGACAGACAGACAGACAGACAGACAGACACAGACAGACGACAGACAGACAGACAGACAGACAGACAGACAGACAGACAGACAGACAGACAGACAGACAGACAGACAGACAGACAGACAGACAGACAGACAGACAGGACAGACAGACAGACAGACAGACAGACAGACAGACATGGCTCAATCAACTCTTAGATTATGATTCTGAGTAAGAATATATATTCTTTATGGGGTCTCCCACGCCTCCTTATGCCTGTTACATACATTTGCCCAAAGTTAGTATACCCTTTTTAGACCATTTTCAATGGCCCTGTCCGTACATCGTGTGCATACGGTATATTTTCCTTATTCCTTTTCTTTATATTTTCAATTTAAACTTACTATTGTTTACAATAATGTATACCCCTTTGTACAGGGTCTTTTTCCATCTTAAAGCTTTAGTTGTTGTATGCATATAATGACGGCAGAGCAGGCATTCTATCTCCGTCTTTCGTTCATTCTCTCTCTCTCTCTCTCTCTCTCTCTGTCTGTCTGTGGGCCTTAAATGCCAAGCAACTATTAAATTAATATTAATTTGCTATTTTTTTTCAGCTATTTTTGTTGGTTTTTTCGTCTACAATTACTTGGCACATACGCCTCCGCCAATTCGCTCCCCGTCTGCCCCGCCGGCATGGGACTTCTCGCAGCATTTGCCATTAAATTGGCAAAAGATTTATAGTACAATTGCTTTAATTACAGTTGCAGCTAATTGTATGCGGACCGGGGCAGATGCTCTAGGCGAGGCTTCCTTCCGTGTCTGCCTCCGTCCGTAGCGCCGCTTGGCAGAGCGCCCAGGCGAGCCGGCAAATTGTGAAAATCTTTGCATGCTTTGTGTGTGAGTCTGCATAAATAACTTGAATGCGAATCTCGATGAGCATGAGGTGAATGTGCAGGATATGCCTGGATATGGCTGGATATGAAGAATGTGCCGGAGAGAGAGGAGTCTGAGGGAGGGAGGAGGGCCAGGCGAATGGTCGAAAGCATTGAAAATGCTGCTCACGCATTGATTCGAAACTGCCTCGCACACACACATACACACACATACACTTGCACAGGCAGACACCAAGTCTAACACACTCCTGGCGGCCCACACACTTAAGGGCAAACTCGTTTATGCAAGCTCAGTCATCATCATCATCATCATCATCATCATCAACCTCATCAACCTCATCAGAATCATCAGCATTGGCGCCGGCGTCATCATTATTATTATCATCATACGCATCCGCATCAGCCCCCACCCCGCTACCATCCACTCTCCCTTCACCTGCCCCCTCCCCTTCCGGCTGCCCCAACTCCTTCGCCCTTATTCGCATTCACATATCATCCTGGTCCGGTGTCGATGAGTTCGCCCAACTCAAATTTCTTCGATGCCATCGATTCATTTTTGATCTAGATGTGTGTGGGTGTGTGTGTGTAGGCGTCCATGTGTGTGTGTGTGTGTGTGTGTTTGTGCCTAACGATGTGTGTGCGTGCATTGGATTTCAGTATCGCCGCTTTATGATAAATTTATAAATTAATTTTGTTGCGCAACTTGCGAAACACCTTCGTAACGAATTGTGCAGCGTGCGTCTTGGAAAGGATTCGAATCGCATCGCAGTCGAAGTCGGGCACCAATGGAGTCCATTGAATCACGTAGCACATGAATGCTCATTCATTTTTGGGGGCGTGGCCGTTCGTGTATGCATGATAAAGCATCAGAGTTTACGCATAGACGCGTCAGGTTAAAAGATGAGCAAATTTATTCCCAGAAAGAGTCGCAGCCCAGAGAGTAAGACAGGGACACAGAGAGTGAGAGTGAGAGAAAGAGAGAGAGAGAGAGAAAGGTATCCAGAGGAGACGGAAGAGTGTAACTGAAGGAGGAAGGATAGACTGTAACCGCAAACCGAAACGAGTTTAAAACAATTCCCACATTTCAAAGCGAAAAACGAGACGATAAAGTCAAAAATACCCTCGATAGTGCTGTGGTTAATGGGTATAACGGATCGAGAAGTGAAGGTTGATGGAAACTTTTACTAGTGCTACGCTTAGTGATAATCGTATTACAGTGTTTGGTATTTTTTTTAGTATTTATTCAAGTTATTTAAAGGACATTTCTAGTAATTTAATGTAATCTTGTTGGCGAACATTTGGCATATTTAAAGTTTTGTACCCAACAGCATTTGAATAATAGTACCTTACTAATTTTGGTATTTTACAGTATTAATTTAAAGTATTTTTACGGTATATTACTTTTAGAATGTTTTCAATAAACGAGTATATCATACTATCTTGTACTTTTGTTTTAGTGTTCCTCGTTGTATTTTTGTAGTTAGATATAAAGTATTTTTTAACTAATTTTGATAGTTTTCAGTATTATTTTATTATTAATTTAAGAATTTAACAGAATGTACAGAGTATAACCTGTACTATCGTTTTATTATTCCTATTTATATTTTATATTTTTGTATTTAGGTAGAATTTTAATACTTTTGTTATTTTTCAGTATTTTATTTGTATATAATTTGTATTTTGTACTTTTGTTAAAGTATTGCAACCTATTTTTCTAGTATATTTCGTACAGTATTGCAGTAGTTTATTGGTATTTTTGAAGACTTACAGTACTGTAGTTGTTTATTGGTATTTTTGAAGACTTTTGCCGTGTTTCGCTGTAGTATATACCAGATATTGCTGGCACTATCGACTACTTCTTATATATGTACGAGTATATTTATGGCACATAGAATCCTGGGACTGTTGCAATGAGGTTCGCATGCAAGCACCTTTAAAACGACTGGGCCGACTTCCAGTCATGGCCATGGGGGCCCGGGGCATGCCGAATGGTAAACGGTGAATGGGAGCGGAGAGTGGAAAGTAGGAGGCAACAGCCACGCCTTGACGTTGACAGCCGCACACAGAATAGAAAAGTTTTCCGGCCAACATGCAAGCGGCACCCTCATCCAGCTGCCTGACATGCCCGGCCCGGCCCGGCCCGGTTCGGCCCGCTCGAGTTATAATGTACATACAAGTATTTAACATTGCGTGGTTTTGGGATTGGGTTGGCTTTACCCTGTGCCCACGGTAGTGTAGTGAGGGGGGCAAGGGGGTCGCGTCTAAGTGAAAAACAAGCAAATAAACGAGCGCCTGCTGCTGCTGCTGCTGCTGCAAACAGGCGAAGCTACAAATGAATCTAGGATACGGATACCCATGTCAAAATATAAAAGTCCTGCAAACTCTGCCCCCCTGCCCGTCCACACACATTCCCTTCCTCTACAGGCACACACACACACACACACACAGGCACACATTCGCGTTTCTAGGTGAGTGGGCGATAGGCCCAGGCCGGAGGCAGGTGCATGTGAGAAAGGGAGTGAAGCTGGCATGGCGGGAGAGGTGGGGAGGGAAGGAAATTCGCCGGGCAGAAGGAAACTTGTTTGTTGCACAGAAACAAAAGCGCTTCCGCTTTTCATGTAAAATGACAGAAACAAGTGTTAATGGTTTTGGTTTTTAGGCTCAAAGCGAAGCAGAAAAAAAGCCCGAGCGAAAGACAGCACAAAAAAAAGAGCAGAATAAGTGCAAGAAGAGGGAGGGAGAGACAGAGAGAGGCACAGGAAGAGACAGAGACAGAGAGAGAGGGAGACTGAAAGAGAGTGAAAGAGCATAAGTTAAGCTTAGAGCTGAACAGTGAGGCCTGGCAATGGCAACAGTTGCTGCCTGGCCGCATCGATGGGATTAAAAATGGAAAAACATATTTAAGATTTCAAATATCATATTCAAAGTGGACTTGAAGCAAAGAGAGCGAAATCATTTTGGTATATCTGGTATATTTGGTATATATAGACGGAGAAATGCTTTGAAATTTCAAGCACGAAGCGCATTGTCAAGCGACAAGCTGACAAGCTGTCATAGCAGTCAGCTTTTGCTCGTCATGTGTCACTCGGTGATGAGGGACACACACACACACACACAGAGAGAGATAGAGACACACAGACAGCGGCTTTAGCTGCAGCCTAAGCTAAGCTGCCGCCCCCACGCATACATACCCATTAAATGTGCATTTGCCGAACCGTTTTCCCCAGTTTTTCCCCAGTTTTTCCCCAGTTTCCCACGCATGCATTTTCCTTCTACTTTTCTATTCTTTTTATACTGGCTTCGATTTTTGGCAACGTTTGAGTGCGCTTTAGTTGCGGCTTTCCGCAGCAGGCGTTAGTTTTTTAAACACGTACGTATGTTCTATGTGTGTGTGTGTGTGTGTGTGTGTGGGAGGGAGGGGTGGGGGTGTATGGTTGTGTGCGTGGATTTTTTTGCGCACTGTTGTAGCGTTTGCATATTAGCTGCAGGTTTTCCGCATGCATGTGTAAGCTGCATATGCAAATGCCTCGGCCTACATGTGTCGCTGTTGCTGCTCTCTCTCTCCCTGCCCCCTCGAGGGCACTCCAGTTCAGTGCCCTCCTCCCCCTGTGAAACTTTGCCCGCACATTGCCTAGTTTTTTTGCGCTCGTTTCTTGGCTACGACTCCCGCGGTTGCCTTTTTTCATTCCGCCCTGAAATTACAATAATGAAAATGTATTTGCGAAACTCGCCTAATTAGTTGAATACGAGCCATGTTGCTATTCAAATATGCACATGCTAGTCTGCTGCGTCTGTCCGTGCCCCTTCCCTTCCCTTCCTTTCACTCTCCCCCCACCTCTACAGCCTCATCTTGCTGTCGCCTTTAAAAGTCTTTCCGCGTTGCGCTTCGATTGCCGAGCAAAATACGTACGAAAAAATCTCAATTACTTAGAAGTTGCTATAAATTCCTCAGGGGGGGTGCAGAGGGGAAGGTGGAGGGGGTTACCTGCTGTTGCTGTTGTTGGGCTTGCCTCTTTGGCAATGTTAAAGTTGTCGCTGTCGCGCATCTAGAGCACCTGCTGCCCCAGTCAGTAGCGCCGAGCTCATTTGACTTTTGTCGAAAAAGTTTTAAAACATCGCGCGCACACACACACACACATACACAGAGTAAGTGGTGTTTTCACCCAGTGGCAGCAGGTGAGAGCATAAATTTCGCACATTAAAGCAAGTTGTTGTAATTGGCTTCGTCCAGCGAGCGTTGCCTCGGTGCGACGTGGCGTATACGCAACGCAAAAGAAGAGAGAATGTCTGTCAAAGCGGACCAAACATAATCGGGCGTATTCGACAAGCGCATTTACACAAATTACCGCATCAAAGTGCCACACACACACCCCAACATGTGCGTGTGTGTGTGTGTGTGTGTGTGTGTGTGTGTGTGCATCATAATCACAACACATCAAGTGACAATTGAAACCGCAAACAGGCAAATGGCATGACAGAGCTGCGACCCGGCTGTCTGTAACTGATATGCCCCCAAGGAGCCCATAGCAATAGGGTAGCTACCAAGCATTCCCCCACTCCCCACTCCCCCTCTCCTACTCCCCCTTTCCCCCGCTTGGCTGTCTTATGCTATGTCTCCAAGCGTAACATGCGATTAACTGCGGCTGAGCCGCAATTACTGTGAACAGGCGGAAATACAGAACTGTTGGCAACCCGTGTCTGTGTAGGTATGTGTGGTAAGGGGGAGAGAGGTGTCAGTCACTCGCAGGGAGACAGGGTGACAACTCTGTGTGTCCCCAGCTGACAGGAAACTGGAATTGACGGCAGCCGTAACGACGATCTGCTGCCACAGCCAATCAATGCATTGCGTCGCGCCATGGAAGGTGCCGCATGCCACAGCATGATTGATATGCTCAGTGAATGATGAATGATGAGTGATGAATGCCACAAATAATATACTCACGAATATACATATAGGGAGTAAACATCGAAGCCTTGATTAACTTTCAGTGAGGTTCGTTAGTAGCTCAGCTCGTTCGTAGTTTTATTCGCGAATCGTATTCTAGGGATCTTAATCTGTGTCTTTGTCCAACTCAATGATCGATTTCTTGCATATATTATATACATATCTATTCATAGTTATTCAAAGATATTTTTTAGTAATTATATATTTATTATATATGTATGTACATGTAAATCAATTTCTCCTTCAAAGTTTTATTCACAACTTTTCAGTTTGTATTCAAGCATTCTTCACTCTTCACTCATCACTCGATGATCTATTAACTGCATAAATATCGGACTTGTTTTCGTAGTTATTAATATTAATTTTTATATCTAATTTTTTATATTTTTCTTACCTACAGTCGACTGTTCTTAGTTGACTTTAAATAATAAATAATAATAATAATAATATCTTCTTCAGAGTTTTATTTATATTTCAGTTTGTATTCAAGCATTCTTCACTCATCACTCGATGATCGATTTACTGCATGAATATCGCACTTGTATTCGTAGTTATTCAAAGGTATTTTAATCAATTCAGTTTTATTCATCAACATTCAGCAACTTTCTTCGAACTTTATTAACCTACTATATATAAATCGTGATCCGATTGAAGATTTCGCTTGATTTCAAAAGCTTACCTTAGCTTTGCCCGCCTGATTGCCCATTATTATTGCACAGTTCCTTTGCACTCAGAGTGTCTGTTCACTTGCCATGAGTGCGTGCGAGTGGAGTTCTTAATCAAGTGAATGATTCATGCCGCATCTCTGACTCGCCTTGACGCTGTGCAGCAGCAGCAGCACCAGCAGGAGCAGCAGTGGGGCTGGGGGCTAAGCCACTTAATAATAACGGAACGCCAAATTAGACAAACATCAGATGCGACATATGCCCAACGAGTGTGTGTGCGAGTGTGTGTGCGAGTGGGCGTGTGTTTGCGTGTCAGTGAGTGCGTTTAAGTGGCTCAAAGAGAAAAATATAAAATGAAAATGTACAAGTAAATGACGCACATGACAAACACACGGATAAAGGACACGCTTTATGAAGATGCCCACCTAGACAAGCGTGGCATGAAGGATAGGGGGAGGGGAAGCAAAGGCAGTGTGCCAGCCATTGCTGCGCACTTGGCATATTTCTTTATTTTTTTTTTTTGCTTGTGCTCCCAGCAAGCCAGAGGCGGATGACAATTGCAGCGCATATCCGCTTCCGGTTCAGCCAGCAAGGGCCAGGGACAGACACACAGGCACACACGCACACACACAGAAAACGCCACATCAATTTGGGCGCGTGCACATTTATCCTAATCACACACACAGTCGCTCACGCACACTCACACACACACACAAAGGAGTGGGGCAGTTTATTTATGTGCCTGCTTCTTTTGACGTTCTTTTATTATTTTAGTCGCCATCTTGTCACACGTCTCCCCGCTACGCTACGCCATGCCACGCCCACCGCCGCCCACCACCGCATCCGCTGCTCACTTTTGTCGCAATTTAGCTAAAAGCGTCGTCTAAGAGGAAGTCGTTTTTATATTCCTCAGCGCGGCTCTTACACGAGTCTCTGTGTCTGCGCGTCTGTGTGTGTGTGTGTGCGACATTCTCTTATAAAAATGAGATGCACAAGTGCGCAGCCACCCATCTCCCCCCCCTACCCCCGTCTCAGTTGTTGCTGTTGTTGCTGTTGTTTCAGGGTCTGGCTTCTCTAGCGCCTTTCTAGCGATTCGTTTAAGTGGATACTGCCAGGGATTTAGTCATGCAGCCGAAAGGCATCTCATCTGACGGCATCTTAATAACCCAATCAACATTGTTCGCACTGATCCACTCCGACGGTGCCCAACTCACACACTCCCCATGCGATTGTCAGCAAAAGTTTGTCAACTGTTCTCTCTGCATGTTAAGAAAATGTCACAAATTGAAAATAAGAATTCATTGAGGTGTTGGTGATGCAATTAAATGTGCATACTATCAACTATTTATCGCAACTATCTGCAACTATCTATACAATGGGAATGCCAACTCACAATGTAATAATGAAGCAAGCATCAACAACAACAACAACAACAATGCCAAAGAAGCCAGCCTAGGCATATTATGATAATTACAAATTTAATAACTTAATGCACAAAGCAGTTTAAATTGTTCTCTGGGAATAAAAAGAAATTAACTAATTTCGGGCTGTAAATGCTTCAAAACGTATTTCCTGCGAATTCCTCAGCGTGTGTGTCTGTCTATGTGTGTGTGTGTGTGTGTGACACATGTCGCCACGCTGCTGGTAAGGACAAAGCACAACTGTTGCTGCTGCTGCTTGCGCTGCTGTTGCTGTTGCTGTTGGCATTGCTGCGTCGTCATGTCTCGGTTGCGGCGGCCGGAAATGGCGTCAATGTCAACGTCGACGCCAAAATTTCTGGCAGACACTCGTCTTCATGTGTGTGCGTGATTGCCTGTGTGTGTGTGTGCACGCGTGTGTATGCTGTGGTGTGTGGGGGTGACATGTGCGTGTGTGGTTAGCAGCAGCACGTTTTTGTCTCTGGTCTCTCTCGGTCTCTGTTGGTCTCTTGCCGTTGCTTCACGTGCTCGTTTACAGTCATTTATCATAAAAATATTTTGTACTCGCATTTTTATAAACTGTTTTGTTTCACACCCACCACAACACACACACACACAAACACATCCCGCACACACACATATGCATGGGGAAAGCGACATTTTTATGAAGCTAATTTGATGTTGTCATTCTTCATTTCTCATTTTTGTTGCGCCATTTTCAGTTTTTACAGCCTCTTCGGGGCCCCAAAAACGAAAAACGAAAATGAAAATGAAATTGCAACCTGAGGCCAGCTTCGAACTACTGCAGGCATCATAAAGCGACACCTAACGGCCGTCGAAGCTCGAGAGAGAGCGAAAGGCAACGCAAAACTTAACGAGTGCCGCATGCAGCTCTTAATGGCTGCCCCCTCCTACCTCGCCCCCTTTCCAATTTCACCCACTGACAATTCTATTATCACGTCAGTGACAGTGACTTCCACAAGTAATGGGCTAAGCGAGAGAAGGAGAGAGGGAGGGAGAGAAAGGGAGAGAAAGGAAGATAGAGATTGTGGCAGTTAGAAATAGAAACAGAAATGGAATTTGTTTCTTTTATAGATCGATTGAGCAACTTTATTTTCGTCATTTCACTGTGAATTTTTATGAGTGTGTATACCCTGTAAATGCGCTTTTATACTCTGCGAATGCTAAATGCAAATAGCAAATGCCTTATAAAGTGTTACTAGCTCATTTCCTCACATATTTGAAATAAATAAAAGTACACGAAAGCCACTCGACAAGGATTGAAAGTGTTTCCCCACTGCAAACTGTACAAGCATAGTAAATAGATAGATGTACAGTGAACACTCTCTTGGCCGGACACTTGCCACTTGAAATGGATTGAAAGCATTTTATGCACCAGTGTTGCCAACAGCTTGGCTCTGAAAAAGGCCAGATGAGCTAAAAAAAAACGTTAGAAAAAGGACAAAAATAAAAAAAATGTCAAAAAAAAAGGGAAAGATTATTTTTTAAACCATTTATACGTTAATTTAATATATTTTCGGTGCTCAACTGTCAAAAACTATAGAAATGACTCAAACATAAAAACGGGCACAAAAAAAACAATGAAAGCTTTAAATTTTAAGCAAATTTTATAAATTTTTATTTGCCAATTCTTTGAGAACTTCGTCAACTATATCATCTTTACAAATATTTGAATCCAGACATCCATAAGAATTTGTGGCAGTGTGCTGAGCAACAAACATTGCCAGTGCAATAAAAATATAAAAATATAAAAATTAATATTACATTTTTTTTATATTAAAATTAAATATGAATTAAAAGTTAAAAAAACAAAGTAATATATATGTAAAAGTAATGTTAAAATTCACGTTAAACAGTCAGATGTTAAAACAATTAAAAAAATTACATTTTAAATTTTAAATACAAACCGTTTTCACTGAAATAAATGACTGTTATTAACAATTTACATACTTTCCCACAACATGAGTTCGAATTGTTTGCAATTTAAAGAACCAATCGAGCCTTCACCCAATCCTCTTCCCATCGACTTCCTCTATTGTTGTTACTCATAACACGCGAATTGTAAAACAATAAGCCATGTAAGTTTCACACAACCACACGCAGTAACCGCATTCTCTTCTGGCCATAATTTTGCATTGGCCAAGACAAATTGAAGAAGGGTATTGGGGCCATCAATATGTGGCACTCTTGCAAGCAATTAATGCGCTTCTATTAGCTGATATTGAGCCAGCTTGAAGAGAGCTTGAGGAATCGATGACGACGCTGCCAGCTGAAGTAGCAAGCATTCCAGTTGACTTTCGACATTCGCCGCAGCAAGTGGCCAGAGGGCCAGGAGGAGAGGGGAAGACTGCGTGCACTGTCCTGCATGGCACGGCGCCTGTTGAGTCCCTGCTCGGGCTCCTGCTCTGGCCCTGGCTCCGGCGCAGGCTCGCCTCCAGTCTTTGTTATTCGTTTAATTAGATTTCTCAAGTAAACCGCAGGAACCGCACATTTTCTCAGGCAGCTCGAAAGAAGACGACGACGACGACGAGGATGTGGATGAGAACGAAGACAAGGACGGGGACGAGGATGATGAGGATGATGAGGTGGATCCAGCCCAGCTTGGTTGCTCGCTTCCTCGGCGTTTCAGGAATGTTTTGCTTAGCTTCTTGGATGCAGGCTGCAATTTCTGAGCTGTTGCTCTGGCACAAACCGCAGAGCAAGCCAGCGAGAGAGCGAGAGAAAGGGAGAGACATATAGAGAGAGAGGAGAGAGATAGAACGAGTTCTGGTCATTTTGTTATTGGAAAGTTGCCGCTGAAAGTCGATTTTTCAACGGTGAATGCTGTGCGAGAGTAAAGGGACTGCTTTATTGGCTAAAACCTAACCCCAGTACACGCACACACACACACACACACACACACAGGCACACAGGGGCACAGACATATTTGAAGCGTAACTTTCCATTTGTGCACTTTAATTTGCGGCGTGGCAAACTCACAACTTTTGCCGCCCAACCGCATCAAAGTGAGCTGCGTGCTGAGAGCTACGCGCCCTGGCATAGCAATTTGTGTAGGCAGACAAAAGCTGGCAGCTATAGTCAGCGGCTTGCCGCACTCTGTTTCGTGTCTTTTGGATTTCTCCATTTTCTTTGCGCGTTGGCAAAATTGTCGCGCTAATAAGCCAAGCGAAAGTCAATTAAAAACGCCAACTAAGTGAAAGATAATCACTTTGCTGCGACTTGCCATGGGCGTGTGTGTGTGCGCCTCTGCGTGTATGTACAGTGACCGCAAAGGGGGCTGGCCACGTCCCACGTGGACAACACACGGCAAGAGAAGGGCGTGATGTGGCAACACAAGCAACAACGGCAAATTATGCAAATTGCATAAGATTAAGATACAACGAAAACATGTGTGGGTGTGCATGAGGGTGTGGGAGGACGTGTGTGTGTGTAATGTATGTGGCAGTGGAAACCGCAAGGAGAACCTTTCTACTGGGTGTGGTACGATTCACATCCCCCAGCGCAATGCTCTGCAAGAGTTTGTAGTCCATTAACGATAGTTTTGCCAACGTAATTCATCGCCATGCGAAACTATCGAAGAGTTCGAGTTTTATACATTTAGTTATCGTTGCCTTAAAGCACTGTCTAAGTAATGTATATGCAACATTTTAAACTTAATCGAACTGTCAATTAAACTGTAAAACGAAAGTTTAACAGATAGTATTGTCAGCCAAATTATCTTTTCGCTCAAGTGTTGAAGAGTTTCAACTTCGTCGATTGGATTCTCATTGCTTTAAAGCAGTCTCCAAACATAGTTCAAATCTTGAATCCTATCACAATTGTCAAACGATAGTTAAACCGATAGTAAAGCAGCTTTTTCAGCTTTACTGGGCAAGCGCCAAGGCGCGCGCTAATTAGCTTTTAGCGGCTCGGCAGCTGCCTTAGCTGCCTTGGCGCCCCCTGGCAACCAGCCCCCACCTGCTGCAATTATTGTTGCTGCCTTTGTAGTCTCGCAGTCAAGTCGTGACTTTTTTTCATCCTTTGTCCAGGTTTATTTTCAATTTTTCCTTTCTATTTCCAGACGGCACCTTGGCTCGGGTCGCTCGGCCCGTTTTGCAGCTGTTGTTGTTGGGACTTTATTGAATTGTCCCTTGGCCCAAGACTGAGCCTGATCCCTGCGACACAGTGCCCTGGGTTTTATGTATGGTGCCGCCTGTCGTTTTGCTTCAATTTCTCCCGCCTTTTTGTAATTTTTCTCGCCTCTCTCTCTCAATATTCGTTTCTTCCCTCTCTTGTCACTTTTATCTTCTGCCTTTAGTTTGCCTTAGTCATTAATCTTCTTTGACGCGCTTAAATCACATGAATAACAAATTAGCTGGCATATTAGTGCCCAGAAAGGGCTTCAAACAATCACGTGTTGCACCAGGAGGGGGGCGGGCAGTGTGAGGGGAGGTAACAAGGGGAGTCCCGTGAAATGTTAAAAAATGTAATAACAAAGGCGAATTTCAGCCTGGCTTGGCTGTGTGCTACAACTTTCATTTGGCTCATTGTCGTTTGCTATTTTGCATAATTCATTGGCTTGTCTAACGGTGCGTATGCTTTATTTTTCCAACCAGCCTCCTCCAGCTTCTCCGCCTCCGTCTCCCGGCCGCCTTGTCACTTTGTGTGCGCTGTCAGTTTGCTAATTAGCAGCGCATTTTCAGTTCAGTTCAACTCTCGCCTTTCATATGCATATTCACTTATTTTTTAATGCAATTTAATTTATTTCCAATCCCAATTAGAACCGACAGAGCGAAAGGAAGGCAGGGAGGGAGGGAGGTAGGTAGGTATAGGGAGAGATGGGCAAAGTGACGGAGGGAGGGGCGACTGCTTTGTCTTGCTCGTTGGCTTATGTCGTGTGACAACTCGTATCCCATTTTGATGAATTAAATGCATTTTTAATTACAAATCTGCCGCAATCTCTCGAGCTGCCACGCCCACTCCCCGTATCCATGGCCGAGTCTCTGCCCGTGCCCATGCCCCGCTGTAATAATCATGTAAATAATTTACAGCAATAAAGAAAAGCTGTGACATGGAAAACGATGCGCAAATGCGTTCATTCATTCGCATTCACTCATAGCGCGCGTGAATTTCACTTAAGCTGCCCGACTTAATTCCGATAATCTTCATCAATAGCATTGGAATGTTGTTTTTAATACCCTGCACTGCACTCGCTGTGAAAGAGAGAAGGGGAGAAACAAAATGTGTGAGAGAGGGAAGAGGGAGAGAAAGAGATAAACAAAAGTAGCAAAGTAAAAAGTAATTACAATTTAACTAAAACTATTATTTAATATTCTTTTTACAGGGTATTCCAAAGTTGTGCTCTGCTCGTTGCACAGTCTCCACTTAATGCAGTGCAAACTACACTTGACTTTTATTTGCGGTAAACAAAGCTTATAAAATTGGTTGGAATATTTTTAATTTGATTTTCATTTTCAGCATTCATAACTTTTTTACAAATTATCAGATTCATTCGTTTGGCATCTCATTTTGTGGTAAAATAAAGATAAAAATAAAAGAGTTATTTAAAAAGTTATACAACAAATTTACTACAGTAATATAACCAACTAAATATGCACGAATATATTATAAGATATACATATATACATATATGTAAATAGAAACAAATATTAAAAAATAAAAGTAAATGGAATTAAATATAAATAAATATGTATCAAAATAAAACTTTCTGTTTTAAATTGTTAATGAGAAAAGTTTTATAGCCTTGTAGGTTTTTATATCCTCCGTTCGTTCCGATACTAGTTATATATAATGGAGCAGAATTTAATAGTATTGTTTAAGTTCAATATTATGTCTCACTTTGATCAGTTCAGTTATTTCTTATATCAGAACTGGTCTTCATAAAAAAACCTTCATTTCTTTCCATGGCAGCTAATAGTTATCCGATTTTGCTGAAATTAAAAATATAAATTACATATATAGAATAAGTCCGATGTAGTAAATTTTGTTGCAATATCTGGACAAAACACAAACATCGGCCGATAGTTTGTATGGCAGATATACGATTTATCGGTCTGATCCAGCTCGTTCCGACTTATTAACAGTGTACAGCAATGTGAACCAAGTTTCATCGAGATAAACATAACAAGATCGATCCTCTGGTGATGCTGATGCAGAATACATATACTTGATGGGGTCGGGGATGTCTCCCAAGGTGCGTTGCAAACTCATCGCCAAAATGAATATACCCTCTGCAAGGATACAAAGATGTTTGTACGTTTCCTCAATTCTTCCGCGCTTTCGTGCAGCTTCTTCTCCCAGAGGTGCAAACAGATTTTGAAAAGATCTTCAATCCTGGCCTGGCTCCCTGCTAGACAAGCCGCGGCTGCTGCATCGGCTTCTTCGCCTTTACCATCGCCATCGCCATCGCATTCACATGACGTGGCGGTACATAAGTTGCAGTTAACTTGGCCTGCCGGCTCCTCTGGCTGTTGCCGGCTGGCAGCTGCCGTTCGACTGCCGTTGGAGGAGTGTGCCGCATTATGGCCGCCACAATGCGGCCGCCGGGGCAGTCATAAAGCAGCGCAACTGTTGCGCAACTGAAGGCGGAAGACACTTGGAAGCTAGTTGCGGCTAACTAGCAGCCATGGCTCTGGCTAACACCCCTCCTCCCCCCCCCATGGTAGTGGTACTGTATGCGAGCCTGTTGCCACATAAACAGCACATTTTATTAGATTACACATACGCCGCGTCTGCCGAGGCTGCCGAAGACAAAAGTTGCCTTTGGCTTGCATCGTGCGGGCGGAGCAAAGTGCAAAATTTTTATTACTCCCAGCGGATGTTTTGATACGTTTTTATGAGACGCGCGCGTGCTGTAAGCGGCAAACTCGTAGGCGATTCTCCATCTTACTTGCAACCAACTCCCCTCTTCCCCCGCTCCCCCGCACCCTACTTACCCTTGCCGTAGCCCTCTCATTCTACTGCCAGCCATCTCGTTGTCTATCTTATCACCGAAATGGAACATTCGCCTGATGCGCTTTAATAGAAAAATATGCCGCTGCCATTGGGTTTTATTGCAGTCGACGAAGCACGCATACAACTGGTTAACCAGTTAACCCCTTCCCCCTACCTCCGCTTCCTCCCTCCCTCCTTCTAGCAAACCCCTGTGACAACAAACAATCGAAGAGGAAAGCAAGCTTATTATGCGTTGCAAAATTCATCAACAATTTGATGGCAACAATTCTTATGCATATTCCCTTTCCTCTGCCCCTTTACCTTCCCCTTTCCCTTCCCCTTCCCATTTACCTTTGCCTTCCCCTTCCCCTTTTTCTATAAAAGATGAGCCTGCCGAAAGTGATAGCGACTGTTCTCCGCACTTGTTCAGTTCACACACAAAACACAATTTACGCAGCGCAGCAAACAATTGAAAGAGTTCCCAGTGGGCGGTGCCAGTGGGTGTGGCCTCTTTAAAGCAGCTTGGGCAATTTAAAATACTGCAAGAAGATGCCTGAAATTGGGTTGAACTAAGGAGAGCGTTGACTTGAAAAGTTAGCTTAAGTGTGTGGCAGGAAAAGGATTAAATTCCTTACTTCAGGAGGGTTTAAAGCAAGAACTGTTCTAATCGTTCTTCACCTTCCTCATCTCTTAGTAAACGTCAAGCATTCTTACTAGGTATGCTGTATATGTTACATACATATATATATTATTATACCTATGTACATATGTACATACATACATCAATAATGATCAGCATAGCCTCTATCATATGTGGCAGTGCTTTCAAAAGGCTTTCCATTACTAAAATACTCTTAGATATAGTCCCTTAATGAACAACTACTTAGCTGAGCCTATGGTAGATATGTATAGTATGCTCTCCCGCTTCAATTGCCGCCCTTCTCCATCCGCCCCGCTCCCTGGGCTTACCTCGCGTTTCCAAGCATGAATTATGTGCGTTGCCCAAGACCAATTGAAGTACGCGTTTCTATGCTGCACAGACAACCGACATTAACCCAACGAGCTACGCCCCGCGACTCCCCCTCTCCTTTCTTTCTTCCTTGCCTGGGTAACCCCTTTAAACTTTTTGATCACCTCCCCCTCACCTTACCTCGCCCCTCGTTGGCAACTAACTAACTAACTATGAATCTAGCCCATGAAGCATTCCTCTTTAAAACTTCTCAAAAGTTTAGCACAAGCGAAGTTCCGAACCCCCCTTCCTTCTTCTACACTCCTGTCTCCACGCTAACCCAAACTCCAAAACCAATTCCACCTACTTCCCCCTTCCCTTTACCCCTTAGAGAACATACTTTTCGGGCATGGCAAGTGGCAGCACTGATTTACTTGGCAATTACAGCCAGTTGAGTGGCTGCTTGACGGACGAGGCGCAGAGCAGGGCGGGCCAAAATGAAGAAGGGAATAGGGGGGGAGGGAGTAGACGGTAGGTAGGCTCGGCATGTGGGCGTGGCGGCATGGCGGTCGCTCGTTCAATGCAATGAACTAGAAAGCTGTCTGATTAGCGTGGCGCTTGGCATAAAGTTAGCACGAGGCGCAGGCATAGCAAAACTTGCCACACAACGCCAGCCCCGCGCAGACCCCTTCTTACCTTGCTGCCCTCCCCTCCTTGCTGTTCACACACGCACACTCACAGATTTATTGAAGCCACTGTCCGCGTCAATAATTTGCATGGGTTAACGCGCGGAGACGAATGATGGCAGGAGGATGAGGAGTGAGGAGAGTGTCACGGCAACGGGGGGTGTTGCAGAGGGAAGAGGTGCGGGTGCAGGCTGAAGAGGTATGCATGCTGGGGGAGTGGCGGGTGTGGAGGGGGGGTGTGTTTTCTGCTTCAGTCAGGCACCAGGAACAAACTGAACTGCAAACAACTCGCCCAACTTGATTCCAAGTGTCAATGGCCGTTTGGCTAAAGCGCTACCTGCGTGTGTATGGGTGTGTGTGTGTAAGGTTGTATGTGTGTATGTGTACGGGTGTGTGTTCGTGGGAGAGAGTGTAAAAGCGTGTTAGCGAAACTTTCTACGTTTTTGCTCGACTTACTTCTTTGCACTTTTTTCCGCACTTTTCTCCCTCTGCAACTTGCAGGGCAAAAACGAGATGCAGTCGGCGTCGACGTCAGCGGAGTGACAATAAATTGTTAAGTGTAAAAAGTTTATAGCATTTGAGTGAGTAAATGATGGCATCCGACTGGGGCTGCCCAGCCCCTGCCCCGGACCCGACTCTATCCTGGGTCTGTCCCGGGTCTGGCCTGGCGCGGCTTAGCGAAAGTTCAAGACGGATTTACTGCTCTGCCCCGGAGCAGCAGCAGCAGCTGTAGCTGCAACTGCAGCACGCACCACATGCCACTTGCACCAAATTTGCGACACTTTAAAGCGCTCTCGAGTCGCTTTGCGTGAAAGTCAACTTCGCTTTGAGTTTAACTCAAACTTGCAGCGCAGTTCGCTGATCAAAGCCAGAAGCCCTAGAGGTGCCTAAGCAGCAGCAGCAGCAACAGCAACAGTGGCAGCAGCAGCAGCAGCAAACGGCAAAAGCAACAAAAGACACAACAACAAAAGACTCTATGTACGTTCAGTCATACATTGAGGGCGTGGCAACTGCCCACAAAATGAGATAAGCACCCAGAGCTCAGATCGCAGCCAAAGAAAACTATTGACAAGAGACGAGAGTGTGCAATAGTAAAATGCGACTGATAAATACCCTACAATTAATACAAGAAGTGCAATTATATATGACATATTTTCAGCGATATAAATATGAATTTTAATTACAAATAATATGTAAATAAAGCCATAGATTATTATACATTTCTTTATTAAAATAAATTCAATTCAAACTTAAGTCAAGAAAATGAAATGATAATAGATAATATTGTTATCATTTAAAAGGGGTGTATACATACAAATAAAACAAAGCACGAAAGCCACGGTCGAGTGTGCTCGACTCTGATATACCCGCTACACTCTACTTTTTGAGCATTTTGTGTTGCATATTTTAGGGGCCGGTTTAGAAAATAGCATCTCTTAAATTTATTTCTTAAATAACTTCTATGTTAATTACGCGATCGTAATATTATTTTAAGATCTTATTTGGGCGTTGATATTTATTGTGTCTACCCAACATGAATTGTTCTGGATTAAAATTATACTTGGAATCGATTTACAAGGGTGGAAGGGGGGCATGATCAAATTCTAAAACAAACTTAATCTACTTGCAAAATTAATAGAACATGTTCACACTAACTTTGGTAGCCCTGGCTTTTAGAATCTCTGAGATCTACGTTTTTATACGGAGGGACGGACAGACAGACAGGCAGACAGAAAGACAGGCAGACAGACAGACAGACTAGAGAGACAGACAGCCAGAAAGACAAACAGACAAAAAGACAGACAGACAGATAAATAGACAGAAAGACAGACTAGAAAGACAGACAGACAGACAAACAGACAAAAAGACAGACAGACAGACTGGCTGACTGACAGACAGACATAGATGTATCGACTCGGCTGATGCTCATTAAAATTATATGTATATACTCTGTGGGGTCCCGCAAAGTTATAATACCCTTCTATCCTATGGGTAGCGGGTAATGATCCAAGACTTCACTTACTTGCCTCTGAAAATATATTTCCTATTCTTGTTATTATATATTATCGTTTTTGACTAAGGCAAACTGCCAATCGATAACTGCAACATAGTCAACACTATTATTGCCATCGATATCAGAACGGGGAGATCTTTTAGATGACAAAGAAGAACGATAGCAGGAGACAACTGCGTGAAGAAGCACTGGAAGAGCAGCAGCAAAACAAACAAAGGTAAAAAGCAAACTGATAAGCGACAATAAGAACAAAGCGAGCGGGAGAGAGAGAGAGAGAGAGAGAGAGAGAGAGAGAGAGAGAGAGAGAAAGAGAACGAGAGTGTTGAGCTGAGCGCGTAGGTTTGCTCTCTAATCAGCGTATGCAAATAGACGCAGCATTTGTTGTTGTTGCTGCTCCTTCTCTTGCTCTTCCTCTTCCTCTTCCTCTTCTTCCTTCAGCTCTTATTGTTGTTGCTGCTTTTAATCTCTTGCACTCATCAAATTTCACTCATCAGCCGCGCACCGCAAGCAAAGCGAGGCGTCGCCAACGGCAGCGCCACTGCCAACGTCAGCGTCAATGGCCGCAGCTCAGTCGGGCAGCAGCGCCAGTTGCGTTTTGTCAGCGCGTTCGTCACGAAGTAGCGAAAGAAAACCGAAAGAAAAATAAAAGAATTGAAATTCATCAAAAGTTCAAAAACAGAAAAATTATAAAACAAAAAAAACAAAAAAGTAAAAGAGAACGAAAAATTTCGACGAACAAATTCTGCGAAAAGTTCGCCACGAATTCCTTTCCGTGAGTTTGTGTGTGTGTGTGCGTACGTGGGTGTGTGTGTGTGTGTGTGCGTGGGTGTGTTTGTTAGTCGGTTAGTCAGTGTCTTCGTCTCGGCAGCAAGATGGGCCAGGAAGATCAGGAGCTCCTGATACGCGGCGGCGGTGCTAGCAAGCATCCCTCAGCGGAGCAGCTGCACGAAGTGAGTAGAGTAAAAACCGCAGCATACTTACAGGCGACAGCGTGAGAACCACAAAACGATATTTGAAGTATTTGGCGACGCGACCGCAAAGCAAGCAGAGCCACCTCCCCTCCCCCCACTGTACCCCCTCCCTATCCACTGCTTAATACTGTGCAACCCTTGGCGACCTCAACCACATTGCATCAGCCCGAAATGCAAGTTTTGAACATGAAACAGACGCGTTGTAACTGTAGAAATGATCTGACACACACACACACACAGACACACACACACTGAGAGACGTACACCGACAGACAGTGGAGCGCATTATGCGAGGCAAATGTTGCAATCTATGTAATCGGAGTGCACAACTCGCTAAGCAACTATAGAACAATGATCCGACGACGATCGACGATCGACGATTGACGATTGAGGCGCAGTCGAGCATGCTGCATACTGTATACTTCGATCCGAAACAGTGTCGGGTTCTGTTCGAAATATTTGCACCACTAGCCCAGTTAACAACAATGAGGTCTATTAAGAATACTGACCCCATGAGGTTTCCATTAGATCACTTTATGGCATCATACTCGTACCAGAGATGGAAGTTTCATCGTGTGTCTTAACTCATTTCGTTGATCTCTTTTTTTACCCTTCGACCATGAAAATGGTCAAAAGGATAACTGGCAAAATGCAAATGTATGTAACAGGCAGAGGAGGCGTGGCAGACCACAAGAAAACGACCCCCTCCGAACCAAGAGCGAGGAGGTTGGGTGCCACCCCCCCCCCCCCAAATCATAATTAATTTTTGAACTTAATTTGTAAGCGCTCAGCTATTATAAAGGCTAGAGTTACCAAATTTGGCAGGAAGACTCCTGTGTGGATCAAGCAGATCAGTTTATTTCAAATGTTAGGTGCCACGCCCACCGCCCCCACAAACATAATTTAATTTTTGAACTCAATTTGTAAGCGCTGTTTAAAAGATAGAACTTTCTGACTTAACATATACTAAGCTTAATGAAATATCTACGTAGTCTCCAAATTTCAGTCCGATCGGACAATAAACACAAAAGTTATTTAAGAAAGTATGAGCAACCAAGTGCCAGCTAACAAGGGAGCCGAGCCAGCGCGAGCCATGTGGGATTAATTTCAAAGCATGGCATATGCATACATATGTGTATGAATTTAACAAATTAAACTACACGGGAACATAGGTCGAGGGTATCCCCTGTCGTGTGGCTTTGCTTTTCTTACTGGTTACTTATTTTATAACTACAATCTATATACGAGTATTTATCTACAACTTCTCTTCTTATTTATTTTATATATTAAATAATAAATGTAAAATCTCTTTATCTATATCTTCTCTCTTGATTGTCTACAATCTATCAATCTATATCTACATTTTCTCTTCTTATTTATCTTATATATTAAATAATAAATGTAAAATCTCTTTATCTATGTCTTCTCTCCTTATTGTCTAGAATCTATCAATCTATATCTACATCTTCTCTTCTAATGAATCTTATGTCTACAATATATTTATCTGTATCTTCTCTCCTTACTTATGCTAGATCTATAATCAATACATTTATATACATACATCTTCTATAATCGAAGATATAGTGTGTTTCTACCCTACTTTAACTCACAGTTGACACCCAGTTTAACAGCCAATTCGCAGCTAGTTGAGTTGTATCTTAAACTTGATAATAAATTCAACTGGATTTTGCTATATGAAGATTGATAGCCTCGTAGCACGGAGAGAGGATGGAGAAGGGGGGACTGTGGGCGCTTGAGTCCATGGCAAGTGCAGCAAGTCAGAGTCGGTGTCGCATAACACATCGTTTTCAGCTTGTATATTGCTATCTAGCTGCGTTGTATCTACGCATCTACGTATCTACGCATCTACGTATCTGTATCTGTAGCTTAAGTCGCGTATCTATACCTCAACGCATGTTTTATGCTTGTTTACTCATCGTTATTGTCTTGCCTGCTTCTGCTTCGCGTTTTACGTTTCTCTGTCTGTCGCTTTATTGATGCTGTATACATACATAATCTGCGCTTATCTGGGTCATGATGTGACTGCCCACTCACACACAAACTCGCACACACGCTTATATACGTGTGTATATGAGGATATATGAGTTTACCTGCCCTCCACTCGCTCTCTGTTTACTTTACTCGACTCGACATTCTATTCTAATGGGGCATGTTATCAGATATTTCAGGCAGTAGCAGAAAGACCTCCGTTAATTGAACTGCTATACTGAAATACTTATGCACAAGAAGTATAGAGATTAATTCTCTAATGATTCATAGAGAACTGCATTACATGTTACTACTCTCTCTTTTTAGCTCGTTCGTTCTTTCGTTCTCTGCCCCGCTTTCTATTCACCTTCTGGCTTATCTTAATCCACGCAATCGCATAGTAAATACCTTTAGATTACTACAAGTAGATAATACTCAGATACGAGTACTCGTATCTTTTATCATTCATGAAATCTTTCATAAAGTGCGCTTTAAGTCCGTTCAACGTTCTCAGAAATAACTTGAGATTCGCCTAGAATAGGAAGTAATGTCGCCATCCCTTTTACTGTTAGAGCTTAACCGGAATTTCGGGGCATTTGCTTTGGCAGAGTATCAGTTGTATTTCGCCTGAATGGAAATTGGAACGTGCAACCGTCGATTCTCAGAAATAGATGCTGTTCATTGTAGCTGCTTGACTGGAGCAACCTTCGGCACAATTGACCCATACATGGGGCTTCCAGATACCGAAACCCGAGCTGTGTGCCAGCAATGTCCATTGTGGTTGTCTTGGCTCTTCCTCGCTCTCTCTCCTCTCTCTGTCTCTCCCTTAGTTGTCTTAGCTCCTCCCACCCACTGAAGGGGTTTCTAAGGGCCTAAGTGGCTGTCGGGGCCGCTGATTGACGCTGCAATACTTAAATTTATATCTGAGGCAATCATTATAATATATATATAGTAGTCACAAGAATAAAGCAGAAGCCACTGCCGGGAAAGTCGCGAATATTGAGAAATTGCACGAAGATTGAGCACACCCGATGCAGAAAATGTGGCGTGGGTTATTAATAATACGGCCAGTGCGAGTCCTGTCCGATTATCTGTCGTCCTCCTGCTCTATCTCTTTCTCTCTCTCTCTATCTCTCTCTCTATCTTTCTCTCTCTCTCTTTTTCGCTCTCTACCACTCTTTTTTCTCATCTGCTTCTTCTTGTCTGCTGCATTTCAATTTGGCCGGAGAAATTGGAGATGTCGAGGTAAACGCGAAAAATTTAATATCCGTTACATGTGGCAGACGCTGTAGGTGGTGCGACAAGAGGGGAAGGGGGGGGAGAGTGGAGGAGAGAGTAGCCAACTAGAGGACGCTGTACGACGCTGCGGTACCGTGCGGTCCACACGGCCCAAGCGAAATTGTTTTCACAACAAATGAGGCCGAAAAATGTTATTAAAAAGTTTTTCCTGTATTTATTTGCCTGCGCTGTGTTCGCCATCCCCCTCCCCCCCCCTCCCCCTTCCCCTGCCTCTCTTCCTTCGTTGTTGTTCATATCTTCTTTGACGTTTCTTAAGTGTGTGTTGCTGTGTTATCTGCTTGTCTCTGGTCTGTGCCTCGTCTTGTCCCCTCACCTCTCTGCTCTCTTTCTGTTTACCTTGGCTTGTATTTTACATTTCATATTTATTTCATTTTTTGTACTTTTTTACTTTGCCTGCCAATTTTGAATAACTTATAATAAAACTCTGACCAGCCACAGAAATGAGCGTCCTTGGTCACCAGATGTCGCTAGTGTCCCCTCAGAAATCTCGCCAGATATCTGGTGTATGTTTATAAAGAGGGAAACCACTATTATGCTGATGATGTGCGAAAGGGAGACGAATAAAATAATTAGTGCAAGTTTGCGAAGAAAAGTAACTCGATAAAGCGTGAGGGAAAATGGAAAAAGTTGCGAAAGTGGGGAAAGTTTTCTCGGGAATAACGTGATATGAAATATGAAGATACAATGTAAAGAGTTGTTGGATTAAAGATTTAAAATATTAAATGTGAAATAGCAAAATAATAATAAATAAATAAATAATAAATAAAGCACAGCAATTGCTATTGGAATCATTTCATAAGCTGTCGATTTCAAGCCAAAATTTAATAATATTGCAGAATTGAATATTATTGTTTATGTTCAATATTCTGTCTAACTTTGCTAAGTAAAGTTATTTCTGAAATCCAAACTAGTCTTTATACAAAAACCTTAATTTCCCCCGATTGTTCCCATATGTTATAGTGATTCGATTTTGATGAAATTTCATAGCCATATTATATATAGAAATAGTCCAATGTAGTAAATTTGGTTGCAGTATCTTAACAAACAACAACAACCGACGATGACAGCTATACGATATATTGCTCTGCCGGCTCGTTCCGACTTTTTTTACAGCGTGCAGCAATAAGACAGACATGGCTAGATCGATCCCCTGGTGATGCTGATTTAGAATACATATACTTTATGGTGTCTTCTAAGGTGCGTTGCAAACTCCTGGCCAAAATTAAAATACCCTCTGCAAGGGTATACAATAATTGTAGCCATATATCGTATACAACGATCTAATACTACAGACACAGAAAAGAGGATAGGTCAGTTCCTTGTCTTCCTTATTGTTATAAGAACCTTAACTTGAACATAATCGTTTCTTCCAAAAATTCTGTTTGAAGTTCACGAGCTTAATAATTCTCAGCATGTGTACCTTCCACTGATTCACTAAGACACCCTCGTGTACGTTTCTATTGACCCTATAATGTCCCCCCTGAGATTTGAGGTTAGATCCTGCTGACAGCTTGTCAACAAGATCAGATCAATATCGGGTCCCAGTTTGCACAGTGTGCTGAGTACGCAATGTGTGTTCAGCAAGCTACGAGTTGCGCAATTGCTCAATCACTCGACACTAAGAGACTCACTGATTCAGTCCACTCGAAGACGAGTCACCTTCAAATGAAGGGACCCCAATCTCGAACCCAAAGCCCTCACCCCCCAGCCCCCTGCCGCTTAGCGTTGGGCGCAAACAGGACCCAAACAGAGTCCCAATCCGAATCCGGCGATTTACATTTACGCCGGGGCAATTGTCTTACGAAGTGGCAACACGGCCGCCTGCGTCTGCCTCGACTCGTCGCCGTGCCGTCTGCGGCTTATGGCCACCCTAATTTGCACATTTTAAATGGTCCAGTCTTGGTGTCGCGGTCCCTTACAGCCGCGCCGCATTTTTATGAAAACTTAAGCAGTCCCGCCCCACCCCGTCCCACGACCCCTGGCGCTGTCGAAATGGTCGTAAGTAGGCGCCGGGATTAGCACGGCGAAAAGATTTACGCGTCGTCGACCTTTTTTATGGCAGCGAGTGCTGGCGATTTGCCTAAAATTGAAAAGTTTTGAAACCCCACCATCTCTCTCTCTCTCTCACACACCTCTCTTACTCGTTGTCCCCTCCTTCGTTCCACGCAGCAGGCCGAGAACGCGCCAGCAACGACGGCCACAGCGCAGAGCTGCATGAGCCAAAGCTTTGGCCAGAGCAAGAACTACGGCACACTCAGCCCGACGGAGTTACCCGAGACTCTGACCTACGCCTGGCACAATGTAGACATCTTCGGTGCAGTGCATCAGCCAGGCTCCAATTGGCGCCAGCTGGTCAATCGCACGCGTGGCATCTTCTGCAATGAACGGCATATTCCGGCACCCCGCAAGCATCTCCTCAAGAACGGTAAGCAAGTCCCTGCTCCAGATCAAAGTTTCCCATTCCTCTAGCAGCTTGCCTTCTACTTCAGTTTGTGGCGTGGCCTACCCCGGGGAACTGCTCGCTGTGATGGGCAGCTCTGGCGCTGGCAAGACAACGCTGCTGAATGCCCTGGCCTTCCGCTCGCCACAGGGCGTGCAGGTCTCGCCGTCGAGCGTGCGCCTGCTGAACGGGCACCCCGTGGATGCCAAGGAGATGCAGGCACGCTGTGCCTATGTGCAGCAGGATGATCTGTTCATCGGCTCGCTGACGGCACGCGAGCATCTCATCTTCCAGGCCATGGTGCGCATGCCGCGCCAGCTGACCTATCGCCAGCGTGTGGCTCGGGTCGACCAGGTCATTCAGGAGCTGTCGCTGAGCAAGTGCCAGCACACGATCATCGGTGTGCCCGGACGTGTCAAGGGTCTGTCGGGTGGCGAGCGGAAGCGACTGGCTTTCGCCTCGGAGGCACTCACCGATCCGCCCCTGCTCATCTGCGATGAGCCCACCTCGGGTCTGGACTCCTTTACGGCGCACAGTGTCGTGCAGGTGCTCAAGAAGCTCTCGCAGAAGGGCAAGACTGTCATTCTGACCATACATCAGCCATCGTCGGAGTTGTTCGAGCTCTTCGACAAGATACTCCTCATTGCTGAGGGTCGTGTGGCATTTCTAGGCACACCCAGCGAGGCAGTGGATTTCTTTTCGTAGTGAGTAAAGTGGGGCAAAGGGAAGTGTCGCCTTCATGTTAATCCCCCATTTTCCCCCATTCGCAGTGTGGGCGCCCAATGCCCGACGAACTACAATCCGGCGGACTTCTATGTGCAGGTGCTGGCCATTGTACCCGGCCGCGAGGTGGAGTCCCGTGAACGCATCGGCAAGATTTGCGACAGCTTTGCGATAAGCAAAGTGGCACGCGATATGGAGCAGCTGCTGGCCGCCAAGGCGCAGACGCAGGCACTGGAGCAACCCGAGAACGGTTACACGTACAAGGCCACCTGGTTCATGCAGTTCCGTGCGGTGCTCTGGCGCTCCTGGCTGTCGGTGCTCAAGGAGCCGCTGTTGGTGAAAGTGCGACTCATTCAAACAACGGTATGTATGGACGGATTTTGGGGGTATTTCTCTACAGGTGCCTCACACTCATCCCCCCTGTTTGCAGATGGTGGCTGTGCTCATTGGACTCATCTTTCTGGGGCAACAGCTAACGCAGGTGGGCGTAATGAACATCAACGGAGCCATCTTTCTCTTCCTGACCAACATGACCTTTCAGAATGTGTTCGCCACCATCAACGTGAGTCTACTCCGTCTTGGGTTCCTTTTCGCCTTTCACTGCTTTCCTTCTCCCTCATTTCCCGCAGGTTTTCACCTCGGAGTTGCCCGTGTTTATGAGGGAAGCTCGAAGTCGCCTTTATCGTTGTGACACCTACTTTCTGGGCAAGACCATAGCGGAGTTGCCGCTTTTTCTCACGGTTCCATTTGTTTTCACGGCCATTGCGTATCCGATGATTGGTCTCCGCGCCGGAGTGGATCACTTCTTCAACGCCCTCGCACTGGTCACCCTGGTGGCAAATGTGTCCACTTCGTTCGGCTACCTTATTTCCTGCGCCAGCTCGTCCACCTCGATGGCACTATCGGTGGGTCCTCCGGTCATTATTCCGTTCTTACTCTTCGGCGGCTTCTTCCTCAACTCGGGATCTGTGCCCGTCTATCTGAAGTGGCTGTCGTATCTTTCCTGGTTCCGCTATGCCAACGAGGGTCTGCTGATCAATCAGTGGGCCGACGTGGAGCCGGGAGAGATCACGTGCACCTCTTCGAACACCACGTGTCCAGGTTCTGGAAAGGTCATATTGGAGACGCTGAACTTCTCTGTGGCAGATCTCCCACTCGACTACGTGGGGCTGGTTCTGCTGATTGTTAGCTTTCGAGGATTTGCCTACTTGGCGCTACGACTGCGTGCCCGGCGCAAGGAATAGTTAATGTCCCGACACACACACACACACTCCCATACATACATACATGCATCTACTCACTATAAATATAAAGTTTTTTTTTTATTTTTTTATCATTCGTGTTAAATATTGTTAGCAAATAAGCCAAAAAAAAGCTAATGAAAACTACATTAACTGTTAGTCGGTTTGGCATTTTATATTAAACACGTTTACCACACACCACTCAGTAGAAATCTCTGTGCAAGTCTTGCATATGATTGCGCACATTTGAATTGCGCGCCCTTCGTTACATTCACCAGAGCATACAAACTCACCACACACCGCCACGCTTTGCAAAGCAGCGGCTCTAAGTGCGAGCGAGATAACGCTGCTGCACCAACCGGCTAACCCATGGTACAGAGCAGTACAACTATAGACTCTCACTCTGCGCTGTGACGACGCAACAAGCGACGGTGCTGCTTTTGCTTTTCGCTCTCGCATTGTTTTGTTGTTGGTTAATTCGCGTACATATATTTTGTTTGGTGACGACGACGTCAACTGCGTGCGTCGCTGCTGGTGCTGCTTGCTGCCTGGCCGTTTGTTGTGCTCGTGTCTGTGTGTTTAACTTTAATCTAATCTCCGCCGTCGCCAAACTAAGTCTCAAGTAGTTAAAATTAACAACCGCGGCCCACCGCCACACACTCCTCCAGTGTGTCCGCTGCCCCCCTTCCCGCCAGCTGCTTTTGCCTCTGTCGCGCGCGCGGGCAATTGGAAAAGTCTCTGCTCTATTCAGTGTATGCCGTGTCGGTTCAGTTTAGTTCTGTTTTAGTTAGCGTACGGCGTAAGCGTCGCTGCTCCACTCAAATTTATTTTTAAACAAAACAACACAACAAAGCAGCGCCAATAGCAACAAAACTATCAGCAGCCGCACGTACCTTAAGAAACAGCAAAGGAAGAAGAAGCGCCAAGAAGAGCAGCAACTCAAGCAATCGCAACTGCTTGCCCCCTCAATGTGGGCAGTTGATATAAAGCAAAAGATATAGACACACATTCTTGATATATATTGAAATCGCGTCGCATTGTCTGCCCCCAGTGTCAGTGTCGGCGTCTGTGTGTGCGTGCCTATGCGTGTTTGTGTTCTTGTGTCGTGTCGCTGTTGCAGCCAATCGATTTTTCACCAAAATATTTAGCTGCCAACGCAGGCGGCAGCTCCACAATAGCCGGCGTCTGCCCCCTTTACCCGGCATCAGTCCACCCACTCCCCGCGGCCACAGGCATCGCGCAGACCCTAACCTCAAAACAGCTGTTGCATATAGCAGAGCAGAAGGCAGCGCAGCGCAGGCAACAACGTGTAAAGCGAATTCAAGGAGAAGAAGAGGAAGACGCAGAAGAAGTAGCAGCACAATAACAACAACAAAATGGACATCGAGGCGCTGCGCAATGAATGGAATGAACTGAACAAAGAATACACCGAACTTGAGGTGAGTTTCTCTATAATGCCGTTGTCACTTGCCGCGACGCAGCTGCTAATCGACCTCATCTCCCCCTTGTTCTACTTGCAGACATGCAACAGACGGTACATCGAGCTGCTGGAACAGCTGTACAGTCATCAGCAGAAATGCTTCAACGAGATCAAACATCAGCGGTATCGCATGAATCAAATAACGGCCTCGTTGCGACAGTGAGTACAATAACTTACCATACACTCATAGAAATACATACATACGTACATACGTATGTAGATATGTAAATCGAAACAATCAAGCAACCCTTTTTACAAATCTCTTTTGCACTTTGTCGCTAGAGACGAGCGCGTGACACGAAGCGTAAGCAAAATACGCCTCGTCATGCCATCAAATTGTAGGTTTTTTTATCTCCCCCCTGTCCCCTCACTTAGGACTATCTGTTTTGATTCGATTTAACGCTTGTCGAACAGTAAAAAGTCCATAATAATTCTGATCATTATACATATGTATTTATAATGAACATTAAAAAACATTACACGCTTATTTTCGTGTCCCACTGCCATCGCTAGGCACAAGCAACCCCTTTGGAACGGTTCTTTATTCAATTGGAATTTGATCTCCATCAATTACCGTTGCAAACCCAGGTACTACATACTATATACAGGTATTCTAATCGGACACTCGTACACGCACAAGCACACGCATAGTCAAACCTATAGACGGCGCGGGTGCTATCAGTGAACGGTGGATGAAACACATGTCGCAGGGTAATTAGTCAGGAAGTTCGCCTTATCGCCAACGCTTTGGAACTCAAAGCTCACCGGGCAATTGCCAACTAGCCTCAGCTGTGTTTATCTTCAGCTGTTGTTGTTGTTGTTGTCGTTGTTCTCTTGTACCTAAACAGCTGTTGCTGTTGCTGTAGCTGTTGCTATTGGGCGGCTCTTATTTTATTTTACAACAGTGTTTCTTCTGATAAAACCTTGTGATAAAAACCGAACGCACGTAGACTTTGTTCCACGACTCGGCTTGACTCCTCAGCTGAGTTGGGCGTGTTTATTGGCTCAACGGCGATGTCGATGTCGATGTCATAAACTGTTTATTTTGTAATTGAAGGCGAACCTTTGGCCGCCAAGAGCCTTTTCCATTCCTCTTCCATCACTCCTCTCTCTCTTGCTGCAACTCTGTGGCAACGCTGAACTGACCAGCTGCCCTTGACCCTGTGCTGTTGCATGAAGCGTAAACTAAACGAACGAAATTGCCAAGCAAACAAATGTAAAAACAAAAAAAAAATAAAAAACAAAAAAAGAGAAGAAAATATAAACAAAACTCGATGAATGACCAGCTGTGCGACAGTGGTGCCATCCCATTGCACAACACTTGAATTTGACTGAGCTTAACCAAAGCCAAAACTGGTTTCTAGCTTTGTTTACGTTTCAGTATTTCGCAACGTTGCACGTTGATTCAGAGTCACCCAATAAATGTTTGATAATGTCAATTTCACTCGTGGTTAAATTAATAGGTGTTTAAGTTGGTATTTTCCATTTGTATCAGAGCTTAAAAGTCTTAGCCCTTTACATGGCAACAACTCCGCTTTGCATGATTATTTTATAGAAAAGTGATAAAAAAAAACACTTTTTTTAAATTTGGATCGAAACGAGTTTTAAGAAGGAAAATAGATTAAATTCCCGCATTTTTCAAAACTAAAATATATTTTATTCAAATAAATATAACTTCTTATTGGATCAATCAGTTCTTTATTAAATCAATTGTTTTTAAAAGAAAATATAAAAATCAAATTTCATTGTAAAAATATAAATGCAGATATTAATATTATTTTGCAGATATTAATAAAATAGAGAAGGAAGTAATTATATCTTTAACAAAACACTTAGTAGAGTGAAACTAAAGGAAAATATGAAAACTTAAAACGTTTTACATTTAATACAAAACTGTCATATTATTAATAAATTTTTCAAAATATTTGCATTTAAACGGTTTCAACTGGCCACTATAATATGTGTACCCGGTAAATTAAAAAAAAAAACACAATTTCACTTTCTTGTAATTCATAATTTTGAACTTCAGATAATGTACAAACACGGAAACACTGAATATCTAAATAAATTCTTTGCCCATTTAAAGTTGTTTTCAATTTATTCAACTCACTTTGAATACTGCATTAGTATTCACGAATAACTTTGCATCCGGCGAGTGAGTGCATTCACCCTTGACTCACTCTGCATAGCCAATGCTAAGAGAATTGAGCGCATGCTAAGCAGCTGCGAACCACTGTGCGGGCAACTAGGCAAGGGCAAACTGTTGTTGCTTCGCTCGTACTATTGCTGCAGTTGTAGTGGAGCTGCTGCTGGCGCTACAATTATGTACATATGTGTGTCTGTGTATGTATGCAAATGTCTATGAGTATTCAAATGGGGCTGACAGCGCGTTTTTAGTCGCGCGGATTACGCTTACTTCCCTCGTCTGCTTCACTATTTCTCTCTTCCTCCTCCTGCTCTTCTTCTATTTGTTGCTTTATCTGTGTCTGTTTTTTGCCGGCCTTGCGCTCAGCTGTCTGCCAGATTTGCTTTGCGCGTAAGTCATGCAAACATAAACAAACACACTCAAAGTCAAGTCGAATATGAACATTCGTTTGAATTTTAAAAAGTGATTGAAAAAAAGCAGTGTGCGTTTCTTATTTTCTAAAAAATGAATTTTATTGGAATCAAGATTCGAATGCACATCGTTTCCAGCTGATGGATACAATTGTTTTTGTTGTAGTTCTTCTTATTATTGTTTACTAGTGTTGCCTTTGTTTTGCTTAATTGCTTTAATGAATCGCGTACACAAACACATACACACATAACATACGTACATGCAATACTCACACTCATGTATCACTTTGCGTGAGCTAAAGGTGTGCAATGTGCATAAACAATCAACGGCAACAGCAACAAAAACAACAACAACAAAACAAACATTGCAAAACCCGCCTTAAGTGGCCCCTTAATGACCACAAACAGACAGGCGCGACTTTGAAAGAGCTTGCACGGCAAGCAGATGCTCTTCAATATAGGAATGATAATAAAAAATGAATCAATCTATCGACAGAATCGCTAGATATCATTCTTTACTCTCAAGTGCAGCCTTGATTGTCTTTCTCGTGTCTTTCTCTCTTTCTCGTTCTTTATGGTACTGAACCTTTATTCGTCTTGCAAATCAAAGGTTGAAATGATTCTCAACTTTGTTAAGTACTTCGATATCTGCATGCCAAATTCGCTGGTTTCAACTCTTATAGAAGCAAAGATCTACATAGGTGCAAATACATTAGTTATCATGGCGTGCTGCAATCTTCTTATCACGTATACATTTTGCATTTGCAAAACTGTATAAAACATCCATTCACATACAGCTAGAGGGTATTCAAAACAATATTATAAAAAAAAATACAAACGCTACAGTCAGGAGCTGACTGTATAAGGCCATGGATTATCATAGTATACCGTAGGCAATAGGTATAGGTATGCACTTCTAGCGCTACCAAATTTCATTACAGTTGTTTCTTCTTGATTTTAATTTTTTTGACTGTAACTTTTCTTTTAGTTTATTAGAATAAAAAAATAAAAAAACAAAATAAGAAATAATTAATAAACGAAAATTCGCACCCGCCTCAACCGGGAGTTGAACGCACGCACTCTCGCGCAGCCGTCCGCCACTCTAACCACTCGGCCATTGCCTCATTTCTTCGCGCATGGCAAAGCTGCATTGTGAACCAATTCTGTTCCCATACAATGCAAATAAAAAGTTTAATAAAATGCTGTGTGTCTGACCTAGATTGAACTTCGGTATGCTTGCGTAAATTAGGTCTGCCTAATTATTATATACATGTATGTTCAAAGTGAGTTTAATTCGTATCATATCTCACTTATTTATAGTCCGATTTTAATGAAATTTTCACATAACGCCCGTGGCAAGGTATTGTCATGTATGATATATAACTTTGGTTGTTGAGTTAATATTGTAGGTTTTAAGTAGTTATTTCTGATTTACAGAGGCGGGAAGGGGCGTGTCCAAATTTTAAAAAAACTTTGAGACACTGCAATATATATGTATGTTGTCACAAAATTTGATGACTCTAGCTCTTATAGTTTCTGAGATCCAGGTGTTCATACAGACAGACGGACAGACGGACAGACGGACGGACGGACAGACGGACAGAGGACGAAACGGACAGAGGACAGACGGACAGACAGACATGGCTCAATCGACTCGGCTACTGATACTGATTCAGAATATATATAGTTTATGGGGTCGGAGATGCCTCCTTCTGCCTGTTACGCACATTTCCGTTCCGACAAACACAATAGACCATGAATTTTTTAAAATCCATGGCCTAAAAAGAAGGAAACTATTTTTAGCGAACGAATTTATCAAAACTATGCAAATATATACACAGTCTAAAAATATCCGAAAATCGGGAATATTTTTGAAAATTCATTAGTTTAACAAATAAAGGGAATTTAGGGTAGACTCTGTTTTTTTCCCAAGTGTATTGCCTAATCGTCTTTGCGTCTCTTTAATTACGCTGGTTTTGATTTTAGCGATTAACTTCCCCATCGGTCGTTTCCATGCAAAGTTGCATAACAGTTTTTTCTTGTTTATTTGTTTGTCTTTTTTTTTTTTTGTTTTTGTTTTTGTCTTTTTTATGGGTACAGGCAAACCTAAATTTACAGGTTATTTATATGTTATGCCATTTTGACGTTATCGGAACGAGCACGTTCGAGTACTTTCCTGTTAGATGAGCTTAGTAATTCTCATTTTCTTGTCGGCGAAGCCAAAGGCCAATGGAAAAAGTAAAAAAGTACTGTGTCATCTGTTGCTTATCAGCATAACTGTTTGCCGTATCTTTTATTGAATGTTTAAAAATAAAAACATGAATTATGCAAGCGCGATTGATAAAATGCGAGCGAATAGAAACAAAATCCATATTGTACGATAGAAGCCCTATCAGAATGTACCCGGAATGTGTCACAAAGTGACACTTTATCGATAATACACACACACACACACACACACACACAGACACATACACGCTCATGCAAAGATATATAAAGATTATACATGCATACATATAATATGTATGTACCATAGATAACTATCAATTATGTCTAAATTGAACTTTGACGTGGGCAAAATTGAAAATAACCGTGGGCCGTGTGTAAAATTGATTTTATAGAGACCTTCGCGAAAACTTGCTCGAATTGGGTAGAGGAAGGGCGAGAAGAAGAGCTGAACGAGAGAGAGAGACAACGAGAGAGAGATGGTGCAGCGTGTTAAGCAACGAAGCAGCTAATGATCGGGGGAATTGAGTTTAGCAAATGGAAGATATTCCACTAAACTCTACGTGTTTTTCTTTCATACTTTACCATGAAAAAGTTTCTGTATTTTCTGTTCAATTTGACCTTTAACGGCAAGCACTTTTACAAGTGTTTAATTAACAGGTGTCTTATAATTATGAAACGATTAACGGCTAAAAAACAACACTTGTTAATGACAACAAAAAAAAATTAAGTGCAAATTTCAATTGTAAATGGGAAATTCGCTAGCCTAATGTGGCATCGGAAAACATTTGCGAATGTCAAGATGTTGTTGAGATGAACGTTCAAGAAGCAGCTTCATTAATGAATATATTGCATGTGTAAATAATTGAGGCACTACTATATATTAAATATACCATATGCGATACCATATATAAATACCATAGTTTATAAGGTTAAAGGAAAATAGTTTTCTTCATGGGAGAACAAAACGTGAATTCAACTTAAACAAAATTATTGATCCGATTTGAATAGAAGAAATTCTATTACAGTATTTAAAACCAGTAAGAAAAGCAACAGTCGCGCAGCACGCGACAGTGGGATACCCTTCGACCTATGTAGGTATGTTCCTATGTATGTACACATATACATATGAACATGCTTTGAAATTAATCTCGACAGATGGCGCTCGCGCTTTGCGCTCGCCTGCCTCCCTTGTTAGCTGACAGAAGCACTTGGTTTTATGTTCATACTTTCTTAAATAACTTCTGTGATTATTGTCCGATCGGATTGTAATTTAGAGACTACGTAGATATTTCATTCAGCTTAGTATATGTTAAAGTCAGAAAGTTGTATCTTTTATACAGCGCTTACAAATTGAGTTCAAAAATTAATTTATTGATTTGCGGGGGCGGTGGGCGTGGCACTTAACATTTGAAATAAACTTGATCTGCGCCGAGTACATAGAAACCTTCATTCCAAGATTTGGTGTCTCTAGCATTTATAATAGCTGAGATCTGTGTGTTCATCTGGTCAGACGGACATCCGGACATCCGGACAGACAGACAGACATGGCTCAATCGACTCGGCTAGTGATCCTGAGCAAGAATATATATACTTTGTGGGGTCTGCCACGCCTCCTTCTGCCTGTTACATACATTTGCATTTTGCACAAAGTTAGTATACCCTTTTTGACCATTTTCAATGGTCGAAGGGTATAAAAATCAATATGCTATATTGAATCATAGTTATTATAACTATAGCACACAAAACTCAATTTCTGATTGGCTTGTTTAATTACAGATTTCCGCAACCGGTGGCGCCTGCGGAAAAGGAGAAACTCGACGATCTGCAGAAGATGTCGCTGAAGCGGAAGGCGCAGCTGCATGAGATTGAACAGTCGCTGCCAGCAAAGTCTGGTCGTTACTTGCAGGTAAAAGGGCGCGGGGTCGGATTGCATTTAAAGTTACTTTTCTTTCTTTTGCCCTGGCGCGCTGTCAATTGAAGTTCACGTTGAATGAACTTTGACTCGAGTTGTCCAATTTGAGTTTCATCTTTCCCATTTTCCACTTTGCTCTCGTGCTGATGAGTCTCTCTCTCTCTTCCCATCACAGATTATTCTGGGCGACGTGAACGTCTCAATTCTGAACAGAAACGACAAAGTTCGCTACAAAGATGACTATGAAAAGTTTAAATTAATACTCAACGTAATTGGACTGATAATGGCGTTCTTCAATTTGATATTTAACTACAGGTGAGTGTGGGTAGTCCCCAAATCCCTTACCTCCATTTTCACTACCTTCCCACCTCTCCCTACCCACCGTTGTCATGCCTAACTTATCGATTGTGCACCTCGTGCAGAGCTCTGGAACTGGCCTTCATATTCCTACTGGTCTGGTACTACTGTACGCTGACCATACGCGAGTCGATACTGAAGGTGAACGGATCCCGCATCAAGGGCTGGTGGCGCGCCCATCACTTCATCTCGACTGTGGCAGCTGGCGTGCTCCTGGTATGGCCCCAGGGCGAGCACTGGCAACTCTTCCGACTGCAGTTCATGTACTTTAATGTCTACATTAGTAAGTGCAACAGAGTCATCACCTCCTCTAACTAAATGTACTGTATTAAACACTGCGTTTCCCACTTGTCTCTCTCTTTTCTTCAGGTATTGTACAATATTTGCAGTTCGGCTATCAAAAGGGATTGCTGTATCGGCTCAAAGCGCTGGGCGAGCGTCATAACATGGACATAACCATTGAGGGCTTTCATTCGTGGATGTGGCGCGGGTTGAGCTTTTTGCTGCCCTTTCTTTTCATTGGCTATGCATTCCAGGCCTACAATGCCTGGACTCTCTTCAAGCTTGCCTTTTCGCCAGATGCACCGTGGCATGTTTCGGTTATGTGCGGCCTGTTCCTGTTGCTCTTTTTCGGCAACATGGCCACCACTCTGTGGGTGGTGCCGGAGAAGATACGCGAGCGTGCCAAGGAACGCTATCGCCTGCAGAGCATGGGCAAGTCCATGAAGCTGCGCCAGGAGATGAAGGTGAGTACGAAGAATAAGGAACTAGAATTGTAGTTAACATTAAGAGAATGGTGTCCCTTGATAGAAGAGTCAATCGGTTTTTTCAATATTCTATATATATACATTTAAAGGTATTTATAAGTTATGGATCAAAGCATATACGATACTCACTTCTATATGTGATCTCTCCTTCGTGTTTGTTTACAGAACAGCGCCAGTGACTTGGACATTTCTACTAGTTCACAACAGCAGCAGCCCACGGTAACGTCAACCCCAGCGCCAGTCGCCGCACCTGTTGCGACGCCGACCCCAACAACAACAGCAGAAGCAGCTAACTCAACAGCAACCACAGCAGCATCGACTGAGGAGAAGTCGTCGCCAGTTGAAACTCCCACGGCTAGCGAGAAGAAGGACAATTAGAAAAGGAAACTGAGGAACCAATGTGGCATTTCGAGATCAGGCAATAGGCCGCCTCGTCCTAAACTATTGATATAAAAATAGTTAAATTGCTACACACACACACACACACACACACACACACAAACACACAAACAGAAACATACTTTATATTATTCTTTGTTTTTTTTTATTATTATTTTTCGCGGCCCTCTCCTTATTTATTAATTCTACTTTAAGTCGGAAGTTTTTGGGCAACTTCTCGCTGTACGATTGTTTCCCGTTCGGCTGTTGTTAATCGCATGTTTTAGAACATATACACACACACACACACACACACACCTAGATAAGGCATTCCACGCTCCTAGTGGCAGATGGCACATGGAAATCCATGGAAATGCTGTAAATTTATACCAACTATGTACATGTATACATAATGCCCCATATATTCATACATATATGATGTATATGATACCATTTTTTTTTTTTTGATTTTAAGTACGTTTTTCCTCGCTAGTAGTCTGTTATAGAGATAGGAAGAGAAGAAGGCGAGAGGTAGAAGCAGAACGTGAAATGTAATTGTAAGTAAAGTTTGTCCGCAAGAGAAGCGAATTGATATTGAATGAAAAGAAATTGCACTACACAACAAAATAAGCAAAAATAAACACTGGCAAAATGGCAACAAAAGCAGCAGGGAATGGCAACTTTTTATTGGGTCGGTTTTGGGGTTGGTTGTGGGTGGTGGCGGGGAGGGATGAGTGCGAGAATGTGCGAGTATGTGGTGGGCTGCGGGTAAGGGGTGGCAAACTGTAATTACATTGATGACATTGACCACAAATTATTGAATTGCGTGTAAAGCGGCGGCAGCGACGGCATTTAAAGTTGTCCATTATGGTAACCATGTGAAGAGGTGTGTGTGGGGAGGGAGTACTTTTCTCATTCTCTCTGCATAACTTTGGTTGATGCGGGAAGAGTTATATGCAGTAAACTCTGTGGAATGCGCACGGTTTGTCATCAATATAGTCCGATTTTAATGAAACTTTGCGTACTTTTAAGGTTGGGTGAAGTGGATTGGGTTGTGTACAGCCACAACAGCTGGAATTGAAGAGCAAGAGAGTGAGAGAGATAAAGCCCTCTAGTGGCTCAAAAGGTGCTTCCTCAGGGTTCGGCACAACTACTTATCTAAACATTATTATTATTATAATATCCGTTACTGCTATGTAAGCTATTGCTATGTATTCGATTGTAGTATCAAGATGTACATATATTCTTAATCACCCTCAACAGTCGAGCTTAAACCTTGTCTGTCTATCCCTCACGTTACTTTATAAAGTTAAATTAGTTAAATTATTATTATGAAATTAAGCTATTTATGCTTTTGTGTTCAGCCTCTATTCAGTGAGGATTCAACAGCCTCCGTGGCGCAATTGGTTAGCGCGTTCGGCTGTTAACCGAAAGGTTGGTGGTTCGAGTCCACCCGGGGGCGCAACAATAATTTCTTTTTTTTCGTTTCGCAAATCATCACTTGTATTTTCTCTTTCTCTTACGTTCCATAAGGACAAAGGATTGTCAGAGAACATGGTGGAAGTGGGTTTTTTTATCTCAGAGACTTTGAGAACTTGTTTAACAATGTGGTCATGCTCCTTCCACCTCCGCAAATCTTTCAAATAAAATTGCAATAGTTATTTTAATGATATTTTGGATTGCAACTAGAGGATATCACCACTCAAATAATTTCTAACAAGCACAAAAGCTACAGTCGAGTGTACTGAACGTAGCGTATTCTGTGTTGCATACTTTAGGGAGCGGTTCGAAATTCAGTGACTTTAAAAATTATTTCTTTTTCAGATGTCATTTTGACATTGATAGTTATTGTGTTTACCAAAAATGAACTGTGCTGTATTTATTTATTTAATGTCGACTAATGGCAGTCGACTGGGAAAAGAGTTTACAATAAAAATTAAGAATTAAAATAGTTACATTAATAATAATTTTTTAAATGGATGAATGTAATGAAATGTTTATTTTATTTGAATTAAAATTATATTTAAAAAATTAAAATTTCAACTTTAAACTGGGATAATAAAAAGAAACCGATCCAACATTTGTTGCAAAGTTAAACTTTGAACTCGGTTCTTATCGATTCGCGGTGGTTTCTAAAGCGTTGCCTCCAAGTACGCAAAAGAATATGCGGGGGGATAGAGCGGGTATATCACAGTCGAGCACAATCGACTGTTGCTCTCGCACTTGTTTTTATTACAAAACGTAACTATACCAACCCAATTTGAGCAGTAAGAGTCGCAGAGCTTTAGGAGCCTTTATAGTGTCGGCTTGACGTAATTTGATGCGTTATCATTCATAATTAGCACTGGTACCCCTTGACACCCTTCTGCCCTCCAGTTGTGTACTTCAATTGTCCATTTCGATGGCAATTTGAGCTGGTCACGTGGACAGCACAGTGTGCCCGGCATAAGCCAATGCTTAGGTGCAGCTCGAACAGGCAGAGGCAGGCAGCGAAGCATGTGGGAGGGAGAGGAGGTGCTGCTGGCGCTGGCCCTTGTTTTAATGGCGACCATTAATGCGGCTGTCGTCTGGCCGTTGGCAACAAAGGCCCTGCAATGCGGCAAAAGCGGCGGTTTTTGTGCAGCGTCGTCGTTGCCGCGTTCCGCCTGTGCCAGCGCCAGCACCCGCACACGCCACGCCCTTCCCGCCATATCCCGGTCGACCCCCACCCGCCATGGACACATCCATTGATGTGGGATGCGCAGGATGTGGAGTAACCGCAACCGCAGCGCAGGCGGTCATTGAGGGGACATCCAGGAACGTCGTTCACTTGTCCTGCTCGTCCACATGCTCCAGCTCAACACCGCTGGCTCTGGCTCTGGCTCGTGGCTGGTCGTGGCCATTTGCTTGTCGCGCTGCCGCAGCCTAATTTGGCGAGAGTTCATTAATTGCGTAAACGGCGCGCGCTTTTAATTATGTCGAATGGCGTCCCGACGCCCTGTACCCCCATCTCCCCACACTCCTCTCTCATTGCCAATTCGACCGGCTCGTCATAGTGTCGGCCGGGATTGCGATTGTGGGTGGCAGATTCTGGTCACGGACCGGGCGTATTTTGTGCATTTGTGACATTGTTTGCATTGTTGCGCTGCAGCCCGTCGCTGTTCGCTGCCTCCGCCACTGCCTTCGCCTCTGCCGCGCTCTGCTTGCCTGTTTTTCTGCGGCAGCCGACGGAATTTACGACTTTTTGGTCAACGCTGCCGCAGCGCTCATGTGTCTGTGTTCATGTGTGTGTGTGTGGATGCGAGTGAGTGTTAAGTGGGTGGCACTTTCGGCCGTTCGGCGCGATTATCATTTATTGCAACCGCATACGGGAAATGTCATTGGCATTGCGAGGCGCGTAATTCGTTAATTTGATAAGCATACGCCGCGTTGAACAGTCGATTGAAATGCCCATTGGCAACAAAAATTGGCATGACTACAATGCCCACAAACACCACGCCTCCAATAGCCCTGATGCGGCTTACGGTTATGCCTGCAGCTATAGCTACAGCTACGGCTATGCTTATGGGCTATGGCCCTGGCTACCACTACATAAACAACAGCAACAACAACAACGACAACAGTTGCAGTTGTAGTTGCTGCCGTGGCTAACGGCAATGATTGCAAATTGGGCGAGGGTGCATCGATGAGTTGTGGTGCGGGGTGGGAATTAAAGCAGGTTAGACATGAAATAAGCTGACAGTTCGAGTATCTACAAAAGTAGCCCAAACAAATGCCCTAAAATAAATAACAAATGCCCTAACATAATGTCAAATATCTAAAATAAATATCTATTATTAATATATTCGACATATATATGTATATACAGTGGAGATAATACTTTATTATTTATAGTTATTATTTATTATATATTAATATTATTATTTATAGTTTATAGATAGTTATCCCTATCATTGAGCGTTATTCAACACTCTTCTATGGATAGGCATAAACAAACTTACGATTGTCTATCGACTAGCCTCAAAGTTAACATAAGACTTAACATAACAACATATAACTTAACAGTGTTATATTATATTTTAATAACAGCTAAATGGCTAAACGACCTATTCATATGATATGAGTATTTAGTTAATTTTTGACCTCGAGTTAGCCTAATACTCGTGGGTACTAATATGATATATAGTAGTATTAATACTGGTGTTATATTCTTTTATTATTTAACTTTATTTCTGTCATAGCTGCAATTCATTTGAATTTCATTTATTTGAAGTAGAGCTTACTCGATTTCGGCAACTTTTCAATCCCATCTCAATGCCCTGCGGTTATTGTTTTGCTGCTGTTGTCGCTGCTGTTCAATAATTCAAATTAAAATTTAATTTATTTATGCGCGAAAAATGGCACTTAATCAGCTTTTGATTTATTTTTTGAGCTGCAAAATAAAAAATCAAACAAAAACGAATTTCGACTGAAACTCCTCTTTCTCCAGCTCGCACTTCGTGTATGGGGGGCGAAGCACACTCTACTTTATTTCTATGCATCAGTTGCCACGCCCCCGGAGCATGCTAATAAAATCAAATAAAAAGGCTAACGGGGGGCGGGCCGAACAAGACGAAATCATATTAGGGAACAAGAATTACAACTGACAACAATAAAAACAGAAATTAATTCGAAAAATTTAAATGACCCCAAAAAAATAAAGCCCGAGCCACAAGGGGTCAACGGATAGGTTTGGGGCGGGGATGCGGATGCGGATGCGGTAAGGGGTCAAAGCTTATAATGAAAATGAATTTAGGGTCAATTGTTGTCGGCCTTCTAATCCATCGTCCTGCAATGCGAGGCGGGGACGGTGACTGAGACGGAGACGGACATTGTGCAGGCCAAAAGTCATCAAAGAAATTCAATTTCGCAAAGAATCAATGGGGGAAAAAAAGTAAAAATAAAAATAACTTCGACTACCGTCCCCTCTGCCCACGCTGCCTACCCCATTGGCTTGAAACTTGGCTTTCCTTTTCTCGGGGGGAGGCAAAAGTTGAGAAAGAAGAAGGCGGAGCGCAGCACAGAAAAAAACGATGGCAAATTAAATCGAGCAATCAAATGATCATAATAGGTTAATCAAGAACAGGAGTCGGGCATCCCTGGGAGTCCGTGTTCACTGGCCCTGCCCCGCCCACCCAGTCCCACAGCGCCTGAGCGGCCTTTCGCCCTTTTGGTCTAGCGCGGCTGCTCCAGCTGGAGTCATTTGTCTGTTCTCTGTGCCGTACAATAGACAAATTGAAATCGCAAAATAGAAAAATGGCACTCACACATATTCGCTCACACACACACACACACACACACGTATGCAGGTTGACATAGAGGCAAATAAATAAGTGCACTCAAGTATGTAATATGGGCAACAACAAACGGACCCTGGTCAGACAATGTCTGGCAGCAGCGATGGCTGCTCTAGTTTCCACTTCCTCTTCCGCTGCCCCTAGTCGCTGCTTTGTGTCTCTCCCTCTCTCTCTCTCTCTCTCTCTCTCTCTCTCTCTCTCTCTCTCTCTCTCTCCCTCTTTCCCTCTCGCAGCGACAATCGTGCGGCAAATGTAGCGTAAAATCGGCTACATCGTCACAGTCAGCCCACAAAATTGTTAGTTTCGTTCTTCTCTCACCGTCATTTGCCTCCCCCCGCCACGCCTTGCCTGGGTCTGCTGCTGGCTCCGTAATCAGCTCCAACGTTTCGAGTTGTTGTTGCTGCCGAGCCGGAAGAGAGCAGCTTCGGTGGTTATTTATGGCCAGCACACGCGTTACGCCGTAGCTGCCTCCATTTATTCACTTGCAGCACTCACGAGTACTCACACAAATATTCAGCCAATGTGGCAGATCGCCCATTGCAATAACACTCGACTCAACTGGGCTGACTTAATTACGTTATTCTTCTTATAATAAACAGTTTCAGGTAGCTGAGAGTTGCCAGATGTCAGACAAATGTTGCAGGGGAATGTGACATATGTGATAAAAGCTCCATTTGTGGCTCTAAATTTTTGTTCAAGCAAAATATGGCACATTATATGTTGACATATGACATTTATACCTACTTCAATCATATTGCACTTAGAATCGATTAGTTTCTAACTTTAAATTTCATAGTTGATGCTTTTAACTCTCTTAATATGTCAGACATATGACAGTATGGAACAAACATAAATAAGAAACATGTGCAAATATGACAAGTAGTTAAAGTTGTCAGACATGTGACAATTTAGATCATACATACAGTTGTCTTATTTACATACATATTGAAATGTGATTACACATTTTATTGTGTTGCCATATAAGTCTGAACATAGGTAAGTATGTAAGCGAAGTCATACTGTCGAATAGGTCTCGTATAATTCTGAGTCATACATGTTACGATATGTTCTCATATTATTCTAGTATATCTGGTCCTTCATATGACGTAATACATACATAACATAACGTTGCATCTGTTTTCGTTATCTGGCACCATATGAAAATAAGAATATGTTGAAAGTTGAGATTTAAATTTGTTAAACTCTAGCACAACCGACCGCTCCAGCGATATAACGATCATTTAAACATATAGCTGTTGTTATAACGTCGGTAAACTGTACCCTACACCCCTTGGACCCTGCAGATAAACTATTAAGTTTCGGCATCTCATATAATGCCACAATCACCGGCAAAATCGCAATCACAGCGCGCGTCTGGCGACCCTTGTGGACCACGGACTGGGAAGCCTGCTGCTGCAGCACCCACTGGGATTCGGTTTGAATTATGTGCCGCATTACGAGTGCCGTTGGCGAAGGCGACGCCGAGGAGCAGGAACGGTATTAGGAGCAGGACGCGAGTGCCACGCACTCACAAAATTTTAACACAAATTGAATTATGCAGTCGGCGAGCAGGAGTAGGGGACGAAGGAGAAGAGGGGTGCAAGGAGAGCGCCGTGTGTGCCGCTGCAAGCGCTGACGGCGTTGCCATTAAGCGAGCAGAACGACCCGGGGACGACCCCGACGCGATGCGATGCGACGCGACGCGACGCTGACTTTGGCAAATGTAACTGTAATTTATTGAAATTTGTTGCCGTCGCCGCGCATCGCAGAGACACAAACCGGAGGCGGAGTCGGAGGCGCCGCAACAAAACCCGAAAAACCAATGCAGCCCCCAAAAAAAAACCAACCGGAGCCATCCCGGCAAAAAGTTTCGGTCACATTTTTTGCCACGCTTTTGTGTAGCTCCCCTAGCACCCCTGCACCCTACACCGTCGCCCTGCTCATTTCGCTGGTCACCAGAAATTTCAGTGGCGGTCAAAAGTCGACACCGCCATAGTTTTCAAGGGTTACCCAACACATACTGCGCGCACTCTTTGGGTAGCTCCCCATCATTTTTTGTCCTTCATCCTCTATTTTGTATTGTGTGCGAGTTGTTGTTTCTGGTGGAGATGATAATGACTGGGATGGAACAGATTTCTATATATTTTAGAGGGCTTAGATATCTATTGAGTTCTTTGCAGTGAAATCAACTAGACTTAAAAGTTTTAAAGTAATGTCTATGGAAAATATATATTTCCCATTCATATATTGTATTGTATTATCACTCGCACTTATGCTAATATGATCCCAATTTAAATCAACAAATATATGTATATGGGAGGCACATTCGGAACACATTCATGTCTTCAACAACTGCGCTACCTTCTTTCATATTCCTCCATTTCCTTCTTGCTTCTCTGAATCCACAGTATATTCTTCGTGCTGGGGTATCTGTCTAGTCAGTCAACCAGTTACCAGACAACCAGTCATGCTATCTCGGCTTTCTGCCTCTTCCCCGGCAACCCCCCTTTCTTTAAAAGCTGCTTGTTGCTGTTGCCTCACGCAGTGCATTTAATTGCAGAGCGACGTCCATGTCCCATGTTCACGTCCGTCGACGGCCGCCGGACCCGAGTCCTGTTTGCGGCCCCCGAAAAAGTTTGCAGCTGCAACGTCCGCGGTTGCATGCTAAAAAAGTTTTAAGTGCCCCACTCGGCCAACGGGCAGCGTCCACTCCCCATACCCCCCGTCGTCGACGTGCTGCCCTCCAGCTCTGACTCATCTTACATGCACTGCGCTTTTCTATTAAGCATCCTGAGCTCGTCTCATTTGTTGCCTATTTGTCCTGCGCCCACGCGGACATCGTAAAAATGCCAATGAGCCGTCCTGAGCGCCGGGCATTAAAACTTTTCTCATTTATCAGATGGCGCCGTATCGGGTGCCTCCTTCTCTTACCTCTCCTTCCCCCCCTCCTCATCCTTCTCTTCGTGAGCTTTGCCCATTTGCCGCCAGGTAAATTGATTGTCGCCGGCAACGAACTTCGATGGCTGTTGGTCACCTTGTCACGCTCCCAGACCACCCGCTGTTTAATTGCTGTAGTAGCCCACACGGGTAGCCAGAGATGGAGGCGTACAAGCAGGCATGACACCAGTACCACCCAGCTGAGACTCTCTCCAGCCTCGACCAGGACAATGTGTCGATTTTAAAAACGACAACAATGCGCGGTAAGTGGCAAAAGTTTTGGGTCAGTCGCGAGCAGCAACAGCAGCAGCAGCAGTCACCGAAGGAGCCTCGCACCGTTGCAGGTGGAGCTGAGGCTGGAGCTGCGGCTGAGGCTGAGACTGGTTAATGGCCAGACAAACGACCAATTGGGCAAGTGGCTAATGAGCGCCGGGGGGCCACCCGCGGGTGCGACAGTGCATTTTTAGCTTTAAGATTGGCCAGTTATTGATGACACTCGCTGGCGATAGTATGTGCGATGGTAACAGCGATGGTATATGGTTAAGACCTAGCAATGGTTAAGGATATGTCTGTGTAAGGATGTGTAGTGTAACAGAGAAAGTAGTAGCGATAGTAATACTGATAGTCATGGTGATAGTTTAGTCATCAGTATAAGCCTGAGTATTTATAGTGCCCACAAATATAGTTATGTTACAGTATTGCCGATAGTAATATCGATGATATACAGTGTAGTATTTGTTATATGGTAAAGGATGAATGTATTTTGTTTGCTAGTGAAACAGGCAACAGTACTAATGATAGTCGATAATAAAAGCAATTATAATAATTTTAATAGCGATAGTAAAGCGATAGTTTGATCATTAGTATTTGCCTGTGTATTTATAGAACCCACAGATATAGTAAGTGTTTCAGTATTGCCAATAGTAATAATTTATTAATATCGATAGTATTTAATAATAGTGATAATTTTATCGGCTATAGAACTAACGAAACTAGATATAATATGTGACGTAATATAAGAGATGGAACAAAAATGAAATGTTAACCTCTAGCAATTATTTATTATTTGTTCAGTACCAACAATCGTTTATCGGAAAGAATGATAAAACCTATAAGACTGATTAAGGTAAATACCACATAACCCATTACATCTTTTGATGAGCAGTGATCTATTTTAATAACACTCACTTTATTAATTGTAATCGGCCAGTCGCTTCCTCTCTCCCTCTATCTCTCTCTCTCTCACACTCTCTCTGACTGCCTTCTCACATGCACTACAGCAAGATGTGGAAAATGCTTGGGTTTTCCTTTTTAATTTTCATTAATTTCAGCCGATTAAAGTGTCTTATTCACTAGGCATTTGTTTTACAATTAACAAAGTGGGAGGCGCTCGGGCGGAGGGGCGTGGCCCAGTGGGCAGGGTCGCGGTCCGCAGTGTGCTTAATGAATATTCGCACATTAACGGCGCACGCAACGCGTCGTTCGCTGCGAGTGTCTCCGTCGTGCGGTGTCTCGCTCGTACTCAAGCGAGTTGCCCTCCTCGCCCTGCCTTCTATCCATCTCATTCATTTCATTGCTATCTCTGTCGCACTCGCCTGACGCATTTGCTGCGCTAATGGCAAAAACAATAAATTCTCAGCGTACGCACACACACACACAGACAGACTCGCACACACACACGCACACGCACAGCCTGGCGGCGACTCCCCAGCTGATGCATCCTTGCCTCGACGCTGTTGATATCCTTTTTGATCCCTTTTTTGTAAATGACTTTCAGCATTTAAAATGCGGCAAAATGAATTGGCGGCGATTCCCTCAACGACGACCGCCGTCCCTCATCCTGACCCCACTCCCCCTCTCCTCTGGTTCACTCGCTCTCATCCTGCGTCGAGGCCGCTTTAGTTTAATTATTTGCGCAGCCCAAAAAATCAGCAGGAAAACAGACACACAACAACAACAACAAGAACAACTGGAGCAGCAGCAGCAGCCGCCGATGCCAACAACAAAAAGGAACCGCGGCGAAAATAATAAATAATAATAACAGTTAATGCGATGCGCCAAGTGTTGATGGACGCAACTCGCTGCCGGCGGCGCAAGCGCGTCAAAGGGCGTGGCAGGCTGCTGCACATGTGTCAATTAATTATAAAAAACAAGTTAAATTAAGCCAGGAGCGGGCATTGCACGACTGCCTTGCATACCCTGTATGCAGGTAGCTGAAGTCGAAACTATCGCTATTACTATCGTATGTATTTTAGAGATGGTATTCAACACAAACTTGATCTATTATAACAGATAACCTCTGTAACTATCAACAGTCCTCAGCCCATTAACAATAACTTATCAGCAGTATTTTCCTTTTCAAGGGCTAGACAGGAATAAATTGTGATGTACGATAGTTTATTATTCATAGTTTTTAAACAAATTTGCAGTAATATTATACAATAATAATATTATGTTTTTCTGTCAGTATATTATTATTGAAATGTATATCAACAGTTTAAGAAAACAATTTACACTTCTAAACGATAGTTTTGGTTGCTCTTTAAGAGACTTTAAGACACGCTTGGAATGGTTCCTTAAAGCTTACGATATGATCACAAAATTATATACACGTTGCATGCACCCCTTTGTCTGCTTTACAGGGTATTGCAAACACTCACACTCACTTAAAAGCGCACTGGAGCCAAGGCAACTGAGGCGCCAGTTGAGGCTTATAAACTACACTGAGCCCAAGACCAAGGCAGACTAGCCCCCCCTTCAAACACACACACACACACACACACATAGAGGCAGGCACACTCGCACATTTTCATAATATAACGTTAATCATGTTGACGAGCCTCAGACGCAGCTGCCCCGCTTAAATGTAAACAACAACAGCAACAACAACAACAACGAGAAAAACGACGGGCAACAAAGGCGAAGTTCGCCGAGGCCGCCTTGAGATATTCCCACAATTAATTTAATGCCCCGTGCGTTTCTGGGGCGCCTCCTCCACGCTGCATGTGTGCCACAGAGAGAGAGAGAGAGAGATAGAATGAGCTGTATTGTTAGCATCTTTTGAAGAGGGCAAACAAGCTACCATTTGTTAAAATATATTTAAATAATATTTACAAGCAGGGCCTGAGTTGCCCCTTATCAGGGTTGCTCTGCGAGCCTCGAGTGGCCCTCGAATGCAGATCCTATCGGAGCCAGCGCTCATGGTGCAATCTCTTTCAATTATATCTTAGAAATCATGAGCGTAACACTTGAATGGGTTAGTTTAAAGCGAGCACGAGACAGTTTCCTGGGTAGCATCACAAAATGCAAATAATAAATGCCATTTTCCGGTTAAGCTTCTTTGACTTATTTTATTAGAAATGCCAGTGCAATTTGCTGACGGGAGAAGAGTCTTTTTTCCTATTAAACGACGGTGTCTGCAAAGTTCTTTTGATGCTACTGCAATTTCGCCTGCTCGTGCTCCTGCTGCTCGTATCCTTTTTTCGTGACGTCACATTTGAGGAGAGCATAATCATTTGGCTGCCCCTTCAAGAATGCAATGCAATGCGACATGTACATAAATAGGGCGGCCAGACGCCAGACAGCACAAGAACAACAACGACAACGACAAGGATAAGGATTGGGCAAGGGGGAGGGGGAGGGGGCTGGTCAAGTGATAGGCCATCGCCAGGCAGAGCAACGCAAACAAGCAGCCAAGCAAAAAGAAAACAAACACATCGCAGCTGAAAGGGAGTACAAGAAGGAGGACAAGAGCCACGGGGCGTGGCTGTGGAAATACCAAAGCAATGCTGCACCGATGGCATTTGATAGACAAGCAACCTACTACACCCCACCCTTCTCTCCCTCTCTCTCTTTCCTGGTCCACCTCAAGCCTGACCAACAGGCCATCCGGTGGTCACCCACACTTGCCACTGACGGCAGCTCTGAATGACATCGAACACGGCTCGGCAGGTAGCTCGCATTGGCCCCCCCTCCGCACAACGATAATAACCGGCAAGCAAAATAAACCAGAATACAATCAGGAAGAAGAACGAACGTACGAACGAACGAAGGAACGACAACAAGAATGAGAAGGAAGCGCTAGGGAAAAGAACTTTGTATCGAGCAAAATGTGAATTGATTCCACTTGGAACCTCGATTGCTTCACTTGCTTTGGTTTGGCAAGTTTCCAAAGCCTTTCTACTGGGAATTTTATATATTCTTGAGAACTTGAGATTGGAAATTACACAGCAAAGCAATTATTAATTGCAGGATATCTAATAGTCGAGACCTACTAGATCTCCTCTTTACACTCAACTCATCCAAAAATCATACGACTTTCCATATATTTTGAACAATTTGAAACCTCTCCATGTTAAAAATTATTATTGAAGTCGATATGTAGTTTTATTGTAGTTTCAAAATTGAATATAAATAGTTTTTCCAATTATTCGCTTTCATTCCATACCTCTATTATATGCTTTATGTAGTACAGTAGCCACGATTAAAGCCGTAAGTTCTGTCTATGTTTTATGTATGGAGCACCTGCGAATTTCCCAAACCCAGTTTTATTTCAGTTTTGTTTCTGTGCAATAAACTCGACGCTCGAGTTTCGCTGACTGCATTAAATATAAATCTCTAATTGATTTTATAGCTGCGCTCATTCGTTATCCGTTATCCACTTTATAGTATAAACTTGCCCACCCTTTCTCTCCTCCTCTCCTTTCGTTATTGTTATTTGCTTTTCTCGCTGTCCGTTGTTTGGCTTGACGTTGCGAGTCGCTTCCCGGCTGCTTTTATTAGCCTTTGTGCTATGCTTTATGCTACAGTTAGTTCTGTGCCCTTACGATTTAGGGTAGCTTGATTTGCTCACATAGTATATAGTATATGTTCTTGTACGGTAGGAAGAGTAAACCCGATTTTGTCAGAATTTTGTTTGGCAAGCAATTTTATGGAAAATGAGTGCACTATCTGTATATATATTGTATATATATGTATATTTATGTCATAGTACAATTGTCCAAAATTGAAATTAGTCGAACATGAAAAATGCACAATTAGAGTTCCTTGATCTGGTTACGACAAACATATGAACATGAGGCATAAACGAGAACGAGTTCTTGTTTCTGTTCTTTTCTATTTCTATTGTACACTGCATCTCACCTTTATTTCATTTTTTTCACCTGCTTTTGTTGTTGTTGTTGCTGTTATATTGTCCTGGCCTTAGTGACCATTTTGCTTTACTTCCCCCCCCCCCCTCATTTTTTCTACTGCCATGCTTCACTATTTTTTCCATGTTATCTTTTACACATGTGTTTGTCTGCGTCTGAAATATAAATATGTTCCACGGCTTTGCACCATTTTTATACACTCGCCGCTTGCCTCTTACCACATTGCCACGCCCCTCCGCCGACAGTGTCGGCGTCTTTGGCCTGGCCATCGACTCTGCAAACACTCTCTCTCTCTCTCTCTCTCTCTTTACCTGCCTCACCCTCACCCCAGTGTTTCCCCTTTTTTGTATTTCTATATCTTTCTGTCATTCTCTTTTTTCGGCTTTGTCGCGTCGTGTGTTTTCAATGTGTTTGTGTTATGCAGTTGACGTGTGCTTATTTTCTATTCCGCTCCATATGTCACGCCAGTTCTCAGTCCGCAGTTCTTGTTGTTGCACACACATACTTACATACACATTCTAGGCAAACACATACACACATACAGAGAGACAGAGGGTAACAAGCGGCGCTTTGTAGTTGCGCCGCTCGCTTTCATTTCATTCTGATTCAGAATCAGTATCTGATTCTCATTCTTATTGGGTATAGCAAATACCTGAAGGCGTTTCTCAGAAATGATATTCGTTGTTTAGCTAAAATTAAATGTTATCGATAGTAAGCCAAGAGAGCTCAATCCATATAATCGATAAGCTTGCAACTATTTTTTATCAAATTTATGAGGGCGTTCTTTGCAATTTCCATCAGATTTCATTCGCAAAACTGCACAAAAGAAATATAAAATAATAATATTAAATAAAGTTTTATATATTATTATATATATTTTATGTATTGTATATATATATTTTATATATTATAATATTAAATATAGTTACGGAATTAAAAGTTTTCTCTTTCTTCTTTTGATTTGCACCTTTAATCAAATATTTGGCAGGGTATTCTATAGTTGGTAACTTTTGCGTTGAGTTTTCATGTTTGTGTGTTTATTTTTTTTGCCTGTGAATTTGCAGCATTGTTAGCGAGTATGTGTGTGTGCTTGTGTGTGTTTGTGAAGTTTTGTTGTATAAATTGCGTTGGGAATAAGAATTGAGTTCTAAAGAGATTTAATGGCGTATGCCGTCTCGCTCTCGCCTGCACGGTCTCAGCTCGCATCTCCGTGCCATTTTTGTCCAAAAAAAAGTGCAGCAGCAGCAGCAACAACTGCAGCAACAACAATAACTACAAGAGCAGCACCAACAATGGCAAGATGAAGAGCAGCATCGACTGGCGGCTGCCTTTTAAGCTGGCATCGCTCATATGCAGAACATCTTGCTTCTTGGCTGCACAGCCAAAAAGGCTTTAAAGCATTTTGGCTTTGTCAATTCTGCATTTCCGTTCGCAATGGACCAAAAGCCAGAACATCCTTCGTACATCCCCCCCTCCCCCCACAGTCTCCCTCCCATGCAGTGTGCCTGGTGCAGCCACTGCTTGCCAAAGCAACGTTTTGTGTTATTAATGAAGACAACACTCGGCATAGGAATCTATCTCCTTCTTCCTCTCTTCTTCTGCCTCTCTCTACCTTTCACTCTGGCTGTCTTTGTTTTGCTCTCGCTCCTTCTCGCTGTGACGGAAGTGACAACTAGGCATAGCTTAATTTGGCCATTTCGAGAGGACAATGGAAGGCAAAATGGTTTGCGGGTTCGGGGACTTTTGCGCACATGATTGGAGACGTTTGAGCTCTTTGCTGCCGGTGCAAAAAGCAAGCCAGCAAATGGACAAAAGGAAGACATAGAGTTAGAGAGAGAGAGAATGCAAGAATACAAAGATTTCATAAAAAATACAATTTTTACCTTCAATAAGCTGATTAAAATCATGTTGCATTGTGCATGTTTGCTGCAGAAGAGGAATGGGCAAAGCTTAATGGGTTGCCTGCAACTTGGGTGGGTGTAAAAGAGACTTAAGATATTAAATCTTAGAGTGTCTCGGCTCTTTACTATTGACTTTAAGTTACTTCTAGTCAACTACTTACTTGAAGTTATTACATTTTCTCTGTATTACTTTCCTTCTTTAAACAGTTTGGATTACTTTAAAGCTGACTTAAATATAACTTGCAGTTAACTTCACCTCTCATTCACTGCAACAGTGCGTAAGCGGAAACAAATTGTGATTTGATTGTTATTAAACTGTCTGCATTAATATAGGAGTCGTCCAGCGGGCAAGTAGAAGGTGGCAGGTGATTGCTGTCATCGTACTCTATTGCTCTAGTGCGACAATTACCCAAATACATGGATAGATCTGCACATTTGCATGGCCCACTCGCATACTTGCTCCCTCTCTCTCGCTGTGTGTGTGTGTGTGTGTGAGTGCAGGCGTGTGTGTGTGTATTCATTATAGAAATGTATCTCTTGGCAGCTGTTTAAAACCAACTGCAATCCGTTCAACGAACTCCTCACGAGGTCGTATCTCAATTGCCAGCACACACACACGTGGCAAGTAGGAGCATTGGCCTGGACAGGCACAGCGAAAGGAGCAGGGGAGAAGGGGCTGAGCTAGCAACTCAAGAGGGGTAGCAAGAGGGGTAGCTAGAGGGGGTGGGTAGTCAGAGCTGGGGTGCAGCTACTCTTTGGAAGCTGTTGCTGGGTAATATGAAAATTGCACTGGCTGTTAACCCTATTTGCAGTTGCTTTTGTGCCATAAAACCGGGCAAGGAGTGTGGATGGGGGGGGCTCTGAGGTGGAACCAAGTAGAGAGGGAGAGCGAGGAAGAGACTGTGTGCTAGGCATTCGCCCCTAAGCCCAAAGCTGTTGTTACTCTGACTGTTGTTGTTGCTGCTATTGCTGTTGCTGCTGCTGTTGTTGCTGTTGCTGTTGTTGTGACTGTTGTTTATGTTGATTTCGTATCATCAGAGATCTTTAGCTTGATGGCAACTGCGCAGCGCAGCGCTACGCTGAGCTGAGCTGGTCTAGAGGCACAACTGTGAGCCATGGAGGGGGAGGTGCAGTTGCGAGGTGGCAGCTCTGCAAAAGCGTAGCATACTTTTCAGCGCTGCAACGTTTGCTGATTATATGACGCCCAGAGGAAGAAACCAAAAGCAAATGCAAGCGAAGCAGAAAAACACATCGCACTGCAGACCACACCAGACCTCGACAGACCCGGACAGAGCCGGACAGACGCGGACAGAACCGGACAGACCACGCAGATAACAGTTGCTCGGTTCGTTGACAACCTGTGCGACTGCATCCATATGCGTGCGTTTAGGGCCGCACGCATTTCCCTGCTGCTGCTTGCCCAAGACCCCACCCACCATCCTTCGCCCTCCCCCAGCCCTCTTGCTAGCAGTTTTTCCAACGTGCTCGAGTATTATTTTTGGCCAGCGGCGTGTAAATCATTTTGTATGCATTAAATCGTCTTCCACGCAACTGTGAGACGACTCTCAGTTTTAGGAACAACAACGGCTTCAAAAACAACAACAACAACAACAATAGCAACAACAACAACTCTATCCCATACGGCCAGCCACAGAGCCCCAATCTGCGAGTGGTCCCAGTCGACGCTTTGCTTTGGCTTTGTTTTTGTGTGTGCTGCTGTCGCCATTACTGCTCGCTGGTGTTTTTAAATATGTTCGTATGTTAAGCTTTGAGACACGCTGGGCGTTGAACACATGACTGGCCACGCCCACACAATTCCCAGCGACGCTTTTGCATACATGAGCTACATATGACATGCCAGCGAGAGAGAGAGAGAGAGAGAGAGAGAAAGAAGGAGAGGCAGCTTACCTGTCTTCTTTCAAGTTGTCGACTCGAATATCCAAATTGCTTTGCCAACTGAAATTACACACAGCAACAACATAAAGACAATACAACACAATGACAGTACGTTGCCGTTGAATGTCGCCAGGTAATTTTATTAACTAAAAAAACAAACAATTACCTGGAGTAATATTAAGCATCTAGTGGCGCTCTCGCGCTCGCTTTTCTCTTTGCCAGATCCTCCACGTGTTTCCAGTGAGCGCAGCGTTAAATCAGCGCAGCATACAAGCTTCCTGCTCGACTGCCTGAGGCATGTTGTGGATGCGAAAGGGGGTAGGGGCGACAAGAGAGGATGCTTTAGTTACTTTTCCTTTCATGGCAAATGACAATAAAACAAAAGCAACGATGCTGGCTCAAATGCACTTGCAGTGCAGAACGCAGAGCAGCAAATAGAACCATTATAAATACAGTAGGAATTAAAGACTAGACTAAAGTAAGCTAAAATTAAAAATGAAATATTCTTTAATTATACCCTTGCATAGGCAAATATATATGTTATATATATAATATGCATATAAAATTTTATCAAACACGATCGGACCACTATCATATGAAGGTTTTTGTATAAAGACCAGTTTTGATATTAGAAATAATTAACATTATTAGTTCCAATCATAGAAAGACATAATATTAAATATACACAATACCACTCAATTCTGACCCATTACCATAACTAGTATTTAAACAATCGGAGAACCTTGCAAGGGTATAAACCTTTCGGCATGCCGAAGGTAGCCTTTCTTCAGCGTTTTCAATGAAAACTTCTCAAGAATTATAAACAGTCCTTAAGTATAAACCAATTTACTCTCATTTTTCCTAGTTTTGTTTCTCATATTTGGAAAATCTTTAGTCTTTGCAAAGGGAGTTCAACTAAACCGCTTTGGCTTAAAAAAAAGCAACTTTATTTATAAAAAAATCTTTCCAAATAATTTGCATCACAATATTTGAATATTTTATTTGACAGGCCGCAGCCGGGACGAGGGTTGCGGGTTTGACGCAGAGAGATATGCCAGAAAAAGAATTGTCAAACAGATTGCTCAATTGAAGAGAAAACAAATTCGGAAAACTTTTCGCTGGCAGCTTTAAAGTCGCAACTTTTTGGATTCCCGTTTGTCTAGCAGTCTCTTTTACTTTTTAACTGAGTTTAATGGCAAAGTGGCGAAAACAGAAGCTCTCTCGAGAGACTCTTGTGGACCATAAAACCCTTTAAGTGACTTGTGTCAGACTTAATTTGATCACCTATCCACATAGTTTATCAATAACCCAGCGAAATATGGCCCATTTGTCTTCCGAACTTGGTTCTATTATCGCAGTCATCGCTTAGACACTTTTACTTTTCCACCCCGAACTGCTCCTCCATCACCTTCCCCTCGCTCTGCTTCGGCACTTTAATAAAGACAAATGCAAAGCTTTTCCCAGCGCCGACATCAGACCTGTTCGCCCGGCCAACTTTTATTAATGTTCGCCAAAAACACAAAAAAATAAAAAAAAGTGAAAAATAAAAAAAGGCAGGCTGAACATTTTGCGGCTACTTCTTTTGGTGTCAACCGTCGGCTAATTTGTCTCTAAGGAAATCAGCTGTGGGCTGCAGTAGGACCAAACGACACGGCAAAAACAAAATAAAAATGTATTATGTTTGTTTTGAATATGTTTTCATGTGCCGAGTGGAGACCGTATTGTATTTGGGGTTGGGTTAAACCATGACAATTAAAACGGTCACCCAAAAGGCCAAGGCGACCATATTAAAAATTTAAGTGAAAACTTTTAACTGTGTGGCGAAAAGTTGGACATGGAAACCGCTTCAGTATATAGATTTCTGTATTTGTGTGTGTGTGTTCGTATGTTCTATGTTCTATGTTCTATGTTCTATGTTCTATGTTCTATGTTCTATGTTCTATGTTCTATGTTCTATGTTCTATGTTCTATGTTCTATGTTCTATGTTCTATGTTCTATGTTCTATGTTCTATGTTCTATGTTCTATGTTCTATGTTCTATGTTCTATGTTCTATGTTCTATGTTCTATGTTCTATGTTCTATGTTCTATGTTCTATGTTCTATGTTCTATGTTCTATGTTCTATGTTCTATGTTCTATGTTCTATGTTCTATGTTCTATGTTCTATGTTCTATGTTCTATGTTCTATGTTCTATGTTCTATGTTCTATGTTCTATGTTCTATGTTCTATGTTCTATGTTCTATGTTCTATGTTCTATGTTCTATGTTCTATGTTCTATGTTCTATGTTCTATGTTCTATGTTCTATGTTCTGTATTATAATCAAGAGGTATCTTCTAGTCTCTGCTCCCGCAAAGGTCAATTTATTTCATAATTTGTACAATAACAATTTTATATCAGCATGTGTCTGTGTGTGTATGTGTGTGTGCACATGGCCACAAAATGACCGGGCATATGCAAATGGATTTTCCCTTGTATCTTTTTTTTTGTTGTCTCAACTTTTATTTAATTCAAATAGTTTTGGCTTTTACATTTTTTACTGCCTGGGCATGTGTGCGTGTGTATGTGGGTGTGAGTGTCTGTGTGTTTGATCAATTTGAATTGATGCGCCGGGTCAAGTGTATGTGTGTGTGTGTGTGTGTGTGTGATTTTGTGCTCCAAGTAGAAACTCGTAATGCATATTTCATACACTCCTCTCTTTATGTGGGTATTTTGTTTATAGGCCTGCTGAACCGGCTCAGTGACTGCTCACGCATACACACAGACACAAACACACACGCATTCACACATACAGGCATTTGCTAAAAGTCTAACTGTAGCAGTTGGTTTTCGAATAGTCTCTACTTAAGTGGGATATACTTTATGGCTTAGCAGAGAATTTGAAGCTGAGCAAAAGTTTTTGAGTTTACTTTAAGCTCACATAGTTGACATATCAAACTTAAAACGCCTCGATTTGTAAGTGGTTAATGGAATGGTTGTTGAAAGTGCTAGTGATATTGCTTAATACAGTGCCATCCTAGTTAAGGCATGTACTAAGTATGCTTGAATTTAAACTATCACTATCTGTATATATGGTACGCATCTTCACATATATCTTTCATCTATCGAACTGTTCTGTGTTTGACTTTGATCTCCATTCTGCAGTTCAATCTTGGCTAATCACATAAAAACTAGTAGAACATATATTGCTTTCATTACAGGGTATCTGCTAGTCGTTCATACTTAATGTGTTTGTTCTTTCAAAATTGTTAGCGGAGTATTCTTCGAGGCAGTTGCAGGCAAATCACTTGTGCTCCCTCTCAACGTGAACTAACACCAGCAAACGCACACACACACGCACACTCACAAACACAGTCAATCATAAGCAACAACCCCGCCCCTCTCTCTCACTGCCACTTCCATTGAGTGCCCCACCCGTCAGTCTGTGGCGTGTTGAGTGACTAATAAAATCATAAAATAGCAGGTGTTTAGCGCGCCCATAAGGACGCAGCACACACACACACACCCGCTCAATGTGTGTATGTATAGGTGTGTATGTGTAGGGGCCAGCACAGTGGGTAGGGCGTTTCATAATGGTCGCCCGGCGTCAAACTTGATATTATTAATAACCCTTTTTCTAAATGAATTTCTGTTGTAAACATTTCGCTTGTCATTTTGCCAGGAAACGAATGAGACAAGTACATCACATGGCCCGCTCCTTGGGCCCCAGTGCGCCGTTGTTCTTGTTGTTGGTGCTGCTAGTGTTGTTAGTGTTTTTATTGTTATAGTTGCCAAGCTGCCGCCTGGCACAAACCAGGCACTACACTTCCCACCGTCCTCCTCGTCCCACTGTGCTTTGACAGCGGCGTTTTGGTGCTTTGATTCGCTGCTCCAAAAACGGGAGCCTATGAAAAATGATATGTGTGCGAGTGTATGTGTGACTTTATGTGGGTGCGGGTGTGAGTGTGTGCACTAGTGTGCCCATTCTTCGTGTTGAGCAGTGCTCCATGTGTGTGTGTGTGTGTGTGTGAGTGTGTGTGGCATGTCATACATTTTTCGTTCGTTTGTTAATTGAAAAATGTTGGCTACATGAGAAGCCGCCGCGGCAACGGTGCTGCACAGTGGAACCAGAGCACAAAAAACGTGCCAGAAATGTGCAAATTCGCACGCTGCTCTGCTGCTCACTTATTTATGGCAAATTTATTCATTAGATAAAAATAATTTGCCAAGAATTTTCGTGTTTCATTTGCAGCAGGCAAAGACAAGTTGAGAGCTGGCAACGCGACACGGTGCGATGTTGCTACTACTGCTGCTGCTGCTGTTGCTGCTGGTGAGCACATACCATCAAGAACTTGTCAAAGTCATACACACACACACACACACACACACGTACTCATATAGACAGTGGCTCAACGGTTGCCATTTGTTTGGCAGTCATGTCTTGGAAATTATAATTTATAGCTTGTCGCCGTAGTCGCTGTCGTAGTCGGAGTAGTCACTGCAGTCTTTGCTGCGCAGTCTTTAAGACCTTTAATTCCCTCGATGTGTATGTGTGTGCGTATGTGTGTGCTAGTAAGTGAGTGAGTATTTTGTGTATTTTAAAGTTATTGACAATCAAAGAGTAGTTTAGTGTTCTTAAAATAGATAACAAGACAAAGAGGAAGAACCATTCTATCGTATGCTTTACATTTATGCAATTAACTGCAGACTGCACTCTTCTCTAGTCTTCTATATATTACCATATCATCATGTCTCTATTCTATACTATATATTTCTGTTCAATCAGCCTACTTATCTTTAATGTTCTATACCATCTCATTATATATTATACAATAGTATGTATTATACAATCATACTTACTTAGTTGTTGCTTTGGCGATCTTTGTCTGTTAATATCTATGCCATAACACATATACATATATTCTACTACACTATACAACACTACACTACACTGCAGTGTACTGCTATACCACACTACGATCCATAAATATATTACTATATTTTCAGAAACGTACATCATCTTTTCTCTGCTGCTCCCTACATTTCCTCACTATAAATTCCTAAAGTATTTCAGTTTCCCTTGCCATTCTCACAGTACAGGCTACATGCATAGAAACAATAGATTCTCACTGTGGTTCACTAATTTAAATCTCTCCTACCATAATTAGGGAACTATTATTAAGTACAACATTCAAATTGCATTCTGTCTTTGTTCGCCTGCTCTGGGAGGGTATTCAAGTTTCCCCCAACAATGCTCAGTTCTATGCTATTTTTGTAGTTGAAAGTCTTAATTTAAACGGGAATTATGGCATAAAACACACATACAATATGTATGTATATATGTATAGGGCAGTGCATGAATAATAAATTGATAAACATAAAAGGCATTTAGACAAAGGATGCTTTGTGACACACTTGAGCTTAAATTCCAAGTAATAGTTGTAACTATGAAGTGGAAACACACACAAATTACATATAATATATACATATATATATATATGTAGGTGCATGTGTCTGTGGGGAAAATCACATAATTAGCAGAGCAAAAGGAAGGCGAGGAAGAAGAAGAAGCAGCAGCAGCAGCACGGAAGCCTGCTTTGGCTGTGTATCTTAATCTTTTGCGCTTCTTTTATGTTTTTGTTCTTGTTGATGATTTTCTTTTATGAGCCGGAAATTGAAAATATATATGAGCAGAGAGAGCGAGAGAGAGAGAGTGATGGAGGGAGAAGCAGAGGCAGATAGGCATGTACAGATAAGACGTGCATCGTGCAGCAGGCAGCTTAATTAATTAGAAATATGCAGCACAGCAAATTGGCTGAGATAATCCAGACGGGGCAGACGGCAGTTGAGTGGCAGCCGCAGGCAGAAGCCAGACAACAGAAAAGGGAGCAGGAGCTGGTGGGATGAGGCAGTCATCAGGCAGGCCCAGACCGCAGCCACAGTCGCAGCCGCAGCCGCAGCCAACAACAATTTGTGGCAAAAGGAAAAAGAGCCACAAAAATATCCGAAATTTTAAAAACTGCAGCTTCATGTCACTAATATCTCACACAGCGTGTTAACGGAGGCAGGGGGCTGGGGGCGTGACAGAGATGAGCAGATTGAGAGCCAGCAACTGTCTAGCCAGTGTGTGTGTTGGTGTGTGTTTGTGTGTGTGTGTGGCCTGGCAATTAATTAGCAACGGAAATTGCGCTAATAAACTAACAAATTTACGAGCTACATTCACGCCAGGCAAACCCAAGGCAGCCCAGCCAGGCCACGCCCACCAGCATACGCCCCTCGTCGACGTTGCGGCCGCCAAGCGGAAACGCTGAAGTGGCCATCATTAAAAGGCAAAGCAAATGGATGCAACTGCAGAGAGGACAGCGGAAAAGAGAAAGGGAGAAGGGAAGACAGAAAAGGAAGCGACAACTGAAAAAGTAAACGCAGCAACAAAGCGAAATGTCCTCGGCCCGACAAGAGAGACTTGCCGGCAGCCAGTACGAGCGAGACGGAGCAAAGTAGAGCGAGATTGAGCGCGATAGTGTTGCTTGTTGCGGCAGCTTCGCGAAAGCGGAAATCAAATAATTTAAATCGCATTTCCGTTTTTGCGGCAACAACAAATGCCAAAGCTGATAAAAGTAAAACGCTAACACGTGTGTGTGAGTGTGTGTGCGCGTCTTCCCTCTCCCTCTGCCACGCTTTGCGTGTCCAAGTATGTGTGTGTGTGTGTGTGTGAGTGTGTCAGCTAACAATGCGAGCAGAAAACGCGCATTTCCTTTGAACAAAAGTTGCTGCCAGTCAGACACAGCTAAAAAAGGTGCAATGCATGTTGTGTGTGTGTGTGTGTGTGTCTGTGTGTGTGTGTGTTAGTATGTGCAGCGAGCTGTCACTCTGAGTTGACTGCGCTGACAGCTGCAGGTCGGCGTTCGCCTCGCCTCGACTTGAAGGGGACAACGACGCAAAGCCAAAGTCAAAACACACACGTTGCACGCTGCAAATGGAATTCTCTAATTCGCCAATATATGGTTAAGAGCAGCAAATCATCGCACTCAACAGTTGGAAAGAGACAGACAGAGTGAGAGAGAGTGAGTGTGAGAGAGAAGTAAGAGCAGGACAGCAAGATTGCGCTGCACTGCTGAGCTGCGATAAATACGAAACCAATTTGAGTTTATCGCACTTGTTAACGCAACAGATTCGCCGGGTGATTCGCCTTGTGATTCACTTGTAATATGTTTTGTGTGAATGTTGTGAGTACCCGTGAGTACGTACTCGCACGCATATTGCGATAATTCTGTTAACCGCGGCTTAAACTTTTCGCTTCTTTGCTGCTGTTTGCTTGGCTGCACTGCGAGAAAGAATGTATTAAGATGTTTATTCTCTTGTACAGAGTTAATATGAAGCTATATTCTTATATATACGTATATATATATTCTTGATCATCAACAAGGGCAGTCAAGATGTCATGAGATATTGCAATCAAATTTACAACATTGGACTACATAATATGCATATAAAATTTCTTCAAAATCGGACCACTATAACATAGGATATAGCTGCCATAGGAACAATTGGCCGAAATGAAGGATTTGTATGAAGACCAGTTTTTAATATTTATTTACTTATTTATTTAAAGTCAACTAAGAACAGTCGACTATAGGGGTAAGAAAAATATAAATAATTAGATATAAAAATTAATTTTACATTATTATATAAAATATAAAAAATTAGATATAAAAAATTAATATTACATTATTTTATATTAAAATGAAATATGAATTAAAAGTTAATAAAAAACCAAAGAAATATGTATGTAAAATTAAAATTGAAATTTACGTTACACAGTAAAATATTGAAAAATAAAAATAATTTAACTTGATCAGTGTCAATCAGAGTTAGACATTATATTGAATATAAACCATACTATTAAATTCTGCACCAATATATATAACTAGTATTGGAACAATAATTGGGGAGATAGAACCTGCAAGGGTATACAAATTTAGGCATGCCGAAGGTAGTCTTTCTTCCTTGTTTTTATCAGTGCACGATTGAATACGACAGACTCATGGGACAAGACTCATAAACAAGTTTAGAAGCTCAAACAAAACGGGGATAGTCAAATAGAAAGTGAGATAGAGAGAGAGGATAAACTTAAGAAAGAGAGAGAGAGAGAGAGAGAGAGAGAGAGAGAAAGTGAGAGAGAGAGAGAGAGGGGGAGAGAGAGAGAAGTGAGAACAGGACAAGCTAAATTGATTTCGAAGTGATGACAGAACCGAAGTTTACCTGCAGTGCTATGGCATCAACATATATGCAGATACCTATACAATATATGGTATATGGATAGATTTAAAGGTATTTATATTTTATAATCTTTTCGTTAGGCAATCAAAATTGAGAGTGTGCTGCAACATTCAACATACAGAAGTTGTGTGTAGAGGGGAAGGAGAGGGGGTAGATAAATAAACAGAGAGGGGACTTTTGGCAGCCACTGTCAACAGCACTTGCTGCTGCCGAGCTGAACACCCGCAACGCCAGCAACACTATCATCTGACCACTTCCCCCTCTGCCTACCTCTGACTCCCTTAACCCCACCCCCCCCCCGATGCCACAGGCTAACTGACATTGCCGAATCGCCGCCTTGTGTGGCCTGCCATGAAACGCAGCTCCATTTTTCATGCAATCATTGAGCGGGTCGCCGTGTAAAGCGTTGGCAAATGCTGACACCTCCAGCCCCCCTCTCCTTTCCCCTCTGCCTCTGACTAACTCCCCCCTCCCCCTCCCCCGTGCACTCCCATTGGCCAGCACCCTCTAGTGATGCTGCTCATCTGCATGCACAAATGCAATTTCACATGAACACATACATTGTTGCACACATCTCCCCGTCTCTATCTGTGTATATGTGTGAGTGTATGCTGTTGCTTTAGTATCTGTGTGTGTGTGTGTGTTTTGCTACTGGTTCTGTTATTCCGCTGTGGAATTTCATTTATTCGTTTTCGGTTTTTCGTTTGCCCCTGTGGGCTTTGTTTTCGTTTCGTTTGATTTTCGCTGCTGCTACCTACGCTGCCTCTGCCTCTGCCTCTGCCTCTGCTGCTACTGCTGCCGCTACCTGCGCAACCTGCTCTCCACTCTTGCTGTCGCCGCCGGCTCCAACAGCAGCAGCAGCAGTAGCAACAGCGGCATGGCCCACATGCTTCGCGTATTATCAAGTAAACATCCGAATCGTTTATACAACTGTTGCCAATCTGTCGGCGTCGACTGCGACGCTGGCCCTGCTGCTGCTGCCACTGCTGTTGTTGTTACTGTTGTTACTGCTGTTGTTGCTGCTGTTGCCAATGACATTTTCGCCCTGAGCCCAGCGCAGCACACTGGAGCGCAGCATACGACCTGCCCACATCCCGCGCCGCCGCCGTCGTCATTCGCTAGTATCACAAATACACAAATACTCAGACACACACACATACACCACACACATACACCTACACGACACACACATCCGGGCTGGCAGCCCAATTGCCGGCGGCCGCTTCAATCACAGCGGCAAAGCAATTTTTTATGCTTCGTCGCCGTGCATTTGATTTGTTTTCGTTTTCGTTTTCATTTTCATTCTCGTTGATGTTTTCCGTTTTTGGCTTCGAGCGGTGCCAAGTGGCAGCCAAACGCACAGCACAGTACAGCAACAACAGCAACAGGAACAACAGCAACAACAACAGCAAGGAGAGCAACAACCGACTGCCGACAACAAGGGCAAATAACGTGTAACATTAATTTTCGTTATGCCTTTGCAATTTTCCAGCCAAAAACGGATGTGCTTAAATGCTGTCTCCCTTTCAACATATTCCTGCCCCGCCCGCTCTTCTCCCCTGCCCTACCCGATCCAACTGTCCTGTTGCCATGTCAGCTGCAAAGCATTCAGAATGTTTTCTTCATCTTTGCAAACTCCTTCCTTTGCCTTTGCCACTTAAATTGTGTACAAAAATTTAATTTTTTATGGCAGTTGAATTTTCCAAATATTTGCCAGCATTTTCAAAGTATTATCTGCAACATGCAAAGTGAATCCAGCACACAACGTGAACTAAATTAGAATTAAATGAATTTTAATAAAAAGTACAAAAATCTCAGCACCACTGCACTATGGGGACTTTTTACAATAATGTGTTTTTCACAACTATGCATATTTGCAGTATTTTAGTATTAACGAATAAGGAACAGATCAAACATTCATCTTACACCCTGCAAATGTTAACTTAACAGTGCAATGTTAAAATATCAGCTGTTAAAGTCAGCGTTTGCAAGCGAACAGAACTTGGCGTCATCATTGCGCTCAATTTTGAAGTGGAACTTTAAATTCTTCAGTTTTCAATGAGCCAATGTAAAACGTTTAAAATAGAAATGGATATTTATTTTCAGGGTTTTTACTATGCGTTGTTGTAAATATTTTGATAATTTAGTGCGTGTATTTCTAATAATTTGTACATTTAGCGAGTGGTGTTTTTTTTAGGAAAGAAATTTCAACTTTGAAAAGATCAACAAAAAATTGTTAAAATTTGTTCAGCGAGTGTCTATATGGTATACATATTGTAGAGCTATTAATTCCTTATACAGAACAGTGCACTGCAGAAAAATACAGAACGTGAAAACTACAAAAATAGTTGCATACTTTTTACCTCAACTTGCATCACTTTCTTAACAAAAATCTTGCGTTATTTTTGGAAAATGTATGCAAAAAATTAAATTAATAACTCTTATTATGAGAAACAGTGGATTTTGCAACAACACTTTATCGTCCAATCGATAACAAATAGCAAAACTACTGAAAGCTTCACAAAATATAAAAAATAACAAGCAGAGCAGAGCGATCAGTTTTTGGTGAAATTACAACTGGGAGCTGGATAAGCAACACGACCACCCGCCAGTGGGAACTGGAATTCTTTGCTGTGTGCTATCTTTGTAATGCTGTGCAATTTCCTTGTCATACAAATCGTGCCACGCTACTCCCCTCCGTCCCTGACACCTTTCAGCTGTCAGCATCATTCCCTCGTCTTGAAGAACGAGTTCTGGCCAGCCATCCATCCATCATATCACGCTGCATTGCTGCAGGCCAACGCCAACGCCAAGTGTCAACATAAGCAGGCAGACGACCCTTCCCCCCTCTCTCCACCCTCCCCCCGCATGCCCCTCTAACTCAATTGGGTGTTCCTTTTGTAGTATTGATGTGTCTCCTGGCAACTTTCTGATTGCATTTCGATGGAGAACCGACGCTGCTGCCCGCCGGCAGCTTCTTTGCGTGCCACAAAATTTCTTGTGCATTTTTGTTGATGCGGCAAACAGTTGCCGAAGACATTCAACAGCAGCACTAGCAGTAGCAGCAGCAGTAACGATGTTGCTATAGAGTTATCGATAGTATTGCCAGGCTGAGCTCGTGGCAAATTAGCTCCGCGTAAACTGAGCAAAAGCGAGACATAAATCTGTGCAGCTCTTGGCGGAAGAGGGGGAAATAGCAAGCAGAGATGGAGAGGAGAGGGGTAGGAAACTTGTTCGGAAATCGTTCTTGCCACATGACAAGGCGACGTGACCCACAAAACTAGACAAAGCCAAGCAGCCAAAATTGTATTGTATAATATGCCTCGGACAGCAGTCGGCACCGCAAGCAACGTTCAAGAAGTGCAGTGTAGAGGGAGGGTGGGGTGCGTAGGCTGTCTGTTGAATAGATCGCTGCAGGCTGCTGTTGTTGTTGGACTGCATTTTGTGCTGCCTCTGCTGGTGCTGGTGCTGGTGCTGACTGCTGCACTTCCGCCCTGCGCTTTACACTTCAATTATCTTCAATTTTCAGCAAATGTCTCAAGAACAATAGCCCTGCTGATTGGAATTCTTTAACTCGCTGCATGTGCTGCTGTGCTGCATGTTGCCCATGCCACAAAGTGCCCAACCAAGCATCCCCCCTGCCACTGCCCCTACCCCTACCCCTGCCCCTGGCCATGTCTGACGCCCTTTCTGGGTGCTTCCTCTCGCCTGCTTGTGGCCTTTTGTCTTACGGCTTTGCCTAGACTAGTTGCAGCTGTTGTTGTTGCTAATGTTATTGTTGTTGCAACTGTTGTTGTTGCAACTGTTGTTGTTGTTGTTGTTAGCACTGTTGTTGCTGCTGTTTTCAGCTTTGTTTTTGGCTGCAAGACAGTTACAAATGCGACAACATTGTTGCCTGCCACATCCCACATCCCACACCCCCTTTCCCCTCACCCTTACCCTGCAGCCACTCCACTTCTATTGCTAGTACGGCTGCCGAGTGTGAGGCAGCAGAAAGTGTGGAGCAGGGGAGGAGGGGAATGGGCTGCCTGCTCACCAAGTGTAAATCGAAGCTGCGCCATCGCCATGGCCGTTTGCTGATGGCATTCGCTTTATTTGCTTTCTGCTCATTTTGTTGCAATTGTCTGCGAATTTGTTGCAATTTGATTTTCTATTACAAAATAATTTGCACAAATATTTGCTCGATGCGCATTCTTTTTCACGCATAAACACGCACGCACATGCATGTCGTGTCGTGTCCTGACGTGATTGATGACTGCAATTAAAGGCAATTAAAATCGAATCGCTTTTAACGATTCACTTAAATGAAATTTTCTTAAATATGATAAATATCGTAGGCTAATTCCAAAATGAGTTGCAAAGCATGCTAAATACTTAATATGGTCAAGAAGAAGAAGCATAAGAATATTTATGTTTATGAATATTTATGATTATCATCAACTAAATGCTTATCAATTGCTCATGTCATGAAGCACTCGCACAAATTCCATAATAGTTAACAATTTGATGTATTTTCGAGTTGAATTCAAGTCTATTCTTTTCGCTCAGTGTAGTCCTTTTGCCTACGTACGCTGTACACTACCACAAACTATTCATCTGACTTGTTAGCCTGGCTAAGGCTGCGGCTTACGCGCGGCGACAATGCAAATCCTGTTTGTCGACATCATTAAAATGCCAAGTCAAATGAGATTTCATCGCCAAGCGAAACCAAACCAAGCAAAGCGAGCCAGTGAGCCAGCAAGTCAACCCCCTCCCGCCCCCCTCTGCCGCACACACAGCCAGCCCAGCAAGGCACCAAACCAAACGGGCAGCAAACAAACAAACCGAGCAATGAAATCAAACAACAGCAGCGGTAGCAGCTTGGCAAAATGGGTAGGGAGTGGGGGGAAGGAATGACCACAGAAGGGAGCACACGCCTGGCAAAAGAGCGATCCGTGGAAATTGACAATAGCGAAACGAAATGAATCTGGAGCTGCAGCTGGAGAGAGAGACAATAGGCAACAGCATTGTCATTGCATATTGATTGCCAGCGGACTGCAGTGGGCCGAGCTCGCGGCTCGGTTACCCTTTCCTTTACTCTCTTCCCTTCCCTTGCCCGTTGAACAACAACAACAGCCGAAGCAGTCAAAGTTGCATCCCAACAGTGCACGGCGCCGGGTAAATCAAATTGATTTCGCAATCCTTTGCAGCAAATTTGAAAGAGACGACGGAATTTGCTGGGCAATGAAGAGGCAGCAGGGGGCGTGGGGGCGTGGTAAGCTTACGATCTCCGCTTTCAACTGCTACAACAACAACAACAACAACAGCCCCGGTTGATTGTCGCTCTGCATTTGGTCATTGGCAATTTTCTAAGCGGCTTAAAGGTGTCCATTCCGAGTCATTTCTTCGCCACACGCAGTCACGCCCAAACGTCCATCTGCCCATTGGTCCACTCGGCAGCACATTGCAATTTGCAACATTTAAGTCAAAACACAAAATGTCACATAACTGGCCACAACACGAAAACACGAATTTGCATTCATTCAACATCCATTCGTGTGGGGTATGTGCAACTTGTGCGGGTGCTCGACAGAGCACTCGTTGGGGCAGAGATGATGAGGAGAGTAAAAGAAGAGTAAAAGAAATACATTGTGGTGTTAGAGGTAGAGTTAAAGGTAGTGCTAGAGCAAGAGGTAGAGGTAGAGCTGAAGGCACAACTGGAATTAGAGCTAGAGCTTAAAGTAGAGCTGGAAGTAGAGGTAGAGTTTAAGGTATATGTAGAGCTAAAGAGATACAAAGAGGTGTTAGAGGTAGTGCTAGAACAAGAGGTAGAGCTGAAGGTACAACTGGAAGTAGACCTAGAGTTTAAAGTAGAGCTGGAAGTAGAGGTAGAGGTTAAGGTATATGTAAAGCTAAAAAGATAAAGTGGTGTTAGAAGTAGAGTTAGAGGTAGTGCTAGAGCAAGAGGTAGAGCTAAAGGTACAACTGGAAGTAGAGCTACAGGTAGAGATAGTGGTGGAGAGTTTGAGGTAGTAGTAGAGCAAGAGGTACTGCTAAAAGTTGAGGTAGAGGTAAAGGTAGAGCTAAAGAGTTACAAAGAGGTGTTAGAGGTAGAGTTAGAGGTAGTGCTAGAGCAAGAGGTACTGCTTATAGTAGAGGTAGAGATATAGAGATATATATGGCTGTTAGAGGTAGAGCTAAAGCAAAACTAAATGTACAACTGGAAGTAGAGCTAGAGGTAGAGCTGAAAGTAGAGCTAGAGCTAAAAGTAAAGCTAGAGCTTAAGGTAGAGCTGGAAGTAAAGGTAGGGGGTAGGGGAAGCGGTAGAAATAGAAATAGAAGTATAAATAAAGGTAGAGATAGAGCTAAAGAGATACATAGTGGTGTTTCGAGGTAGAGTCAGCGGTAGTGGTTGAGCAAGAGGTACTGTTTAAAGTAGAGGTAGAGTTAGAGGTGGAAGTATAGAGATATGTATTGGTGTTAGAGGTAGAGCCAGAGCAAAATCTAGATCTAAATGTACAGCTGGAAGTAGAGCTCGAGGTAGAGCTAGAGCTAAAGGTAGTGCTAAAAGTACAGCTTGAGGTAGATGTAAATATAGAGCAAAAGAGATACATAAGGGTGTTAGAGATAGAGTTAGTGGTAGTGCAAGAGCAAGAGGTAGAGCTAAAAGTAGAGGTAGGGGTAGAAGAAGAGGTAGAGGTACAGATAGAAGTAAAGGTAGAGGTAGAGCTAAAGAGATACATAGTGGTGTTAGAGGTAGAGTTAGATGTAGAACTAGTGCAAGAGGTAGAAATAAAGGTACAGCTGAAAGTAGAGCTAGCGGTAGATCTTGAGGTAGTGCTAGAAGTAAAGGTAGCTTTAGAAATAGAGTTATATATTAGGTAGAATGAGAGGTAGACGTAGAGCTTGTGAATACCTCTAAAACAAGGACAAAGAGCATGTACAAGTAAGATATATCTCCAATATTTGTCTATATCTAAGAATTTGCGAAATAAGCCAAATTTATCGAGTTGACCAGTAAAAATCGTATTTCGCCTTTTAAATTTTCCACTGTGTATACCCTACATTATATATCTCAGGGTATCGCTGCACATTCCGCCCGAGTGCCTTTCTTTCATTGTTTTCATTTTGTTTTATAGCGTTTTAGCTGCTTTCGACGACCACAAAAGCGTATTTAAAATACTGAACACGAGTGTAATAAAAAATGGCAACAGTTGCGCGATTGTTGCATGCAACTTTCTGCGGTTGACCGACCGACCAACCGCACACACACATATATGTACATACATATATACATATGTACATACGTATGTACAAACCCGCCTCACTTTGGGGTCTGGCAATTTATGGGCCCCCAAGCAACTGAGCGACAATCAGAAAATGAGCAAAACGAACCGGTTACCCTTCAACCCGTTAGTCTTCAATCAGTGTTGGCTTCGAAAACAATTAGAAAATAGTCTAGTATCGAGAGAGAGACAGACAAAGACGGGGGGAGAGAGAGAGGGAGAGAGAGAGCGTCGATGAGCATTTGTCTAGGGCTTTATTTATTGTTTCGCCATTAGACCATGTGGAAAACCTAATTAAGTTGCGACTCGACTCGACTCGACTCGAGAATCGTTTGTGAATCATTCGAATGTAAACAATAAAATGAATTCTGTCGCAGTACAGAGATGCAGAGAGGGAGAAAGAGAGGGGAGAGCAGGTGGCGGAGGTAATTCAATGAGGCCGTTGGTCATATTTCAATCAATGCAAATAACTGAAAATATTGCATAAAAAGCTATCGAGCATGAATATATTGCACGAAATGCGAATACTCGGACTCACACTTGCACCCACACGCACTCACTGCGCATTCATTTAAATCAAAATCTGAATCTGAATCCGAGTCTGATTCGAAATCGAAACACGAATGCGAATCGAAATGTCTCCATAGACAGAAGCTAAGACGCTTAAGAGCGCATAATTTGTGTGAAGTTTAAGTTGAGAACTAAGCGGTTTAAAGAAAGATTCAAGAAAGTTACTTTAGCTTAAGCATGCTGGACTAAACTACACCCTGTAATTAAGCTTTATTTATTATGCAAGGAAGAAGATATTATAAAGTTTCAAGTTGAAAATATCATTGAAGTATCCTAAAGGGGTCTCTCTTTCTCTCTCTCTCTCTCCCTGTCTCTCACGTAGCATACCCCATCTGCACTGCTATCAGTTACAGGGTGACTTTAACAACACTTTGAGTTAAGCCAATGAAAATATTTTCTAACATAATATTGCAAAGAAAAACAATTCAAAAATTGCCAAAATCCCATACGAGAAATATGTGCGATATAAAGGCAAGAAAACCTATAAAAATATATAAGACTGCTTTCAAAAACAGGAAATATAATTGCTCTGTCAGGTACAAAGATATCGCTGCATACACACGCACTCGCACACACACACACACGCACATATACACACATTGAGAACGAATCAATCGCATAATCAATTGGCAAAATCAAACAACTATCGGGCTCGGGGCGAGCACAATCGAAATATATTGCTAAATTGAATAATTTATGGCTAAAACATATTTAATTAAAATTGCTGTAAACATCTGTAGCAGATGTAACTGCAGATTGCAGAAGGGCAGTTCGAAATTCGGGCGAACAATTGCATTGGCATTGATTAAGTACCTCGACATCTAGCCCGATCCACCGCCAACGGCAACTCGACATAAATCTGCCCCTGAATATAAACAATGAGCAAAGCATATTGTTGTGTGTGTGTATGTGAGTGCGCGAGGGCTGATTTGAGAGTATGTCTATTAAGTTAAAGCAATATAGAGTTGCAAGTTAGAAGTTCTAACTGCAGATTGTCTAAGGAAGAACTCCATAAACCTCTCTGTATATACTCGTATAAAAAGATAAAGATATTTATCGATAGTGCTGTCTATCGTTTTTGTTCATCGATTCTGTCTTCGAGCTGCTCTCGCTTATACTGTCGATAAGTCCTATAAAAATTGTTATCTTTACATTAAGTATGCACAATATGTCGAGCGAACTTTGCTGATTTCTGAAATGCCAACTTACAACGCTGCCCTCGTCAACAGTGCTGCTTCTACATGTTGCATATTGTTTACGCCTCAAATGATTTAAGCAGCTTACGACCATTTTTTTCTGCCCAACAATCTCAAAATGTTGCAATATTTTGCTGAATGCACAAAATAATATCAAAACCAAAAAAAGCGACAAACATATCCAAACACATATGCAGTGTATATACAATATGAACATACAAGTATCTACAGAATATAGAGAGATGTCTGTAGAATACACTCTGCATAGTTGTGCAAAATATGCATGTGTGTGTCTGTGTGTGTGTGTTACTGCTGCATTAAATGTAATGCACATATTTGTTATTTGCGACTAATTAGTGAAAATGTTGCAATTATTTCGGGCAACAGGCTCGATATTATAATTATTTGTGTGTCTTACAAGGCATGTAAAACAAGTGTGCCTCGGGGCGAGGGCGGGCGAGGGGTGTAGGTGAAGGGGTTAAAGCAGTAGTGGGGATTGTTGGAGTGCTTGGCTGGGTGAGTGTTTCGAGTGTGTTCTCGAATGAGTGAATGGGTGATCGCTTGAATGAGTGTGATTGCGTGAGTGGTTAAAATGTTGCCAAGCAGGCAGGGGTAGCTGTGGCAGTAGGGGGCAAACGGGGGGACGGCAGGGGGACGGCAGGGGAATGGGGCCTGTAGCTGAGGCGCCTGTCGAAATTGAGTGTAAATGTCGCGGCAACTTATGCCACACACGTCTACGCACTTGCTTAATATTGCGGCAAGATATGCTGCCAGTTGGAGCCGCAAAAACCGAAACGACAAAGCCAAGTTGGGCGGGCAGGGGCTTTGCTTCCCCCTCCCCGTTCCCCTCCATCATCCTCTCTCTTTTTCTATCTCTCTCTATCTCTCTCTCTCTCTCTCTCTGTCTATCTCTCATTCTCTCAGCCACAAGTCAGCAGCAGGCGAAGCAGAGGCTGCAGGCGTTTCGCTGTAGTGGTTGACGCCTCGCCTTGCGTTGCCTCCCCTCGCCCCGCTGCCTGCCACATCTGGCGCTGTCGTGAAGGTGTCGTGTTGAACATGTTAGGTGTCTTGTCGCTTATCATGTTAAGTGGCTGCACCGCGTCTACGTGCCTCGCATGTGACTCGCTGTGCTGCGCAGCGCTGTCTATGGTAATTTTCATAGAAAATATGTAAAATTCGCCGACGGGCGGAGGGACAGAGGGCAAAGAGGGAGACAGTGAGAGACAGCAAGAGAAAGAGAGAGGGGGGGAGGGGAAGAGGGAGAGTGAGAGCAAAGCAAAGCAACTGTTGAAATTAGCAAGTGACAAACGTAAAACGTAAAACGGCAACAAGATTCGCCACTTGTCGTCGTCGTCATCGTCATCGTCGCCGTCGTCCTGCTTCGTCCTGGCGACTGCCACTTGGCCTACTCCTGCTAGGCTAATTTCCCTTTAAAGTGTTGCGACTCCTCCTCCCCGCTCACCCCGCCCGCACATGCCGCACGCCGTTGCCAGGACAAGCTCATTTGCACCTCATTAAATGCTGCCACTCGACCTGATGACGACGCTAAATCACGACGGCCCTTCTCTTCCTCCCCCCCCCCCCTCCACTATCCATCTCTGCAGCATATTCTTGAAAATGCAAAAACACACAGTTGCCTCGCCTGCAACCCCGTCCTCTGCCTCTGGTTGCCATTGTCTCTTGAGGCAGCTGTAGCTGTAGCTGAAGTTGATAAAAAAAGCAAACGAAAATCAAAAGGACGAAGCTGCGTCCAGAATAATCGGAAATATTAACGAGATTTTCGAGTGGAATAATGCAAGTCCGAGTGCAGCACATTTTTTTTATGAAGCTGCAAAAGTTCTTACAGCACTTAGTTAGAGTGGGAGAGAGAGAGAAATAGAGAGAGAGAAGGAGGAGAGGCGAGTGAATGAATAAGATTTTGTAACTGCTTCTTCATCTTCTTTATACAATAACTTGCAAGCCAAACCACATTAACTCCAGATCTTAAGTCTGTAAGTTGCTCTATCTGATATGAACATATTTTCTGTATTTAGTCAAAATCTGAACACTTTATCTTTATGTTCCGCCACAAAAGGCAATGCTCAGCTATGCATAGAAAGAGAGGTAAGACTTTGAGTTTCAACTTTCACTTCTTCATAACTTGCAAACCATGACAGATTTATTAAATACTTTGAGTTTGCAAATTGTCATATATATTCTGTATAATCAGTCAAAATTTCATATAAATCGGCGCACTATAACCTCTAGTTTGGTTACACTTTATAAGTGCGCCTTAACCTGAAGATAAATAGTTTGCAGCTGTTTCATCTACTTCCTTTAGCAATAACTCCCAAACAAAGGTAGATTTATTGAAGATATTCAGGCTACAAGTTGTCATATATATACTGTATAAGATGTGGGAATATCATATAAATCGGCGCACTATAACCTTTAGTTTGGTTACGCTTTATAAGTGCACCTTAACCTGTAGAGAAATAGTTTGCAGCTGTTTCATCTACTTCCCTTAGCAATAACTCCCAAACAAAGGTAGATTCATTGAAGATATTCATCCTACAAGTTGTCATATATATACTGTATAAGATGTGAGAATATCACATAAATCGGCGCACTATAACCTTTAGTTTGGTTACACTTTATAAGTACACCTTAACCTGAAGATAAATAGTTTGCAGCTGTTTCATCTACTTCCCTTTGCAATAACTCCCAAACAAAGGTAGATTCATTGAGGATATTCAGCCTACAAGTTGTCATATATAAGTATACTGTATAAGATGTGAGAATATCATTTAAATCGGCGCACTATAACCTTTAGTTTGGTTACACTTTACGCTCTCAGCTGGTTTTCGATTGTTGCAACTTGTATGTGTGGCATCTTAAGTGTGTGCTGCCACATCGCAATCCCTTATAATCCTTCATTATTCATGCGATTTTGGATGAGCAAATGAACATCGTAGCTGAATTAGTTGCTGATTAACGGTACTTGCAGCAGAATCTGTTGCTGCTGTGCTCAGCAAATTGCAGAGTTAAATCTGCTGCCACAATTCTTGTGGTTGTCGGTGCTTATGTTGCTGCTACTTAGCTGCAACTGCAATTGGCAATCAGTTGCCATCAAGATGATTGACTGGCTGCCGCCCACAGGCAGATGCAGAGGCACAGAGGCAGTGGCAGGCAAGAGAGAGCCGTGTGGCAAGTGTAACCTGGCAATGAGTGTTGCTGCCGCCTGTCGCCTGCCCCTGTCCCAGGGCACCACCCGCCACCCGCTAGTTGACGATTGACAGTTGCAATTAATGCGGCGTGCAGTTTTTGCTGCACTTGGCAAAGATGCATTGTGGCATGCAGCGTGCAGCGTGCGGAGGCAGCAGCAGTAGCAGCAGAGCCGCCAGCGACCTCTGCACTCTGCAACGCGCTGCCTAATTGGCATGCATCAATGCATCGATGACGTTTATTAGCAGCACTCAGACATGCACACACTCCACTCCAGCTGGGGCGAAGAGTGCCGCCTCCGGGGGCAGGTGGGGCACCTGCCTGGAGCGTGCTGCGATTCCGGTGCGGGTCGCGCACTGATGACACGATTGTGTGCGTCGTGCGGCAAATTAAGTTAATTTGATTCAATGACTCTGCACAGCTGTGTCTCTCTCTGTGTGTGTGTGTGTATGTGTGTGTGGCACAACAAAAAAGTGCTGCCAAGTCGTTTTTATAGCAACGCTTTAGGTGCTGCCAACTTGTGTTGTGTAACTGAGAGAGGAATTGGCAAAAAAAAGGGAACCGGAAACATGAATTGAATAAGAATTATTAAGTGAATTGCTGCATGGAATGTGCACGTGTGTGTGTGTGTATGTATGCGAGCCATGATCGATTGCATCAATCTGCATGAGGTAGTCAAAACTTTGATGGGATAAGTGCTGCCCATTTCGTATGGTAATTCCATTTATTGCTGTGCAGAGCGATATAAAAATGCCAAACTATCGTATGAAAAAGTAGAAGAGCAAAATGAACTTTCTTCAGCTGTAGATAGTCTTTCTACTTCCACATCTTGCTGGGATTCGTAAGTAATCAGTGCAGCCATAAAGAGCACATCATTAGCTGCCGCTGAAATCCTTTGCATGCCACAAAAAAAGTGCTGCCAAGCGGGCCAAAATTAAGTGCGACTCTATAAATATTTTATTTGGCTGGGAATGGGAATAAAAAGTACTGAAATATCAAGAAGAAAAATCGAAAGAAGCGAGCGTCATGGATCAAAGATGCCAGCGACAAGACGTGGCATAGGATTTGGCGTGTTAACGGGGCAGGTTCAGGAACAGTGGCAGGGGCAGGAGCAAGAACAGGGGAAGGAGTAGAGGTTGCCGGAAGCGAAGGAACATCCATCACCGAATCATTGACCATCAACGAGTTATTGTCCAGCCCGGAGGGGAATAGGGGATGGGGGGCTGGAGGGGGATGTCTACTATATGTATGTATGTGGCGCGCATCGTTTTTGTGCGAGTCGCTTTAAGTGTCATTTGCTGGGTTGATGAAGAAAAAAGGAGTAGCAGAGCAGAGAGAAGGAGCACAAAAAAACTACAAGCACCAAAGCAGCCAAGTTTCGAAAGCAAATTTCCCTGAGGATGAGACGCGACGAAACTGTAGCAGGAACAGGAGCAGGAGCAGGAGCAGGAACGGGAGCAGGAGCTGGAGCTGGAGCTGGCTGCCGATGCTGACTATAAGCGTCATCGGAATTCCCCAAAGCCATTAAGCGAAAATGTATGCAACACTCGGCCAAAAAAGGAGCCGGCAAGATAACTGAAAAATGTCAGATGAGAGAGGCAGCGCAGTCGGAGGCGACGGCGACGGCGACGGCGAGTGGCAGCGTTGCCACACGGACAAGCCCAAGCACTGTCCCTGCCCCTGCCTCAGTCCCTGCCCCCTTCCGCTCAGTTGCAATCTACGTCTTGGCAACACTTCATTAGCAAAACGTTAAGTGCAAGTCATCTTTGCCAAGGGCAGCACAGAGCTGCCTGCCTGCCTGCCACGTGCCCCGCATGCCGCGTGCCTTTGCACGGGCCAACAATAATTTAATTTTGCAACACTATTGGCCCTACCCAGTGAAAAGTAATCTCATTGATTACAGACAGCCAGCGAGAAAGAGCAGGCCAGAGAGAGGGTAGAGAGAGAGGGCAGAGCGAGAGAGAGGGTGCTCATGCTCTTAAGTCGAACGGCAGCCGCATCGGCTCCACTGGGAACGCTCTTTCAATGCAGCACAGTCAACTGCAGCTCCGTTTAGTGCCCCCTCTCTCTCTCCCTCCTCTGCGGTAAAGCGCCATCTGTGAGCAGGCAGAAATTATCAAACTTAAGTGTTCAATTCGGAATGTTAAAGAACATTTTAGAGAGGGAATAGAAAGGGATGGAATCAAATGAGGTGAGAAAGAATAATATAATCAGAATATGAAAATAGAGAATGATAATTTTGGACATAAATACAGTGAAGAAGAAGGACAGTGAAGAAGGAAGTAAAGCCAATTCTAAAGTGAAGGAAAGTAATGAAATAAAAACTAAGTGATCACAGTTGAGAATAAAATTAATAAGCTAGCTAATGACATGAAGATGACGTAGTTTTTAGTCTGGCAATATTTATTTATTTCTTTATGTATTTGTATTTAAGTAATAAATATCATACTAAGCTTTTGCCATAGCATCTGTGGCTTTCAGGCTGAGGGATTATACTCGCTACCCATAGGGCAGAAGAAGAGACTTAGCTAAGAGCTAAGGCTATCAAATTTGATGTGTAATTATTGCACGCAGATTAAGTTTGTCTTAGAATTTAACGACGCCCCTTTCCGCCTCCATAAACCGATAAAAACCGAATTCAAAGTGTAATTTTTATTCTGCACAGTTTTTTTTTAGTAAATACAAAAAGTATTGAAAATTTGGTTGCAATCGGATAATTAACACACAAGTTTTTTAAGATATTGTTAATATGTGCTGATTTTGAAGCCCATGCCTGAAAGTATGCAACACAAATGAGGCTGAAAATAAACGACTGTAGATTTCGTGCTTGTTTTTATTTTTACTGTGAATTGTAAACAAAAATGCTCATAAATGAACTAAGTCAAGTCTCTTTGACTGTCCGTTCGTATGAATACAGGATCTCTGCAACTATGGGAACTACAGATAGCACAGATTGGCAGGATACATATAGTCTCTGAATACCCTACACAGTTTAGTTCTACAGTATATTGATGATAAACGAATGAAGAACAAAAATATGAAGAAACAGGCGTAAAAATGCAAGCAAGAATTAAATGATTTTCCACAAAGTAATGAGAGTTGCAAGAGAGTCGGAGATAACAAATAAATAAATAGAGCAAATGAATAGCACTCATAGCACCCATGACGCCTCCAATTGCGAATATTCATTCAATAAAAAACCTCTCACAATTCTCGCACTTGCTTAAAGCAATTTCCGAGAATTCACAAAATTATAAGGCAAATCCGCAAGAAAAAAAACAAACACAAACAAACACATAAACACATACATACACAAACACACACACTCACACATCTCTATGGCTTTCGGTGCGGCGTCAAGTAGCATTCTCAGAACTGGCCTCGAACTGGCAGCCTGGCATTGTGGCACCGTGGCATCGTGGCAGCTCGGCAGCGACATCAATTCCCATGGTTATAGAGACGAGTCGGGTCGAGTCGAGCGCGCGCTGCACACTTAGCGGGCAATCAAAACGTCTCTGGGCCCAATCCGAAATAAATGATTTGATCAATGACTATGGCAATGATGAGCGCGCTTATGCCAAGGCAACATGGCCAGCAGAGCCAGCAGAGCCACAGTCCTAGTCGCAATCGCAGTCGCAATCGCAGTCGCAGTCGCAGTCAACGTCGATGTTGCCTTCACAGTCGGCGCACAAAGCGTTTTAATGGCTTTGTTGCCCTGGGAATGGTTTTCGCTTAGTCGAAGAAATTGGCCCGCTCTACGCGGCTGATAGGCCCCATTCACTCTCAGCTGAGGAGGGCGGGGGGAATGTGGGGACTGCAGCTGCTTGAGGAAGGGGCGCAGCTGGCAAATGTTGTAGGTGCTAAAAGCGAAAATTAACTTATCAAACATACATTACAAGCCCAAAGTTAACATTAACAGCATTAACATTAACACGCAGCCCCATTCCAATCCCCCAATCCCCCACTCCCCACTCTCTATACCATTCCCTTTGCCCTGCCCTGGAGGATTCAATGCGCTGCCATGCGCTACATGTCGATAGGGCGTCATTTGTGTAGGAGCAGGGAGGGTGGAGCTGCTTGAATGCTTCGCACTGGAAGCTTCCTAATGGCACAAAACGTTCACGCGAATTCCCCGAACAATTGAAACTTGCGGCAAACTATACACGCACAGCCAGAGAGAGAGGCATCGAAAGGGGGGCAGGGGAGTACGGTGACAGGGAGGGGGAAGTAGTCTTAGCTGCAGCACACTGTGGCAACTCCAGAGACGAACGGAGACGGAGGCAAACACATGGCACACATGGCCGCTTGGGGCCGCGTTGCCGTTGATTGAGTTGCGTTGCATTTGCCGCTCTGCCGCTGCCGTTGCCGCTGCCGCTGCCTCAGTCTGCCTCTCTGCTTGCTCTGCCTATAGAAATTTGTCAGGCGGCGCGCGCATCGCTCATGTGTCTGTTCTGGTGTCGAAATAAATGATTAAATGCCAGACGCAACAATAACTCTAAGTGCCCCACTCACCCAGAGTCACTGGAGTCACCCTGCCACCCTGCCACCTCCCCCTGCCATCTGCCCTCTGTTCCCTTCTGTGACTGTTCGAAATTATTGGAAAACTCATTAATAAGCAAACGGGATAAACGCCAAAATGCGAAGCAGCGAACATGTGCGAACGCAGCACAAAAGAGAGATGCGATGCGAGGCAGTGAGCAACCTAACATGTAGGAGGGGGAGGCGAGGGGAGGCGAGGGACAGACAGACGTTTAATTGCATGTACCCCCTCTCGAATCTGCCTCTCCCCCTCACACACGCATCCTATTTATCGCCCACTGCGTTTAGCTGCATGAATAATTGCAAAATGCGATGCTGTCTGCGGGAAAACTGCGAAAATTTCAAATGGCGCTCGAGGCAAAAGCTTTGCGGCAAGTAATCGACTTTGAATACTGTATGTATTTGAATGTGCGTGTGAGTGTATGTGTCTGTGAGTATGAATATGCATATGAGTATGAATAAGAATACGATAAGATACACACATACATATGTGAAGCTTTTAAAAGCTTTGCATACGATTTAAGTTGAAGTTCTTTGAAAACTTTGAGCTGTTGAATGAAGGAGAATATTAGTTATAGAGATCAAACTGATCCAGCAAACTGATAGCTTTAATATATTAATACAATTAATATAATACAAACTATGTAAAAGCTACAGGCACTAAGCAATGAACACATAGAGACGTCAAACAGCCCTGACGCAGTTTGAGAGTGATTTTGCGGACCTAGTACCCCAGAGAAGAAGAAGAACAGAAGCAGACTTCGGCTGAACGCACGACCGGGGCAGCGCGCTGTTCGGCTCTCAGTACAAACAGTGCATAGCATCAAAACTGCTTCAGTCGCACAACGACAGCGGAACGATAAGCATGCGCGTACTTCTTTGCGCTGTGCGATCGTTTCCATGTGTGCGTGTATGCATGCACGGCCTGCGTATGAATGTATGCGGTGCTTGTGAAGTTTGGCAATAGGCAAATGCTTCGGCCAGCGCGCTGGCAGCCTGAAGTCAATTTTGTGTTTCGGCGTCGAGAGCCTAGAGACAGGTACAGTGGGCAAAAATGGTTATCTTGCGGCGAAAATGTTAAAACCTCCGAAAACATGTGGCTTGTTCTATAAGGATAATTTTATTTAGTAATTACATGTCTTAATATTTTCATTACAGTGAGGAAGAGAAAGAAAAATACGGGGGAGAATTACTTGGTGAATGTGTGCTCTTTCCACTTGGGAGACATAGTCAATGTCATCCGCCATGGCTCAATGATTACACATAATGCACGAGAACGGATCGCGACCATTAAAGGAGAATCGCGACTGTACGGCACCCGCTATGGTGGTATTGGCATTATTGCCGAAATCCACGAGGACTATAGAACTTTTTTCAAAAGTCTGCAGAAGAAGCTTAAAAGCATTAATAACAAGATGGTGACAAGTGAGAACAATGACGATGACACGTATGGTTATAACAGAAATCGTCATCGTAATGACGATGGCGATAACGATACAGAACAAAGATTTATTGATGGTGATCTAATTCAGAGTTTCTTGAATTTGGAACGTGACAAAATGGATGAGGTTGTCGCAGGCCTGGAGGTAATATTGTATATTTGTCAGTCTTTGCAGTTAATATTGTTTTCCTTTTATTTTTCTTTTCGCAAGATATCAAATGTAGAAGAAGTTATTGATATTGTGGTGGGTTTAAAAGAGTTACATCCAAAGCTGCCTATGGACTAAACTTTTTGGAAAATTACACCTATACGTAAGCTAAGGTCAAGAGTAACCATGTCCCGGACGGTATAATGGGAAATTTTTCAAAATTAAGACAAGGGGATCTAATCCAATGCGCACCAGCTGGGAGTCACCGTCGCAACTGCCTATGAAGGCAAGATCATTGTCCAAATATGTAATGCTCTGCGGTGTTAAAATCTCACCAAGCCACTGGACTTTAATTTGCTTCACGACAGAGCCAGTTTCTGATTCTTCCGTGGTGAGGGAGATTCTATAGAGCTGTCCGCACAGACATCCTAGTAGATATTGCAATCCAATGTCGTCCACACGGTTATAGCAAGTGATAGGGCCAGTAAAAGGTTGTTTGACAGAGTGGTTGCCGTTGTGATAAGCAATCGAATTACTCCCAACGACTAATATACCTCCGATGGGTGCGGGGACGGTATAAGTTTCGATGCTTCTGTCTTCACATTGATTTGCTTCCAGGCTTCTTCGCACCCAAACTCTCTTTCGCGCAAATTGATCACATGTGATTTAACATGGCGTCCATCGTTGTCCTTGTGTAAGACAACGAGTGTGGGGTCAGTGCAGCCGTGAAGAAAGTTTATATCAATGACTGTCAGCTCATCCAGACTGCAATAAATAATAGTAGATGCTCAATTAGCAGTATTATATGTATGTACATATATCTATCACAAACTTACCACAAACCCAGTATCATAGTAAATATGCCTTGGTACAAACTCATGCAAATAACACGTGCCTACTATCAATTGCAGCAATAAATCCCCCCTCAGCTAGGATGCCCACAGAATGGCAGACATCAACTTTGGACTTTGTGACGATGGTTACGTCGTTGCCTTCTATGCTTGCCTCAAGGAACATAGCCTTAAAGGATGTAGTCACAATGAAAAGCAAATCCTTATTGCTGTCTAGCGGACGATAGCGCAGCATTAAACCAATTCTGCCTTGCACGTTAAACTCCTTCAGCAGGCACAAGCCCTCAGGAGTAACTAGATGGAACTCTACATGATTAGGGCGAGCTATAACCAGATTGAGATCCGTTGGTGAGCTGAAGTTCCCTGCAAATAAATCAAGTTAGAAACTGTCTGTTTGAAATCGTCGTCATAAGACGCAATATATTGGACTGCGATGTCGTGGTTTCAATCTACCCGCAACGCTATCGACTACCGCAGTGGATTTTTGTACAGATGCGACGTAATACGCCATAACTGTTACAATATAAAATCTCTAAACATTAACCACTTGTTAAACTGCTAAACTCTTGGATTGCACTTTTCGAAACTCTTTTCAATTGCACTTGGCAACAACTGCGTTGCACGGTTGCGTTAAATGAACCGTGTTGTAAAGCGTCATATGCTCGCGTTTAGCAACACTTAAATATACAAATGATTGTTAACTGTTATCACTAAGCAATGTTCATTGCTTAGTGGTTCAATAAAAGTGTGCAGCTGAAAGCTTTGTCTAAGATTAATTTGCATGTGTAATTAACAAGAATAATTGTTACTCGTTCATTCATTGGGTTTGTTAGATTAATATAATTAATACAAATATACAAAATATGTAAAAGCTTCACAGTTCAATATAATCGTACAGCTGTAAGCTTCGTCTAAAATTAATTTCCAAGTAAAAGCACATTAAATCGTTTATTGCTAAGTCGCATAATTGATTTGGTTTAAGTATTTTTAAAATTATTCAAATTAATCATTAATGTAGTTCAACACATAACATGAAAGCTATAACTAAAGTGTTTGTTAGTTAAGCTTGCACAAAATCTCCTTTAAAGCCACTACAAGCTTCTTTGATATACTTCAACAACTGTTTCCGATTGCCATTAAATACTTTAATCACATTAAGTAAGTTGTAAGCAGTCAATTGAAATGCAGCCTGCGAAAGCTTTAAATTAATAAAAAGCTGTGGAAACTAAATGTGGCTTTTTATTGCGTACACTGTAAATGATTTAGCCACAATACGCGTGCACTAAAAATCAATGTTTGATGGCTGAGCCACCATTTTGCACTTAATTTAAGGCGCTTTAAAGCAACGTCTCCGACAAAACGCCCACTGACTTTAACAAAGCCGCAGGCGGCTTGGCTCAGACGGGCAGACGGGCGTACAAGGCGTGCGACAGTGATGGGAGGTGGAGGGAGACGGGGTAGCAAGTCGAGTCATGGTATTTTTTCTCGATTTCTTGCTGCTGTTGTTGTTGGTTTTCTATCTTCAACTGTGGAGTAAATTCAGCTATCTTCGGCCTGGTGGGTCCATTGCATTTTAGTCACGTTCCAACACGAAAGTTATCGAAGATTTAAGCGCACGTACATGATGTTGCTTCCTGCCAAGAAAACGGATAGAGGGGGGGGGAAGCGGGACAGACCACAGATCCGCACTGACTTGCCGAGATACAAGCGCAGCAGGCAGGCGGGCAGGCAGGCAGGCAGCAAGAGTCGTCATCAAATGCCGTGAGTTATTGTAAAATTTCAGTTACGCTTCGCTTGGCACATTGCAGAGGGAAAGGGGCAGGCTGAGAGGGGGAGGGAGCAATAGGAGAGGTAGTGTGGAACAAGGACAACACTGGCAAGTGCTTGTCAAATTGAAATTAAAAGCCAAACGCTTCAAGCGGGCCCCGAGCCGTAGTAGACACATCCTTTTTACAAAATCAATAAAACCAAATAAAATACGAGTGGTTCATCCTCGCCCCCCCCCCTCTCCACGTCCCCTGCGACAGGCAGGCAAACCGAAGTTCGTAACTTTCGAACTGATTCCAAGCAGCACAGCTGACCACAAAGCGACGAGCACTGGTGGTCAGTTGCCCATAAGCAGCAGCAGCAGCAGCAGCAGCAGCAGCAGCAGCAGCAGTTGGAGCGTCCCCAGACGGACCGCATTTGGGGTCTGGACTGTCTGGTGATATTTTGCGGCTGTCTGTGCGGTCGCGTGACCTTTTGCGGCAGCCAACAAAACGGCAAATCGAACGGGGACTTGCAACTTTCACTTAGCGCGTACAGATGCGCACACACACAGACACACACAAGCACGCCCAAGCCAAGGGTCGTGCTCGAACTTAGGAGCAACTCGTCCTGCGGCACAGTCAGTTGGGCATTTTTTTTGCTCTTTACAAATTTCTCAGCTCATTTGGGTAACACATTTTATGCCTTTTTATGGAACGAAACTTTAGAAGAAGGAGGCAACAGACATTGTTCAGCTTGCTGCTTTAACTTTGTTATAGTACTCAAATGTGATCCACACATGCATATATAATATAAGTATATATAATATATAACCTTCTGCAGTTTAAGTTATTTCCCACTATCGATTCCTTTTTAGTTTGCTCACTCTTTAAAAAAGTTTCTCCCTTCTGAAGTGCTTTAAGTTCTTCAGAGCAGAGGACAGTCCTGAACACACACACTTTACAGTTGTTGAACTCCCACAGACACACACACACACACACTCGTATGACGTAAAGAATGTATAAATTCTGCACTGCGCTTGTAAGTAGGCAACACTTGAGAGCCGAAGGCAAATGGCATCTGCCTTTGTTGTGCTGTGTAGGTGAATTGTGCCTTAGCTCCGCCCCGTACGTGTACACATAACAAGGCGAGGTACTCCTTGCATCTCCAACTGTATCTGTATCTTAATCTATTGCTGTATGTAGTTGTTGTTGCATTTCGAGTTGTATTTATGCCCCGTGGTGCAATTGTATCTTAGACTACATCTCTAGTTCTAATGCCGGCTTCAATTGCATCATTATCTGAAGACCATGAACTGTATCTACATCTAAAGCTACAAGTGAATCGACAACTGCGTAAGTATCTGTAGCTTTAACTGTATCTTTGGCTGCAGCAGCAGCCGCTCGTTCGGCTTTTTTGATTGTATCTTAAACTGCAACTGCAGCTTCATCAGTGTCTATAATTATAACTCCAAATAGAATTGTATACTAGAGTGCTTTTGTGCCATCCCTCTAGCTTCAACTGCATGTGCAACTGCAACTGCCCCTGCAACTGCAACCGTATTCAATAGGCAGATGCATTGAAATCTGGCCATGGTCAACCATTAAACGCGTCCGAGGTGCGGCCAAAGAGATGCCGTTGAAGAAGCCCATCGGCACTCGGCTTAAGCCATTCGTTCCCCTCCCCTTACCGCTGCCCCCTGCCATTTCTGCATATGGCCAGGAGCTGCTGCTGTTGCTGCTGCTGCTGTTGACATGTGTGCGTTGCAGTCGCCTGCGGCGAATGGGGCAATGCAATGACAAATAGGCGACAAAACGAAATGAGAAATATGCTGACATTTCGCAGAGCACCAGAGGGGGGAGAGGGGGGGCGAAGGTCAGCCAGAAAGGATAAGGGGCAAGCTGGCCAACGAGTGGAGCCGAGAGGCAGCAGCAGTTGGGATTAGAAAAGCATTTGTTGAAATCAAAAAGCCAGAGACAGGCGACCCGGACAACATCATGAGAGAAAAGCGAGACGGAGCGAGAGAGAGAGAGAGAGAGAGATAGTGAGAGAGGGAGAGGGAGACGGAGAGGAAAAGGATAAGGGGAAGGGAGGTCTGCAAAAACTATCTAGGCAGAGACAAAGTCCCCGTTACGATGCAACCAAGGACAATACGCAGCAATTTTAAAAACAAGTAAGACAACACTGCTTCAACATATGCGACGCACAGATACCCTGTAAGCAAACAGTCCAAAACTGACTCGACAGCCATCACTATGGAAACAACATGCCCGCTACTCATCCCACTACAGGGTGTGGCAAGGGAGAAAACACAAAGACAAGCAATGACGACAACAGACAAAGGTCGCAGGTGCGAAGATAGAATGCTCTGAGCCACCTATAGTGCGTGGGTGCGAAAGGTAGAGGAAACAAGGGCAGGGAAGGGCAAGCTGGTACGTTATCATGCCGGGGGATTTGAGCCCAGTTTCAATTAGTGCTGCAAACTAAATTAAGCTATAACTGTAGTACTTTTTTGTTCGTCTATATCCTTTGTTTCCTCTTCCCTTTTTATTTTCTGGTACCTCTTCGTTTTTCTGTTGTGCACTCTCATCGGGAGGCCTCGGCCGGAGCGAGGCATAAATAACAAACAGGCAAATGGCAAACGGCAAATGGCAAAGCAGTCGCCATCGGAATTGCAAATTGCAGAAGGTCAAAGTGCAATAAAAAATATTCAAGCAGCGGTACAAGGCTCCATGTCCTGGGAAAGATGTAAACACGCAGTATTTGTAAAGGTTAAACGGCTTTAAACTTACAAATATATGGATTATTTGGTCAACGATTGTTTTAAGTTATCGATAGTCATTTTGGAAGTGCTATCGATATCGATAATAATGTACTCTTTAATCTAATATCACTACTACTGTGGATAGTATCGATTACATATTAGTTTCCTTAAATAAAACGTTTTTTAATTAAAAAGACTTAATAATTGTCATTTTAGGTATAATAATTATCGATAACATGAGAATATAGAAATTATTAGAATTATTTCTTTCTATATATTTCTTGATAAATATATTTTTAATATAACGTTGGTTTATAACAAGTTTGAATTATAAAGAACAACGATACTCATCGCTAATGCTATCGATATAAATAATAATGTACTCTGTAATAACTATCGATAACATGAGAATATAGAAATTATTTTTAGTGATACTTCAAATGTTGATTATAATTATAACTTCTTCAGCAAACTAAGCTGGTCGATATATATCGATAGGTCATTTCTACTCATACATTTCTTTTAATTTATTAATTGTATTATTTTCAGCGATATTTTTTTTTTAAAGAGAACAAAAATCAATACAAGTAATAACTTCTTCAGCAAAGCCGGTCGATATATATCGATAGGTAATTTCTACTCACACATTTCTAATTTATTAATTGTTTTATTTTCAGCGATACTTTTATTTAAAGAGAACAAAAATCAATACAAGTTAAAACTTCTTCAGCAAACGGATAAGCAAGTCGATATGTATCGCTAACTCATTGCGACGCACACATGTCTAACACAGTCAATGCACTCGACTTCAGTCACTGGGCCCCCAACAGGTACCCAACAAGCACAAAACGTACGGCCACCTGGCTCAGTGAGTGCTTGAGTGAATGAATGAATGCCTGAGCACATGAATGAGCGAGCGAGCGGGCAGGTGAATGGATGAATAGATGGATGGATGCCCAGGACATGGGAGCGTCGTCGTTTCTATTGTTAACTGCATGAAAAATTGCCAGCATGGCCGCTCATCAGGCTTCCCAGGCCCCCTCCGCCTGCCCCTGCCCCACTGCCGTTGTCTTTCTTTCTTTTTTTCACTGCCTGGCTTGGAAAGTTGCAGAAGAGTGGCAGAAGAAGCGACGCCAGGTGCGTGCGTCCGTCGTCTGTGCGTCTGTGCGTGCGTGCGTGCGCGTCAGGTGCATAACTCATGCGACGCATTGCGAGGCGGCGATTTATGGCCAATGGCTGCAGATGAACAAAGCGGCCAACTCTTTTGACAAATTGCATTGCCGCCTGTTTATTATTGAATTACGAGCGAGGCTCGAGGGGAGACAAAGAACGGGGGGAGGGGGAAGGCGTGCGCCTGGAGATAAAGCGGCTTATGACCGAAATGGAAAGGTTATAATTAGCCAAGGAAGCATTCAATTCGCCACTTGGCGCTAATGAATTAATTAGCTGTAATGCGCAACTGAGTCGCTGCCACATTGCTTCGTGCCCCACTCAGTTGCGGCTGCTGCCGCCGCTGCTGCTGCTGCGCCTCTGTCGATTGTCCACTTGGCCAACTGGCCAAATCAATTTGCTGGCCAAAAGCGAGCGCACAAGTGCTGCACAAGTTCGGTGAACTGTTGCGATTTGCGTTTAATTAGCGTGCCACAAATCCATGCAACGCCAGCGTGCCACATTGCCAGTACTCGCCGCCGCATTACGCAGCTCGCCACTTCGATGACCTCAGTAACCACAGCGCGCACTTGCGACCTGCACAACTCCTTGCCCCAGGTGCAGCAGCGTCAGTTTGCCTTTAATGCGCAACATTTGTTCAAGTTTGCCACGAAGATGCAGCCAAGAGAGGGAGAGGGGTGGATGGCATGCGAGGTGTAAAAGGTGAGAGAAAGGGATGAGGGAGAGCAGTCTGAGAAGCAAATTAAGATCGGTGGAAAGAAACTGAGAAAAGTCACAGACAAAAAACATGAACATGGAGAAGGAAAATGACGAAGAGAAGAAACGAAGCAATTACGATAGAAGAAGTTGCAGTACTCGTAGAACAAGCTCGAAAGCGAGTACGCTGGACTCATCAAATACCCACTACCTAACTGACCAAAACGATTTCTTAACGTGTAACTTCTGTTTTTAGCGTATATTGTGCTGCATACTTTATGGAGCGGTTAGGAAATCAGTAACTCTTAAAATTATTTCTCAAATAACTTTTTTAATAATTTTCAGATCTCAAAAATAAAATTACAGATCTCAGTTGATAGTTATTGTTCTTACCAAATATGAACTGTTCTGCATAAAAATAACGCTTGGTATTCGCTTTTTATCGACTTATGGGGGCGGAAGAGGGCGTGGTTAAATTTTGAAACAAATTAGATCTGCGTGCAATAATAATACACATTGACAGCGAATTTGGTAGTCTTAGCCATTAAAGTCTCTGAGATATACGGACGGACAGACAGACAGACGGACAGACAGACAAACAGACAGACAGACAGACGGACATGGCTGACTCGGCTGTTGATACTGATGATACAAACTGTGTGGACTCTGCCACGCTTCTACTGCCTAAGAAAGCTACAAGAAGAACCGTAAAACAGAGTAGATGGAGCAGACTAACAGGCGAAAACAAAAGCTGAAAGTAGAAATTAAGTAGACAAAGCAGAAGACATAAGCAATTAGAAGACGAAGAAGATAAAACTCTTCAACTTATCGGGAAATACGAGAAAGAGCAGATGAAAAGAGCATTCATAAGTAGGGGAAAATCGGGTATGAGAGCAAACTAATTAGGCAAATTAGTTACCAGGAAAAGAGGTTCATAGAAAGAAGAAGAGAAAGAGAGAGTGTGTGATGGAGAGGGGGGCACAATGGTGGAGGGATTGACTTGCAAAGGGAATACGAAATCGCATTGTTATCTTTGACTTGCAATTGATTTGCAGTTTTTTAATCTCTTGGACTTATCCTGTATCATATTTCTAATTGCTCTGCCCTCTCTCTCTCTCTCCCTCTCTCACTGTCTCTCACTGCATCTCACTTTGTTTTTCTATATTTTCCTCAGTCTGCTGCTCAACTGGATCCCAAGCTGCACTTTGTTCTGCACTTAATTAAACACAACCATCGAGCGAACTTTAATGTTGCAACAACTTGAAGCCAACCTGAAACTGACTGCAGCTGACCCCACCCCCCCACTAGAGCCTCATTCTCTCTCCCTCTTTCTCTCTGCCTCAGCCTCCTCCCTGTTCCTCTGCTACCTTTGCGTCCTTGAGCTGCCTCAGCAAATTTATCTCCAATTGCATTAAACAACTGAGGATTGCAGCTACCTCCCCATCTACCTCCCTTTCTTCATCTCTCTCTCTCTCTCTCTCTCTCTCTCTCTCTCTCTCCTACTCTGTCTCTCGTTTATTACTCACCCACAAACTCTGCCTCTGCCCACGCAACATAATTAGGCTTATCCTGTTGCACAGCTCTGTTCCGCCTCTCCCACTCCATGTGGGCGTATACAGCATGCGTGTGCATGTTCATCTGTTTGACTCTATCTGCGTGTCTGTGTGTGAATGCCTCTGTCTGTGTGCTCTCTCTCTCTCTCTCTCTCTCGCTCGCATCGCAGCGTGTGCATTCAATTTTGTCAACGCGACCAATTACCAAAATTATTTGTCTGTCGCTGTTCGCTAGCGCCGTCGCCGTCGTCGTCGTCGCACTGATTTGCTATGCATACCAAGCAATTAACATGTTCAATTGTCATGCCTGCCCCCTTGCCTGCTCCCTTGCCTGCACCCTTCCCTGCTCCCTCTCTCTCGCACTCTGTGCATTTCAATTAATTTTCAACTGCAAATCGCTGCGAAGTGTGCGTAAAATATTTTCGCAAAGAATTCGCCTCAACTAAGTGTGGAAATGTCTTTTGCATTATTGTTGACTGCACACACACACACACACACACATACGGACATACACACACCATACACACCCCTCCCCCACTCTGACATAGATTGAGTGTAAACCCATTAGAGAAATTACCAACGAAATGGAGCGAGCAGCCCTCGAAACTGAAGCAGTGTGGGGGGTAGTGGAGGAGTGGGGAAGGCAATCCGCAGGTCAATTCAATTACAAACACAGCGTCGGTCTAGCGAGGAGGGCCACAACAGTTATTAAACTGTTGCAACCAGGGGCGACGCCTCACAAAACAACCAGAACGAAGACGACATTCTGCATGCCGAAGGTTCAATACCCTTGAATTTCTTCTTGTTTCTTTAGAAATATAATAGTGGAATATTATGTGTTACTTTGATTGGCACTGGTAAGTTTAGTTATTTCTAAAATCAGAACTGGTCCTTCATTTGGGCCGATTGTTCCTATGGCAGCCATATATTATAGTAGTCATATTGATGAAATTTTATATGATAATTTTATACATTATATATATAGAATACGTCCGATGCAGTAAATTTGGTTGCAATATCTCGACAAATAACAAAAATAGGCTGATAGTTTGTATGGCAGCTATACGATATAATGTTCCGACTTATAAACAGCGTGCAGCAATAAGAAGCATATGTGCCAAGTTTGCTGATGATAGCTTAAAAACTGAAAGACTAGTTTGCGTTGCAACAGACGTACTGACTGTAGTAGGCTGGTAGAGGGTCACACTGTACATCGATACTTATATAACACGATGACTATGTTAACGCTATGTATATCGATACATATACTATAACACGCTGATTATGTTAAGCCTATGTTAAACCGATGTATAAGTAACTTAATGACGAAGAGAAGCGTGAAATAAAGAGAAAGTTCTGCCTTCCACAAGACGGACATATGGACAGACGGCCAGGACTAGTTCAATTAGTCTGTTGATGATGATTCAGAATATATATATACTGTATGGGAACGGAGATGTCTTCTAAGGTGCGTTGCAAACTCTTGGCCAACATGAATATACCCTCTACAAGGGTATAAAGATGTAAAAGGACAGATTTTTGGACGTAAACATAAAGAACATACACGTATCTGTCCGGAAGCCCTGGTTGTAACACTGACCTAAGCAACTGCTTGAGCTACCCTCGCACCAGACAAGGCGTATTTCTTGGCTGTAAATATTTAATGCATTCGCTTTGGTCATTTTCATAAACCTTCGACCCACCGTCCAGCTACAAGGCAAGCCCAATTTACGCACACTCACACCCACGCACACTCACACACACACACGCACACAGACAGCTAAACACACGAATGGCATAAAAATAAAGCTGGCCCTGTGCCTGTGCCTGTGCTAGGCAAGCGATGTTATTATTGTTATTAAATTTTACTGCCTATAACTGTTGCTGGCAAGACAAATTAGTGAGCAACTAGCAGAGGGGGTGGGGGTAGAGTAGGGGGAAGGAAGGAGCAGAGGGCTGCGCAGCAGAATTGAAGCTTGGCCAAGCATTCGGGGCGTGCTGGCCGCATTTATCCGCTTGCCTCGCAGTCTTCTTTCTTTGCCTCTGCCTCTCTGTCTGTCTGTCTATCTGCCTCTCTGTCTGTCTGTCTATCTGTCTGTCTGTCTGTCAGTCTGTCTGCCTGTTTCTCTGTCCGTCCGCTTTGCTCTGTTTTACGCACAGCGTTTTAATGTTGTGTTTGTGTGCTCATCAATATTTATTGGGGTTCGAGTACGTGAGCCGCACACAATCAGCGCCCACCCCCCGACATAGAGCGCAGTTTGTGCAAATACCTGCCCCTCTCATCCCCTCTCGAACTGCTCTCGTTTCAGTTCTATTTCTATGCACTGATATATGGCCAGCTTTGGCCAACAATAGGTTGAATCAGTATGGCCCGCTTGGTTTGTTATTTACTATTCAAAAACTTCAATTACCGCTAAGTAGTCGACGGCACTTTAATCGCTGCCACCTCTCGCGCCGCCCACCTCCCCCGTGCCAGCCTTAAGCCCTCAGTTATTATGCTGATTAACGTTTTATTTGCACATAAATAAAACAAAAGTGTATTGGTTATTAAGTCATTTCGCACAGTTATCGCCCCCATTGTTGTTGCTACGTGAAAAAGCGATTTGCTGCACGCAGCACCTCCCCAAAAAGTAGGCAATACTTTTTCGGCGCACCCAAAAGCAGCATGCTACCGTTACCTAATCCGATTTCCCTTTGACGTGTGTGTGCCAAAGCAGAAAGCGGCTTAAACTGCATACATAAATAAACGGCATATTATGAACAGTAATTTCGGACAAAGAGAAGAGCAGAGCAAAGTGTGTTTGTGAGAGTGAGAGAGAGCCACAAATAGCCCCATATCGCTGTCTATTTTTATGCACAGAGCACAGGTGTATTGTGGGAATGGTATACAGAGATATACAATACAAGAGTGTAGTTTATAACTAAGGCGTAACTTATCTTGGGAGGGATGCACATTGAGGTGGAGCAACTGGTTGGGCAACATAAACCTGCTTTGCTGTTTTCTTGCGCCTATAGGGAAATTAATAATAAAGAAAACAATTGGTGTATTAAATGAAAGATGATTCGTTGAGTAATTAAAAGAGGAAAGGCGGTTAGATCAGAGAAACGTTTTCCTTTCTTTAAGAAAGCATGACAAATTTGACGTTGCATTCAGTAAAGTCAGGCTAATTACTCTCGACCTCTTTCTTTCTCTCTCTGTCGCTCTTCCCTTCTGTCCCTCTCTTCTTTCTTTCATTCTTTCTCTCTTTCTCTCTCTCTCCCTCTCTCTCTATATCTCACTCTCTCTCTATATATATATATATATATATCTCCCTCTGTTCCTGGTCTGTAACAGACCTTCAAAAAACAAAAGAGCAACAGGAACCACTCGGAATTCGAAGGGAATCAAAGAAACTAAACAAGAGAAAACATTGATAAAATCCTCTTCCGTAAATACCACAAAAATAAGTACGCATTCTCACCGCCAGGTGGCGCAACATATGAAAACCAGCAAAATGCACACATAAATCGCTTTGCTGGCGCTGGGAATGACGTACAGGAGAAGGAAACAACGCGATACAAAATTGCCACACACACACACATACGTCCATTGTCGAGCACAACAACTAGCAGCAGCGTGGAAAGAAAGGATGAAAGAAGAAGCAGAAGCAGCACAGAATGCATTGTCATCCTCCAAAAGCCGTCGACATATTTAATCTGCTGGAGGAGACGACGAAGACGAAGGCGATTTGTGATTTGATTTGATTCAAGTGTAGCTGCTGTAGCTGCACTTGCCACACTTGCCACACTTGCGCTAGGTTCGCGTCGTCCATGTGTGCCTGGTGTCAGGTGCACGAGGAGAGGATGCGGAGCAGGAGGATTGTCACTTGGTAGCTTCATGCTTTTCGGGCAGCTCCTTCTGGCCACGCATAGACGTTGAGCTTGATTACGAACTAAGCCGTTTTAAGGCAGTACACAGTTTGCTTTATACAATCAGCGAAGGCACAAGCCAAGGCAGGAGATTTCCCCCTCCTCTCCACCCCCTCCCTTTTCTCTCTCTCTCTTTCCTGGCTTGGCTGATTGCTCGAACGAAATAAGAAAAATAAGGAATTATGTGTTTGCATAAATAAATAGGTTGATGGCAGTATGGACCCGTCCTCTGCCCACTGGGCGAATTGAGCGAGCCAAAGATGCCGACAGCATCGTCAATGGCATCCGCATATCCTTGGCTATCGCCACTTGCATCCTGGACGCATTTCTCTTGCATTGTGCAAAAAATTCGCCTCGCTTTATTATAAACAAATAGCGCAACGATGCGACGGCAGCGCGAGCTGACAATGACGCGCTCGAAGAAGAGACACAGGAGAAGGAGAAAAAGGAGAAGCAGAAGGAGCAGGAGCAGGAGCAGAAGCAGGCACTGTAGGCAGCCTCTATGCGCCAGCCAGCAACGGATGCACACAGGACGCCCAGCTGTAGCTCCTGCTGCCATCTCCAACTGAAGCAGCAGCGGCGGCAGCAGCAGCAGCAGCAGCGCAAAATATTGTCGCTTACAATAAATGCCAAGCTTCCGCTGCGCCAGCGACAAGGACGGCAACGACGACCGCCATTATGGCAGTAACGCCATTTTGTTTTGCTGACACTGGCACCAACCACACCCCCACACCCCCTACCCTACTTGCACCTGCCCCTGCACCCTTCCGCGCTGCAGTGCAAATAACGCGAATGCGATAAATAATGCGCCTTGGCAATTGGCGCTGGCTCTAGCGCTGTTGCTGTTGCTGCTGCTGTTGTTGTTGTTGTTCTTGCTGCTGCCTCTGTTTTTTATGCCTTTCGATTGGTTGGCAACGCGCTGCAGCTTCACCTCCACGCTCCCCCTCCCCATCTGACTCATCTGACTACACTTTAAAGGTGCAGCTAACGGATGTGGCAAGTTGCTTATCAGCTTACCGCAAGCTGCTCCTTCTCATTCTCCATCTCCTCTGGCATCTCCTCCTCCTCCTCCCTCTCTCCCCCCAGAGCCCAGTGCCCAGTGCGCAAGCAAATCAATTCGATTTGTCAACTCGCTCACCGCGCAGCATATGAAATATTCACAAATTCAATTTGCAATGCGATTGACAGCGATTCGCAGTCGAACTTACGATAATCTTGTAATATCTCGACTTATGCAAAGTTGCACAAGGGAGCAGCAGCGCGGGGGGAGGGGAAATTGCAACTTGTAGATTATTAACTTAAACTATTTGTACGGCTCTCATGATTTCATAAATTAATATATGATTGGTTTATTCAGTTGGCAGAAAGAAGAAGAAGACATTTGCGATAACCTTAAGTATAAGCTTATATTCTTGATCAGCGGGAACAGGACAGTCAACCGCTGAATGTTTGCGATGAAAATTGTGGAAAATATCGAACAAATACCCTTAATTTAGGTGATTATTTTGACCAAAGGGTCCCCCCTTACACCATTTTCAGAATTTTTCTAAACTTAGAATTGTGATATTTTGACTTTAATTGATAAAGCTAGTCAAACGTAGTATAAAAAGTCCTCCCAAAAGTGTTTGCGATGGAAATTGTGGAAAATATCGAAGAAATACCCTTAATTTAGGTGTTTATTTTGACCAGAGGGTCCCCCTTACAACATTTTCAGAATTTTCATAAACTTAGAATGTTTGCTCGTGTCTCTCTGGCGCTGTCTGTATCTGTATGCCTGTCTGTCTATCTGTCTGTCTGCCTGTTTTGTTCACCGGTTTGTTTCTCTGTCTCTCTGTCTGTCTGGTTACTTGTTTCTCTATCTGTCTGTCTTTCTGTCTATCATTTTGTCAGACTATCTGTCTGTTTCTCTTTCTGTCTGTCTGTCTGTCTATCTACCTGTCGGTCTATCCGTCTGTCTGTCAATCTGTCTGTCTGTCTGTCTGTCTGTCTATCAATCTATAACTCCGTCTGTTTGACTGTCTGTATATTCTCATGTTTCTCTGTGTCTAGTCTGCCAGTTTGTCTGTCTATTAGTCTTTTCGCCTCTCTATCTGTTTTTCAGTCTGTCTGTCTGTCAGAATTTCTTCCTGTCTATCTGTCTGTTTGTCTTTCTGTCTATCTAACTGTCGGTCTATCCGTCTGTCTGTCAATCTGTCTGTCTGTCTGTCTATCAATCTATAACTCCGTCTGTTTGTCTGTCTGTATATTCTCATGTTTCTCTATGTCTGTCTATCAGTCTGCCAGTTTGTCTGTCTGGTAGTCTTTTCGCCTCTATATCTATCTGTCAGTCTGTCTGTCTGTCAGAATTTCTTGCTGTCAGTCTGTCTGTCTGTCAGAATTTCTTGCTGTCAGTCTGTTTGTCTGGTCATCTTTTTCTCTATCTGTCTGTCTGGTTGTCGTTTCGCCTTTCTGTCTGTCTAAATATCTGTCAGTCCGTTGGTCTGTCAGTTTGCCAGTCTGTCATTATCTGTCTGTCGTTTACCTGTATAATATACCCGCTGCAGGGGTATAATAATAATTACTTCCTTATGTGGATAACATTGTTCGCATTTTGATTTAAAAGATTGCTGCAAATTGCAAATAAACCTTAACCGCAAGGGACAGCAAAAAGACATGCAATGCAAAGGAGAAGGAAAGAGACAGAGCGTAAAAAATAGTGAGAGTGACAGAGAGAGAAAGAGAGAGAGAGAAAGAAAGAGAGACAGGGAAGATGAGTGACTGTTAGAGCGCTTAAATTTTGCTGCTACTCTCAATTTGTTATGTATGAGCTTGGTCCCCACCATCAGGGCACGCCCCCTCCACACCCCAACACCCCTCGACAGCCACGCCTCTTTTCGCCGCACGTGCTGTTGCCTGCTTTGCAGTTTCGCCTTCTTTTGACGTCTCCTCTTTAATTAAAACAACAACTGAGGCAGAAACAATGAATAATTCGCATCGTTATGACGTCGTTGTTGGCCGCAAATAGCAAAATACTTGGCCGCATCTCAGAGATAACGTGGGGGGGGAGGGAAAGGTCGCCATGTGAGTGCGTGTGTGTGTGTGTGTGTGTACTACTTGCAGTTTGCGTCGCAGTTGACGTCGCAGTTGAAGTTGGGATGGAGCGCATTTTATGCAAATTGCTTGAGAGGTGCAAACAAAAAACGTTGCATAGTTTTGGGCGCGTATTTAAATTGACTCGTCAGTAGTATCCGACGCAGACTGCAAAGTCTCCCCCCCTCAATCAGGCTGCTGTCGCGCGTACATATCCCCTTCCACACGCACAAACACACACACACACAAGCACAAACACACACACACACTGGATGGGATTGCCTTAAAGGCTTTAAAAGCAATTTGTATACATTTTTGGTGTGGCACGTGGTAAAAACTAGAAAAATATTTTCAAGCACCTTTATGCACACATTTGTTTGCATTCCTTTTTGCGTATTGGTGTTTTTTCCCTCCTGTTTGTTGTGTGTTTTCTTCATATTTTTTGCGCCATTTATAGTTTGGCGCGTGCGAATTTAATCAAAAGTCAAAAGCGCACAAGGGAATGCAGCCGGGGGGATGCGCAAGGACCTGCTCGGTGCGTATGTGTTCGTGTGCGTGTGTGTGTATGTGCGCGTGTGTGTGTGCTGACCCACATAAAAGCAAACACCAGCAAATAACTGCGAGCGATGCGAGCACAAAAAGACTCATCAAAAACTCATAAATTTGCAATTTTCGACACATGACAAAATAAATTGTAAACAAAGCTGCGCTAAAACACGGCCCACCAACAAAAGCAACAACAACAACAACAGCAACAGCAACGACAACAAATAACAATAACAAGAGCAGCCTGGATAACAACATAAAAACAAAGGCAGCCCACACTGCGTATGAAAATATTTTGAATGCGTCGGCGCAGCTAAAGCGAAATTCGGATGGCTGAAACTGATTTCGGGCTGCTACTCAAGTTGAAGAGAAGCGAGTAAACGAAAGTAGTGGGAAAGCAAGACGAAGTGATGGGAGAGGGATGACAGAAGGGAGGATGGAAAGGGGGCAAGAGAGGTTGGTTTGTCAGTACAGTGGGCACATCATTCAGTTGTTTGACCAAGCGATCAACTTTTCATTAACTTGCAATGCCTCACAGCGCATTAGGAGCTAAGAACTGGCAAGCAGAACTTGCAGATACCCTGCAAAAATCATGCAACAAATCGCTTGCATACGAATGTATAAAATTAATTAATTTGCAATTATAATCTGTAAGTTTCTATTGACAGCATTACATTTTCTGTCAAAAGTACAGGGTATAACTTCAGTCAGACATTTATTCACATGGTCTATCTCTTTGAAGTTATCACGACCGCCGTTTGAACTGAAGCGTAATTGATAGTCGAGCATAAAGTTGTTTGCCTTGTTCTATTTAAACTTTTCAGCTGACCCCGCACTCCCATCTTTCTTTTCTTCCAGGCCTTCACTATCTTCAAGTCTGCCTTTCAGCATCGCTCTCACTCACTCACTCTCTGTCTTTTTCTCTCTCTCTCTCTTTCTCTTTGCGCTTGCTTTGATCTGTCATTTGCAGGCAACTTTCACTTTGCTGGCATCGAGTTGAGTTGGGATTTTTTTGCCCAGCTTTCAATTTGATTCACAATTCTTGATATAAGTATTATATGCTGTATTTATATTATATATACATATATATATACACAAATATACCATGTATGTATTATACATATGTATATGCATGAGAGTTATTAACAACAGCATTCCAAGGGACAAATCAAAGCTCACATTGAACATTGCATGCAGTCTAGACTGAAGTGTACCCTGTTGCAGTCTAGCCTGAAATATACCCTGGTGCAATTTAGACTGCAGTATACCCAGTTGCAGTGTAGACTGTACCTTACCCTGTCTGTCTCTCTGGCCGTTCTTCTTCTTTAATATATGTGTATTTCTCATTTTACTCAGATCAATAATGCGTTTATTGAACGCAATAAAATACCCTGCAATTGCCGTTTGAATGGCGCACTATTAAGTAACAATAAATTCGCTTTGTTAGCGATGTGATAGTGTTGCAAGTGCACATGTGCTATGTAGTATAAGTATATATACATACATATATATGCATATAGGGAGCACTATCACCCGATATCAATTTGCCCCTCACACTGTTCCATTGTCGTAATTGGAATGCATTGAAATGCGAATTGAGAATTGCGAGTTGCGGATTGTGACCCAAGTGACGCGTTGCTGTTGTTGTTGTTGTTGCTGTTATGGTTGTTGTTGCTGCTCGTCGTGTGCTTTTTGATGGCAATTTGAGAATGAGAAAGAGAAATACTACATAAGAATTTGCCGGTTCAAAGCTTTTGAACGTTTTGCAAGCGCAACACGAAAGCAATAGAAGAAAAATAAAAACAAAAAATAAAAAATACGTTGAACTAATTAGCGCAAGTGACTTTTGGAACCGTTTCTCAGCTGGCGTCGACTGCGATGTCGACTACCTTCAATCGAACAACGGCAACGGCGTCGGTGTTGTAGCAGTTGTTGCTGTTGCCGATTGCTGTGTCAGTTGCTAGTATAAAACCGACAATTAACACATTTTTCGTGAAGCATCGCAACCGGTTCAACTATCTAGAACTGCCCCCGAAAAGTGCAGACTGGCTGAGAAGAGGCAACAACAGACAACTTACACATAATACATAAGTTTATCATTGCGCACACACTCATATACTCTCTCTGTCTGTGTGTGTGTATGTGTGTGTGTGCGAGCTTGTGCTAATCTTTAAATTGAAAGAAATCTCAGTGGCAGCTTCTGACGCTCAACAGCAAGTGGAATTAATTTTGCGAGCGGCGTTTTCAGTTCACAGGCGACAGGCGGCGCGCAGAGAGCGCTAAACAATAAAATAAAATTAATAAAGCAACAAAAGAGAGAGACAAAGAGACAGGAATACAATATACTAATAATAATAATAAACAACCTGCTGCAATAAATAAATGAAGTGAGCAAATATTGAGTATTGAGTACTCGCGCAGTCTCCCTCTCTTTCTCTCTCTGTCTGTCTCTCTGTCTGACTCTCCATCTCCACGGCAATTAAACGGAACAACAACTACAGAGAGCAAATACCAGTGCAGCAGAGTAACAGAAATAGTGCCCGAAGTGCGATAGGTGCGATAAGTGCGATAACACACACACACACACACACACACACACCTTTAATACACCTACACCTACTCACAAGGGCAAAATTAAACAGCGATAAGCGGCGCTGCTTATCAGCTCTGATATTGCTCGTTAAGGCTCTTTCTCTCTCTCTCTCTCTCACACACACGCGCTTGCTCTCACCCCCACTCTCAGCTCTGGCTGCGCTCTCACGCGTCGGCAGCAACGGCAACGGAGGCAGCAAAGAACACGCACAGTTTATGCACAGCTGTTGACGTCGCGCAAGTGTGGCAAGAAGAAGAGCGAGACCGCAACGGTAACAGCAGCAGACGCAGAGGCAGAGACAAATACAGCGCCAAACCTCAAAGCGCAGCTTGCATTCTCTGGCAGCGGCGTCTCGTGCATTATGCAAAGGCCTTACAGCAACAACAACAACGACAACAAATAACAATAAGGGAGACAACAGGGGTCGCATTTACATTTATCCCATCGAACGTGCAAAGTGCCGCGAGAGACAATGTGCATGTAAAGTGCTTGAAAAGAAATATACACAGTATATGGTATACAAGCTGAAAGAAAATAAACATAAATAAATGAAAAGCGTCACAGCTTACAAAATCATCGCTAAACTATAACAACAACAACAACAACAATCATTCACAATGGCCAGAGATAGGCTGCCAGAGCTGTTGCAGGTAAGTTGGGGACGTTAACTGTTTCGCAGTAGTCATTAGTGTATACAACATATCGGTTATCGGATATCGCTTATCGCTCAACTCGGTGCTAATTGGGCGATCACAGTGTAGTAATGTACACTAGCAGTACTGCAAAAGGGATTGAACATTTAGCAGTAATGACGTGAATTTAACAGTTCAAAAGGAATTGCAAAAGATGTTTCCCTCAAATCACTCTCTAATGTTCTATGTCTGCAATCATTTATTTTTATTTTATTAGCGCAGGCAACAGCCCGTTTTGTGCGCAACGCAATCGGTTATCGACTATCGTGTATCGCTCAACGGGGTACTAATTGTGCGATCACAGTGTACACAAGAAATAGTTAGCAGAACGGCTAAAGGAATTCAAAATTTAGCGGTAATGACGTAAAGTTAACAGTTCAAAAGAAGTTGCAAAAGGAGTTTACCTGAATGCTAATGCATTATATATTTATGTCAACTGATTCAACTCAAATTTCAATTCCAATGACTTCTGACTGACTTAGAAATGCACTTCTTAACGGACTAAAGCTACGCTCTCAAAGCTTCGCTATGGTAACGTTCCACTGCAGGCGAAAGTCTTTACATTACGTTAACGTGTATACGGGCGTAGTACAAGGAGGAGGTAGGTGAATGGGATGATAAGTAGGCACTGTGGAAGGGAGGGTGGTACGTTTATCAGTGCGCACATAGATTGCCCATAGATAACAGCGATAAAGCAGCCCATCGCCCAGTCGTCGGCCCAGCGGGTATAGGCGCACAACAATTGCACCACAAATGCCGCCGCCTCATTTGCTGGGCGTGCTTTGCTCATTTCTCATTACACACTTGACTCGGATTGCGCATTTCGCGCCCAGTCAGCCCCCACCCACCCCCGCCGGCAAGTTAAGTGAAACAGATCCGATCCGCCTGCGACATCGCGTACTTAGCTGAAGTTTTAGTTCGAGTTGTGTCGGCTGCTGATGCCGTTGATGCTGTTCAATTTGGCCAAGCAAAACCAGTTTGGGGCGTGCTTCACCGTTTACCGTTAAAACGTTTGTGTTCAACTTTTTGCAGCGTTCACTGAGCGCCAACTCGGCGTCGTCATCCTCGAACGGTTCATTGCTGCTGAGTGTTTACAACGCCACCACCGAAACGCTTAGCACTGTCGGCAACAGCAGCAGCAGCAGCAGCAACAACAACAACAACAACAACAACAGCAGCAGCGCCAACGGTGCCGGCAGTAGCAGTGACAACAACAAGGATCGCGACAAGATGGCACAGTATGGAACCAATGTGGATGCCATTCTGAATCCGGTAAGTGATTCCCAAAAAGAAAACAAAAAGAACCCTTTATTATCATTTCGTTGGGCCAGCGGGCAGACGCATGAATCAACAACGCCGAGGTCGCAGTCGCAGTCGCAGTCACCGTCAACTGCGACAGCGACAGTAGCAGCAGCGCGTTACTCAATCGACGAGCCGCGCCGCACCGCGAACCCGTGATAAGCGATACTGACGGCTTTACAGCGCCGTCTAATGAATAAAATACACATGTAGAAAATAATCTGTGTATCGAATTCTATTGTAGCCCCTATCATACACCCGCCTTCCACCCTCCCTCCGAAACCGCCGGCAAAGGCGATCCCTTGCTATAAAATTGAAGATCTCTTTTCACATATCTGTGTTGCCAACAGATCTGGAAAGGTTTTGATTTCTACGACTGTCGGTCGCCCCTCAATGAAAGCTTACGTTCTGATTCATTTCAACAGATATGACACATTCGATTTTCGAAACAATAATCGGGAATTACAGAAATTATGACACACTAACTGAGTCAAGTTGTGACATTATCTCAGCTCACTATGTCAAAATGTTTATATCCAATATTTATCTTTAACTTTATTCAATATTTATCTTTACTTTATCTTTATTATACCCTGCTACCCCTATAGGGTATTGCTGCTTTATATTAACCCAAAATGTATGTCACACACGGAGGGAGGCCACACTAGCCTCCCACAGTATACATATACATATGTATATATTCTTGATCAGCATTAACACCCGAACCGATATAACTAAATTTATCTGTCCGCAACCTGATTTGATTACTATAGGTTTTAGTATTGAACGAAGATCAATTTATGTTAGTTTTGGAATTGGTCAACCCCTTTGATCCAAATGATTAGAATGATATCCCATATATCTCAACAGTAATGCATATCTTATAATATTATCAATATACCTTTCCCACATTTTTTTTACAGTACTCAGAGATTCGGTACCAACTGTCGCAGATTGCAGCAAATCTTGAGACCATGAATCGCATGTCGCAGACAATCAATCTGCGCACCTTTAGCGGTAGGTAGAGTGAGCAGACTTAGCTTGGGAATGAGCCTCATTAACTTATCTCGCACAGAGAACGAAATGGATGAGCTGCACAACAAGAACCTGAGGCTGGGGAATCAGTTGATGAACCGCTTCAAGGAATTCAAGGCGAATCTGCCGCCAGAAACAGATTACAGTCTGGAGGCGCGAATGAAGCGCACTCTGTTCTATGGCCTGTACCAGACCTATATAAATCTGTGGCAAAAGAACGAGTTGTTTCTGCAGAATTATGAGACAAAGGTCAAGAAGAACCTGCGCATGCATTCGAAAATTAGTGAGTGGTGCTAATGAAATCAGTTGATGAAGAAGAAACTCACTGTTTCTTTTTATTTTTCTATAATTCCTCTTTAGTCAACTCGGATGCTAGTGAACAGGAGATTGAACTGCTGATTGAGAACAAAACAACAAAACTTTTTGTGGATAATGTGAGTGGTTTGTTGGTTATAAGATTTAGATCTTTTATTTGTTTAGTTGACTTTAATTTTGATATGATTTCAGATTCTGCAAGAGACAGAAAAAGAACGACAGACACTACGCGATCTAATGGATCGGTTCAATGAGTTGCGCAAACTGGAGAAATCCATTGAGGATGTCCATGCATTATTTATGCGTATTCAAACTCTTGTTATGGAACAGAGCGAGACAATACAAAGGGTTGAGTTCCATGCGAATCAGGCATCGTTGTATACGGATAAGGGGGGCTAATGAACTAGATAAAGCGAAGGAGTATCAAAAGAAGGCCCGTAAGGTGAGATGAGTGTATCTGTGAGTTTTATGGGCGATATCTATATGATTATTTTAATTATCAACTTATCGTTTGCTTTGAAAATTTGCATAACATTTTCTTATCTATTTTTTAATTGCAGAGAAAGATAATGCTCATTATTATACTCGTCGTCCTGGTGTTAGTACTAGTATTAGTCGGTATTTATTTGTGATGTAAATAGCCACAACAAGCATTTTTTTGTATAGTTTTAAGTGAAATTAAATTAAAAATTGCTTTACATGTGTGTTTTCCTTTTCAAAAGCCAAATTCACCACTACTAATGCGGCACAACAGAGTTGCATTTGATGTTAACATTTAGGCCATTTGCGCTTATTGAACTGTTAAGTGCGTCAGCTGATTGTTGTTTACAATAATAATGACCGTTGCCATTTAAAACTGTTAGCAAAATTATAACTCTCTGCTCAATTGTTTATTAATATATTTCGGCTGTGTTGAAATATATTTGTTTAACTAAATCCTTTGAGCAACAAAAATATCTTTTAAATAAATTGGTGTAACGAAATTTCATTCACGCAAGCTGGTAAACATGAATAACCTAACACTACGCATGTTAACATTTTCAACGAACGTAAGAGTGGAAATCGTCAGATTGGACGCGCAATGTCAGCTCCGTTAGAGCAAAATGCGTTACGTAAACGCAATTTGATGCGCATAGCGGGAATAAGGCAGTGTTATGTTATGCTAATGTTAACAGAATCAAATTAACGTAGCCGCGACTTAACATAACAAAATACGCTGCTAAAAAATGCAAAACAATGAGATAAATAAGTCCCAAAACGACAACCAAACATACTCAAAATAAATAATTAATACTGTTTGGGTAAGTAAATGCACAATGGAATGCCATGCAACCAGTGGCAAAATCACAACAATGCCTCAACACAAACAAACAACGATCAACTTTTGACCCATCGGCGAGCGCCATTTTTTTGCTGGCGTCGTGCAAAGTTTGATATTTATTCGTTTATATCGCTGTTGGGTTTTCGTTTTTGTTGCTCAGTAAACTTGCAATGCATACATAATAAATTGCTAATTCTTTGCAGTTCGTCGCTAAGACGTGGGGGGGCGGGCATAAAATGGAAGACAACGGCATCGTTTGTAAGTATGTCAAGTCGTCGGCCGAGGCTATTGTTGCCCCTGCTCCCTCAGTTGCCACTGCGGCAGCTCCCATGGCTGCTGCTGTTGCCTCCGAGGCAACCATACACAATGGAAAGGGTGCACAGTCCAAGCTGGCCGAGCCTGAGGAGCTGCTTGGCTCGGTGACCACACAGAATTGCCCGGGAACGCGGGCGAGTGCACGCGTCATACAAAAAATGAAACTCGATTTGACTCGTCCAATGACACCGCCGCCTTCTGAGCGTGAAATAAGCAAAAAAGAGGAGAAGGCCACCCAGAAGACGCCCTCACAGATGCGCGCTGCTAACAAGACGACCTGGACAAATTTGGAACGCAATTATTTCTTTGATGCCCTCAATGAGTTTGGCAAGGATTTCGATGCAGTGGCCAATTGTATCAATGGCAAACTGAAACGGCGCAACACCAGCAGCGACTATAGCTTCAAAAGCAAGGATCAAGTGAGACAGCATTACTATCAAACATATCACAAAATTGGCAAATATGTGCGCTATTCAGATGGTAAGGTAGTCTCCGTGCTCTCCCTCCTCAGTTCTAGCACTCTCGTTCTCTATCCATTCCATAGAGCTGAAGAAACCCGCGCAAGAGCTGTACACCTTGATAAACTACGGGGAAATGCGTCGCAAGCTGCAGTTTCTCACGGAGAAGCATTTCATGAAGCTGAAGCAGCTAATCTATCATGGCCACATTATTGTGCGCAGCAAAAGGCAAGAATATTCGCATCAAGACGCCTTCCTGCAAGGCCTTGCGTCGTCTCAATCAGCTTGATGGTGAGTCCGGAGTGATGTTTTAATCATTGCACAGCACTAAACAATTCTCCCATTCAATGCAGATACGCTGGAGGACATTAGGTTGCCCAGTAAAATCGAGGTGCTGGTTAGTCCGGCGAACATGGAGGCATTCGGACGTGTTCAGTCTCTGGCACAGAATCCACGCGGACGTGCCATTGTGCCACTGCACAAGAAGCTGGTTAGCTTCATTCAAACATTTCAGTACAAATGGCGCAGTGCCGATGCTCGACTTGCCGAGGAGCAGCTGATGGCAAACGGTGGTGACGCCCACGACATGCCACTAACTGAACCAGCCATCTGCTTCCAGCCAAAGCCCGGCGTAGCCATACATCGACCTCTGCTGAGCATCACGGCGTATTTGAGTAGCATCAATATATGCCTGACCGCCTATGAGGAGCGATTGGGCATCAAAGTGCGCAGCGAGACGCTCGAGAATACATTGTCGGCGACTGCTGCTGCCAACGCCAAACGTGCACGCACTGAAAGCGGCTCAGAGAAGCGTTCGCCGGAATCTAAGAAACTGAAGTCGCTTTCTAGTCCGGCGCACGAGAAGTCATCGTTAGACGAGCTGAGCGATGGCAACAGCTATGTCAAGATGGAAACCACCAATATCGATGAGCTGATGAGCGAAGCCATTGAGGATCTCATGATGCCGCTGCCTTTAGCCTTTGTGCCAACTGATTCCACAGCAGCCACCTCAAGCAGCAACGCAATTAGCAGCAACAGCAGCAGCAGCGCAGCAACTAGCAGCAGCTGCAGCGCCAACAGCAGTTCAACAACATCGTATGCAGCACAGTCTACACAGACTGCTACATCGGTATCTACACCTGCTTCCGCACGTGCCAAACGGGACTCAATAGGGTCCAGCGCCAGCAAGGGCACCAAGGCGAATGCTGGAGCAGCACGTAACTTCAAGCCGCTGCTGAGCGACGAGGTGATCAAACGTATACGCCGCGGCTGGACTGTGTCCAATTCGGCGGATATAACCATTGGGGATCTTTATGTAGTGCTGGGACAGGACTCCAAGCTGGAACTCGAGTATTATTGGTGCGATGCGGAGGCGAACAATTTGACGAGCATCAGCGGCTCGTCCAGCTCATCGTCCTCGTCGTCGCTGCCCTACAATACAAACGACTGTGATAGCGCGGAACGCGTTAAGGCCATCACAACGGCGACTGTCAGCAATAAACTGAAGCATCTGCTGTTGGTCGCCAACCTGAGCGAACGGGTGCGCAAACGGCAATGCAATTGTGGCCACAGCTGTGATCGCAAACGGGATTTAATCACCAAAACGCAATGGCTCAATAATCTGGCAAATGGTACAGCTGGTGCTGGTGCGGTTGCTGGACAAGGCGTTGCTAGCATTGCCGATGGCAACGAGGTTACATTTCGCACGCCAATGCTGCCGCTGCGGAGGCCCATGGGCAATCTTCTCGATCCTGTGCGTCAATTGTCCAAGGTAAGTGCATCAAGTGAATCGCTATTTCAAGAAATAGTTGACATCTCTTGCTATTTGCAGCTAACGCGTCAGAAGATTTCGCGGCAGGTGCTAGTGCAGCGCTGCATCCTACCAGCAACGTCGGATTCAACGCGACCGTACGATCTGGTTAGCCTGCGAAATCTGCAAAATGGACTCTTCGAACCCATCGAACGTGTCAGCAGCAGCAGTAGCAGCGGCTACCAAAGCCAGCTGCATCACTCGGCCCTGGCCATACCCATATCTTCCAAATCTACCTCGAACAATAGCAACATAAGTTTCTCACAATCCGAGGACAATCAAAGCTACAGCCGCAGTAGCTCGCCCGGCCTTGGCCTGGACATGCCGAACCTGGAACACAATGCCGATACAGCAGTGGCTGAAGCTGCCACAAGCACCACCACATTGCCAGAGGGCGCCCAGGATGAGAGCACAGGTAAATTAAATAACATCTACTTGTTATCGATGAAAACAGATCGAAATACCATATATTCTATATTGCAATGAGCAACAAAATCACTATTGTATTCTTATCTCGTTCTTTATCTTTCTTTCTTTCTTGCTGTCTCTCTCCTATTGGCACAGCACTGAGTTTCTTTAATGGCAGCGTCAGCCCGATGCACCTGTTGCGAGATTCAACATCCAATGCGCGTTGGCTGGAGGAGAACATCAATGACTTCTCGTTAACCAGCCTGCTGGGCCACCTGGACGACTTTGATGCCACTCGAGATATACTGGTGAGTGCTGCGAAATACTGAGTGAATGATCCCGCTGACGAAACTAATTGAAACTCGTTGTCTTTATCTTGTTTAGGATCCATCGTCGAGTCTGTCTGTGATTAGTGAAAGCAGCGTGGATTTTCGTCACAAGTTTCAGGAGATTTCGGCGCTGTTGCAGCAGGAGGAGAAGGATTAGCAGTCACTCCAGCAATTGCGGACCACATGTTCTCTGTTGCTTGTTGTCCCTAATTGCACTACACGAACGAAAGAGTATTCATATTTTTATTTTATATTTATCACCTTAACCTGGTTACCTACTACAATATTCAAAACGAAAAGGGAAAATAGGATTACAAACGGAAAATACACATAACTCATATATTTTAACCGAGATATTATATGATTAACATTAGTTTTTAATTTATGTTTAACTTACGAAACCTTCCGGAATACACTGAACTAGGGACTTGTGATGTTGAATTTGTTCGTCTCCTCTTTTTTTTTAGATTATCACCCTTCAATAATTCTAACACCTACTGTAAAAATAAGGAAGCGCGATATTTATTTCTCATTAACTTGTATGTCTTCTAAGTATTAGAAGGAAGCACTCACACACCGTTATAATCGACATTATCCCCATTTTTTTCTTCATACATTTCTTCTAATTTTTTTTTGTCTAAATTTTTTAATCTCCTCTTTGTTGTAGTCTATAGTTTAGTTGATAGTTGTTAGCTATATTGTTAGTTTTAATACGAAATGATAAATGCCTACATATAAATAAATAACAGTTTACCCTGTATATAGACCCGAAAATAAGTGTGTCTAAATATTTATCTCGCAACTTTCGACGGCGACGGGTAATACAACATTCTGCAGAGTCAAATTAGTGTCAGCCAGACAGATTAGAAGAAGATTGCGCTCTTTGTACAATATTTATATTATAAAGACATAAGCATATAATCAGTTTACAACTAACACGCCCTGTCATTAATCTAGGTCTATGTAGTAATATTGCATTTCCAGCATTATAACTAAAACGAGCATTCGTTTGCGGTAACAGCCGCACACACACACACACATAGACCTTGCTCGTCACTTGGTTGTGGGTGCCAGGAGAAAGAAGGTAAAGCAGATAGAGAGAGCGAAAACGAGAGACGTCGGGAGATAAGCGTCGTGCGTTGTTATTGGAATTGTTATTATATTTGCTATTGGTATTGGTCTCGCAGTTTTTTTATACATTTTCGGAGGGTATATTCATTAAACCAAAAGTCTATAATCAATATGAAGTATATATATATATTTGAACAGCATCAATACGTTTGTGGAATAAGCTCTGTCTGTCCGTCTCTGTTACTACGCAAACTAGTCTCTCTCTAGGGATGCAACTTGGCACACATTCTTCTTTTTGCTGCACAGACCCTGTACTATTCAATATACTAACTAGTATAGTAACTAGTATAGAAACAATCGTTTGAAATTAAAGCCAAAAGCCGCAAGAGTATAAAACCTTCGGTTTGCCGAATGTAGACTTTCTTTATTGTTTTTCTTCTCTCTTCGTTTTAGTTTCAGTTTCAGTTTGAGTGTTTGATAAGTAAGAAATCGGGAGCGACATCTTCGTCAGCTAGCGAGGGGCGGTGTGGGGTGCAAGTGTTAATTTTATTTTTGCAGTTTTTGGGCTTACAATGCCTCAGTCGAGTTTGTCACATTAGTCGAGTGCGGCGCGTTCCATCGACATCACCTCGAACCGTCGACGAAGAAAGGTACATCTCATCATGGCCAGCCCCGGCGAGAATGTAAGCTAATCATGATTCTCCGTTTCCAAGAAACAATCTAATCTCTGGTGATTTTTAGAAGCAAGTAAAGGCAAGGCCTAAGCATATTCTACACCTGACCGCAGAGGAGCGTCGTCGCTTCTTGGACTCTTTCGATAATGTGTACAGTGACATCGATGGCGTCGTATGGGACATGAAGCACAGGGTGCCGCAGGCAGCCGAAGGACTTACAGCCTTGCAACGTGCTGGCAAACCAGTCACCTTCATTTCTAACAACAGTGTGCGCAAGATGGAGGACACGGTGCAGCAGTTCAAAAAGGTTGGCTTGGAGGTGACACCAGAACAGATCTGGCATCCGGCCAAGACAACGGTCCACTATCTGAACAGCATTCAATTCAAGGGACCTATCTATATTATTGCCTGCCCCCTGTTCAAGGCGCACCTACGCGAAGCTGGTTACGATCTGATCGAGGGCGTAAGTGAATCCTTAATGAAGTAATGAATGCATGTGCAATAATAAATGCATTGTTATTGCAGCCCAATCACCTCATCGAGGATAGCAACAATGCTCTGTCACGGCACATATTCGACCCGAACCCGGTGAAAGCAGTCATTATCGATGTGGACTTCAATTTGAGCCTTGTCCAGATGCTGCGTGCACATCAATATTTGCGTCTTCCCACGTGTGAGCTGCTGATCGGCGCCACTGACCGTTTCTTCACCGTGACCAAGGACGTGAGGATCATTGGACCGGGCTTCTTTTCCTCGATACTTGTCGAGGCGAGCGGCAAAGTGCCAAAAGTGCTGGGCAAGCCTGGCAAAGAGCTGGGCAACCAGTTGCTGCACCATCAGAACATAAAGGAGCCTCAACGTGTGCTCATGGTCGGCGACATGTTGGCGCAGGATATACGCTTCGGTCGTCTCTGTGGATTCCAAACGCTGCTTGTACTCTCCGGTGGCACTACACTCGAGCAGTTGCAGACAGAGACGGACGTGGAACAACTACCCGACTACTACGCGGACAGCATGGCCGACTTCCTACAGCTTCTGGGCGAAGGAACAGTCAAAGCGCACGGTTAGAGCAGCACAGAGATTTGAATCTAGAACAAAAACAGTATATAAATGTTGAAATGTATCCACGAGAAAAGTATTTACAGCTGGCAGAACAGACAAACCACATGTAGGGGGCTGCATTACATTTCCCTATTGCATTATTTCTGTTATCTAACCGATTCCACATACATATGTATGTACATAACATATAATAAATCCGTTGCAGAGCAGCATTATGCGTTGTTAGTTCTACTTCATTGCTTTGTGAACACAAGTTCAGAAGTCAAAAGTACTAAAACTAGAGATAAGCTGGTGCTCAACTAATTGATAACAGGTTCTGCTTGCCACTGAAGCTTTTTCAACATGCAGATTGTTATCTCTGATAAAAAGGGAAATACTAAATACTTAAACCATTGAGTCGTGCATTGATTTATTGATGCAGATTGTATATTACTGAACTGTATATTTGGAACATCTTTGAAGTACATTAAAAATGAACCGAAACAACTGCCAATGCTTTCAACTTTCTGGCACTAGTTATCCGCCTTGGAATCGCAGAGGTCACCCAGGCAATCGCATACGTAGTCCGGTAAATTCGGGTGATCGGGGGGCAGCTTTGCCACATCTGCAGCGCTGCTGCCGCCGGTTAGGACCAGCAGTGTTTGATAGCCGCTGGCACGTGCAAAGCCCACATCGCTGGCCAGGCTGTCGCCCACGAAGAGTACTCGACTGGCTGGAATTGGGGCGTGGCGCTGGTGAAGAAGTTCACGTAGTGCTTGGCCTGGCTTGCCCAGTACGGTGGGTGCACGTCCACTGGCCTGTGCAACGACATCGATAAAGGCACCGGGACCTAAACGGAACAAGTTAAAAGATGACAGAGTACTAGGTGGAAGTCTAAGATTAGTTCCATATGAACTCACCAATAATGTCGCCCTTTCCAAACGGTATCAACGCATCCGCTGCGCCGGCCAAGAACAAACAGTTCTCATTTTGCAGCTGGACTTGGGCACGCATTAGCTTGTCGGCACTCAGATTAAAGTCCACATCGATGATGACTGCCTGCATGGACTCCGCGCCGTAGATAGCCTCACGCAGGTCGCCAAGGTTGTGGATAACGAAGCCCTCGCGCTGTAAACAGAACAGAACTGATGAATAGAGCGCTCTGGACCTCCTAAACCTGGCAGGGCAACTCACCTCCTGGTACAATTGGAAGCCTGCATCCCGCAGGAGTTGCTTGAACGGTGGCGTGGCCAAGCAATAGATCAATCCCTCGAAGGTTATCGACTTGAGGTGATCGCAAATCGTCTGCGCCGGATGCACGATCTGTTTCTGTTGGACGAAGGAGGAGTGGCATATCAAAGCTGAGAACAATATGGAGTCGTACTTACCTTCTCAATATGCAACTGTGCCTGGTTATTCAGCTTTTGAAGATGCTGCTCCACGGAAGTGATGCTATTGTTGGTCACAAAGGTAAGCTGCTTGCCGCGACGCTGTAGCTCCGCCAGGGCCTGGGCTGATCCGGGTATAAAGTCGCGTAGCGTATACCAGACAACACCTGAAGAAGTGCGAGAAATTATATTGAGTTTCTGTCTCTTTCCATTCATTCCTGTTGCTATCTCTTTCGGAACATACCATCACAATCGCAGAAAACAACATCGAATGAATCGAAGAACTCTTCGCGTTCCGCTGTGCTCAGCTGCTTGATGAATTTGGGCTGGAAAAACAAATTGATAAATCATCTCAAGGGATAAGCTGCGATTGGTGTTACCCACACTACGAGAATGTGGAGGAGAATCGGCAACAATTGCCGTCCACGCTGCGCGCCACAGTTGACGCAACATTTCTTTCTACTTACGGCACTGAGGCTCATCGCGTCAATTTCCCTTGCGATGTGCAAACGATTGCAAATATGGTTCAAAGATTACCGATTTATTATTATTACTTTTCTTTTTGTTGTCGTTTTTGTTATGCAAATATTCCCTTCAAGCGTTTCGCCGAGCGATTTGAAACTAAGCCCCCCAACGAATCGTCGTACGACCCAACAACAGCTTCAATGCCCAACACCTCAGCCCAAGCCAGGCAAAGACAATTGACTGAGCTGCGTTTGGGGTACGGATTAGTCAGCATACGTGTAGCATATGCATTTCAATTTAGTTACAGCTGATTAGATTAGCATCATCATCATCACGCTGTCTGATCTTAGATCTGGAGCATTGTTGTGTGTCAGACCGATGTGCTTCAATTGCTTCAATGTTGTCTGTGTCCATTTCAGCGGGTGTCGCCGCCAATTGTTGCCCCGTCGGTTCCAATTGATTTGCCACCGTTCAATATTGGCACACACATAGGTAGGTAGGTACTTATAAACCTATATGTACATATGCATACATACATCTGTATCTGCATCTCAAGTTGACACCGATAATTGTTGAGCTTCCGGTCTGTCGCATGAATTTACAAACTGCATGGAGAACTTTACTATAGATATCAGCATTTTATGATGTATCGTATCAAGTTAATGAAATATTCAGAGTTTGTATAAGGTTACCTTCTCAGTTTACTAGAGCGTAACCCTTACATGAATAACAAATTTGTAAAATTATTAAGAATGAGTCTACATGAAGTCACCACAACAGTCGGTACTCATCGTCGGTTGACGTTGTCTTCTTAGAATTTCTTGAATTACCTTTATTCGTCACTTGTTGTTGACAGTTTTCTCTATTAGTGTTTGTTTTGTAAAATGTTAACAATGCTATGTAAATTTACATTAGAACTTTATCTGTTATCGTTATCGCAACGCATCACTTGTATACGATTTATAAATATGTATTTATCAAAATAATAAAATATACTATTTATCGTATCGTTATTTTAATTGCATTTCTCTCTTGTCTTCATCTTCTTCTTCTTCTTGTATAAAACAGTATGCAGTGGGTGCTTGGCGAAGTGGGGGGCAGGATTGAATAAACAAACATGGGAGATCAACAGAAGTTGATACAAAAATAAATAGCAATAAAACGCACAGGCAGGCGAATATGAACTCATGATAAGATATCCAAATATCAGTATTTAATATGTACATTTGTTTAGGTGTGTGTGTATGTGTGTGCATGTATTGGTATTGTATACACACCATGTAGGCTAGTGTGTTAGTGTATAGTTTAAGGTACATTGGATTGTTTATTAGTGTTATCAACATATGCATTTGCTATGCTCAGCATATGCATCTGATTAGTTTCGTAATTGGTTTTGCTTTTCTCTCTTTCTTACCTCTCTCTTTTTCTTTGTTGTATATTCGCATCGACAAGGTACAAATGAATTCGCTTGGAAATAACGAGTTTGAATTGATACTTGTGCTGCACTTTGAACATGTATTTGTGAATGTATCTATGCTTGTATAAATGTACATACATATATAGCAGTTGATTAGCTCTATACTCTGCCATATTCGGCGCAACAACGAAAGCCTTGCTAATGATCTATACTAAGTATATATCTATACGAGTATATGGTAAATGTGGATGCAAGTGAGCGCGTGTGTGTGTCTGTCTGTGTGTGTGTGTGTGTGTGTTGGGTGCATTTCAATACTCTATGTATGGTACTTATGTAGATACATATATGGCTGTTGTATATAACATAACTACACACACTCACACACACGCACACACACACATCGTATCTAATTTCGAGTGTCGGTTGCATCAGTCGCGGTTTTCTTCGAACACTTTTAAATTTGGCAATTATTCAATAATTTTCCTTGTTGTTGTGGATATATAAAACTTGTGCAATTTGTCGCAAACATATTTAACAGCTGTTTTTTATACATTTCATATACATTTACAGTTATCCCTCTAAATGATTCCCCCTCGTTTTGTTCTCAAGTACAAAGTATCTTTTACATATACATACATAGTTTCGTGAGCATTTGCACATGAACTTTACATATGTACATACATTGAGTTTCTATGCTTAAGTACAGTATACAAAGACAAGCACACAATTATAATTATAATAATATTGTAGATAATAATTTAACATTTTCGGGCAATTGTAATGTAAAACAAATACAAATACAATTATTATGTTTTTTTGCATATATATACAAAAGTATATGAGTTGCGTGCTCGCTATAATAACGCTATAAAACGTACGCCTAACATAACAAATAGTCTGAGGCTTACAACTAAAATGCACTTGGTTTCCTTATCCTGCTGGCAAAGCACTCGCTATTACGTATAATCTCAGACATATGTGGTGGCATTATCACCATTAAGACGCTGTCGCAGCGCAACCTCCTCGGGTTCCGTTTTCGAGACTCCAATGCTTTGCTGGGTTTGCAGTTGTGTCTGCGTCAGCTCCTGAGCCTGTCGCTTTTCGTACTCAATGATATGCTCGCGCAGCAGAGATTCTCGCGCTTGATCCGCTTAAGCAGGCGAGCAGATACATCGGGAACAGCCCAGCGCAGTATGCCCTGCAGCATGGTAATGATATTCTGCAAGGATAATAATCAAATAATGAACTTCATTCTCAGTTTGTACTTTGCGCATAGCTCACCTGATAGACGACAATGAAGGCGAGGCGGGCCGTCAATATCTTCCAGTAGACCATGGGTCGTTTGTAGGGTTCACTCTCCCACGGATTGTTGCGGAATTCGGTGTAATGGCATTCTGTGACATTGGCCAAAGCGCTTACATTCAGCAACGAAGGCGTCGTATAGTCCTTGGTATAGAACGAAGCCAGTGTAAAGTTGAGATAGTTAGTTAGATCCGGATCATTATGTAGATAGACAAGTTTCGGTATAAAGTTGGTACTAAATGCAATTATCATGGCCTGTCGAAGCAAAGAGGAGTGTTATCTATATGCGAGAATCTGGAATAACCGTATGGACTTACGCTGGACGCGACTGCAATGTGCGTTACAACCGTCATAATGTTGTGCCACACTCCAATGTCCCGAGCACGCATTCCGACGGGTCGGCGGACAAAGCGTAGCATCTTGATGGCATCAAGACGCACCTCTACTACGTTATTTATCAATGCCAGCAGCGGCGCCAACGGAAAAGCCAAACTAAATAACGTTATAAAGCCGTATTGCACAACTGCAAGAGGTGAATATAATTAGCAACTATTATATATATAGTATACGAATATCTGATCAATATCAACTCTTACCCATTTCAAGATATTCGGCGTAAAGTGAATTGTTTTCGGCGGGCAATAAGATTGAAATCTTCGGTGAACTGATTGGTGGATGGCACCAGCTTCTGTTCGCTGTGCCGCTTATACCAGCCATAGTTTTGATTCATCTCCTTGACGGTGCGCATCAGATATGGTATAAGCATCTCGACAATGGCATTTACCGCCTGCTTGCCAACCATAATGATGACCAATTGCATACAGAGTTCCATGAGACAACCACCCGGATTGCACTCCTCCTGTCGAAAACTGAAAATGCGATTGTATTTGGACGGATATCCGACGAATTTGCCCTTGAGGAACGCAATGTAGAAGAGCGATGAGTAATAGTTGACAAACTGGAACACATAGTTCTTGATGGTGAGACTCTCATCGTACTCTGTCTGTGTGCGACAGTATTCATAGTTGGTTAGCCGAACCGCCAAGTGGCTATAGACCATATCGAGTATGGAGATCACAATCAGATCGAGAAAACCCGCCGTTATGGGCAATATCATAATCTTATATGTCATCGAGTTTTCATTAGCCAATATGCTACTTGAGGCCCGCTGTGCCATGCGATAAATGATGATCGCCGCAATTGCGATCACTGATATGCAGATCTAAAATCAAATCAAATAATTAGTGGGTATCTTTAGAGGGTATATCGACTGTACACTTACAAATAACACCATGATGCTGTAGCTAGTAAAGTTGGGTAAAAATTTGACGCTCCAGAACGGCACATCCGGATCGAAGGTGGTTTTGGCATTCTCCAGCTTGGCACTCATGCACTTTGTGTTCGATATTTGCGCTAGGTATTGCGGTCGCGGATGCTCGACATGATGATTGAAACCGGTGAGTCCCCAACGATGTACCAGACCAGCCGAATAACGTTTCCACAGTTCCAAATAGACCACAGCCCAAATGGCCATGACAAAGGCGAATACAACGGTCATTTTGTTGTCTATCAAATAGTTAACTCTGGACGAGGTGCACGTCTCGTTGAGATGCCAAAAGTTGCAACCTCGATCGCACTGCGGGCACATGATCGTATCGGTGTCGTTGCAAATTTGCTGGCTAATCGGATCGCTGTTCCACGTGACAAAGCCGAATAGGAAGAACAGTATGCCCAGGATGCTGACAGGTATCAGCATTTGTGTGTAGAAGCCAAGCCAGGCAAAGTACAGGGCCACCTTGGGTCCAAAGTAATCCTTAACATAGTCCAATGGCTGTAGGCTGAGGAAAGCAAAGGAAAAACACACATGAGTCTAATAAATAAATACAAATTTATCGTATTCTGTGCTTACTTTTTCCATTTACAAACATTCGCCCACTCCTTCAACAGGTCGCCACGTCGATCTTTCTGTAAAAATATTCAATTTCAACTAATTATCGAATTATAAACATAGAAAACTGGATTCTCGACTCACGTCGTGCAAGGTGTAGGCACACAGATAGACGCGGTCCTCGACCAACTTCTCAATGCCCAGATTGTCGGCCTTCTCTTCGCCCTTTTCGAAGTGCTGTCGCTGCATTATGAAATTGATTATCGAATATCGTGTGCTGGGATCAAAGAAGTTCGGATGCTCCTTATCGTACAAATCTAGATATTTGCACGCAAACTCCATGTGAATACGAGGTTCGCGTTCCGGAAAGATTTCTGTGTTTAGCTGCACAGAACTAAATAGCCGCCGGCAGAGGCGAGTGAAGCATGTCTTGAACTCTAACGTGGTGTCGGCAATTATTTGCTCCTGCCCCGGTATGCGCTTCAATGGCATCTTGATCTTCAGGATTTCCGCATACCGATAGAGCACCTCGGGCGGTGCATGCAGCTTGACAAAGTGCACCCATTGCTCCTTGTAGTACTCCAACTGCACGCCCTCCCGAGTTAGATTTGCTTCAAAGCATTTGCGTTTATTGGCCGCACCCTCGTCCAGATCTTCGCCATTGTAGGCCAGCACAAAATCCACGCTGCGTTTGCCATCGTTAAAGCGTCGATAGGTCTGAGGAGCACAAAGAGAGAGGGAGAGAGAGAGTGATTGATAATTAGTTGAGTGTTCGTGCGGGATGCTATGCGCAGGTGATCTTATGCCTTTATACAGATGTGCACATAGTATATATACACATATAGTACACATATATGCGCGTATGTACATATGCACTATGTGGTATATGCAATCGAATGAAAAGGAACGTAAAGAAACTCAAAGGCTGTGCGTGCCAAGCGCGTGTGGTGGGTGCGGGTGGGGGGCGCCTTTTAACCCGCCCGTTTATATCTATTCCTGATCGATACTGTGTGTGTTCATACAATGTCATTATCAGGTCTTCCCTCAGTGGCTAACACCGATCGCACTGCCTTGGAAAGTGCCGAGGAGAACATTCTGCCTGAGCTCTTCAAAGTCAACTGTTGGCAATTTGCCCACTTGATCGGAGAAGTAGCCTTCTTAAGTAGCACCCATAGAAATGGAAAGAGAACGAGAAGGTGGTGCTCAAGTTATCAGCTTTCGAATTCCTGGAGGAGCTATGGGGCTTGCTTAAGCAGCTGTTTGGATAAGACTGTAGTTTACAGTAAGTAAAGCTCAACTCAGTTGAAACAATACTGAAACGAAACTTTGAGATAAAAGAGATAGAAGTGCGGCAGCATGACCAGCATCTACCCTGTAAGCGTAAGTGATAAGCTGAGTACTTACAGTGTAAGTGATAAGCTGGGTACTCACAAAGTATATGAACCCCTATATAATACTGTGACTAAACCATCTTTTCGTGTAAGGCAGCATGACTAGCATATACCCTGCACATTCAAGTGATGCTGCCCCAAACAAAGTTCTACTGGTGTCTTTCATATAACGCTGACTAAACTTTCTACAACTGCAATACCCGCCTAGCGAACTGTACAGGGTATTTGTATCACAATAAAGGCACGAAATATTTCTCAATCCGAGCAATAACAATTTAAATTATTATTTGCGATATCAACGCGATTTTCGCTGTAACTCGCAAACTGACCCCGTAAATACCGCGTGAATTTTGATTCGAAGGGTGATGGGGGTATGCACGTTTGTTTTCATTTACTTAAAATTATTTTTTGTTTAATATTATTTATGCTAAAAAATTGCCATTACCCATTCCCGCAAGCAAACTATTGAAAAAGAGAAAAAAAGAGAAAGAAAACGGTGAGAAACGTAGGCAGCAAGAAAACAAATGCGTGGGCGCAGTGTCTGGGTGTGTGTGAGTGTCTATACAATGTAGATATGTAAGTATGTGTGTGTGTGTTTTGTTATCGTGTTTGTTTTCTTGGAAATCAATAATTAAATATGCAGAATGCAATATTAACTTTTGTTTTTGTTTCTCCTTTTGAGGTTGACAATATTTTTTTGCATTGATGCAGCTAAAGCCAAACGGAGTGAGAAGTGCAACCAGCAATGAATGAGAATGAATGAGTGTGAGTGAGAGTAATGAATTGCGTTGCCATGTGTTGTCATGGAACGCCTCAAACGGAAAATGATCATGACTCGTGCGCACGATGAGTGAGCGAGACAGCGTTCGTTAAGATCGAGAGATGGATGCAGCGTAACAGAAAAAGAAAGAACTGAGTGCGCGTTATAAAAGATATAGAGTATAGAATAGGCTGTTGTATAGGCTGTTAATGATCGATAGACTAAATATATATAAATAGTTGTTGTTTTCAATATGCTGGGTGCTTCTTGTACATATACGAGTATTGTATGATCTCTTGATTGCTTATCGTAGATCGTTGATCGGTAGAAGGTATGTTGTTGTATTTGGTTGTTTACCCTCAATTTCCACTGGGAGTATGTAATTGGCAATTTCTTATCTTTATTCGAAACTGTGCTACTTTGTCTTAATAGACGTCTAGAGACCTCATCATCGCCACCGCCACCAGAAACGCTGTGACCATATCCGCTGCCTCCTCCTCCTCCGCCGATCCCACTACTAACGCCAATGCCGGTGGGCAAATGTGTGCGTCCATTTTGCAGGGCCAACACCTGTGCCGCAATCGCTGCATCCGTATGATCTGCGCCTGCACCGTTTAGATGCTCCAGCGCCGTTGATTGCCGATAGCCCGGTTGCCAGCCCATACGCATATGGTCGACGGGAATGCCTCCACTTGCCAGGCGCATGCTGTTACGCCCCTCATCCCCGGCCAGATCCACGGCCGAGTGGTAAATGGTGTTGCGCGACTGCGACAGTGACTTGCGATGCGCTGCCGCCACTGCCGCTGCCTCCGACTCGGCCAGCGAGATCGTATCGAAGTACAGACTCTCGCGCTCGTCCATTTCCGATTCGGCGTAATCGTAATCGTGGGTGCGCACTGCAAATAGAAGACGGGATTAGTCACCTGCTTGAACGAGCTTCATTCCATATACAGACACATACATATACTAGACATACTTCTATACTATGTTATGTACATATGTACATATGTACATATGTATGTATGTAGATCTACAGAGAAAAACATCTAAAGCGCTGACGAATGGATCTCTACAAGGTCGGTGGGTGTGCGATGATGGTCTCTTGTGCTAGTATGCGGCAAGGCTGATAAGCCCGATTAGGTGGATAAAGCATTGTGCATTGAAGTTTCGGCTTATCGAGTAATCGAATGATAAAAGCAATAAACAAACAACGAATGCTAATCAAAACTCAAGTTACAGTGGGCAAATAGTTCAACTGAGCGAGTGAATTTTGTGAAACTCAAACTGAGATGAAAGCATTGATAATATGGCACGATTTATAGAAAAAACACTCTGTTAGGAATACAATAAACAATAAAACTATAGTCAGAACTTGACTAGAATCAAATATTAAAAAGGCATTTAAGAACATTTGTAGAAATCAAATTCTGCTTACGATTAAACATAAGACATTCAAAAAATGACTAAAAGTCAGATTTAATAATAAATAACATACGAAATATATAACAAAACTTGTAGAAATCAAACTCGGAATACAATTAGAAGTTATTCCTTCATTCTTTTTTCTGCAAAAAATTAAAGCAATTTAATGAAAGTCGCCATAAAAAAAATCAAACTCGTTGCCGACACAATTGCCATGACCCACTGTGCAACACTTAATTAAAAAACGAAATGGGAGTTATCAGAGACGACGACGATGACGACGAGGTGCCCGCCGACATCATCCAGCTGATACTGATAGTCACAAGTGGGGGTCATAAAATGCGGTCAATTATGTAATTGGTCGCAGGCAAATGGTGTACAATATGGGTGACTACAAGTAAATATTATGTATGTATGAATGTGTGCCCGCCCGGTTGACCCCAAATGGATGATGGTGATCTTCCGTTTCCGACTGCAAATGGTGCAAAATGGAACATTACGTTGATGATGAGTATGATGACGATGACTTCATGCAGATGTTTTCGTGCACAAATTATTGAGTGAATTAAAGAAAACATGTGTACAGCAGTGAACACAAATCTATGTGCATGCATTGTATTTGTTTTGTTTGCTTTTGAAAAGTTACATAGACACGCACACTTGGAAAGAAGAAAGCACACACAGTCTAAAAATATCGAAATCAAACAACTGCGTGGAATTTGCATGAGAATCAAATGAGAATAATGAGCGAATATGGGAGAAAATGTTTGTTTTGCTTTGAGAATGATGCATACAGTATGTGCCATACGTATGTGAACAGTAAGCTATACACATATGTACATATGTATGTATCTGTATGTATGTATGCACACATATGTATGTATGTCTGTTTGTTTGTTTGCTTGTTATTTATTTACCCGCTGAATACATTGTTGAGGCACACACAGACAGAAGAGTAAGAGAGAGAAAGGGAGGGAGGTCAAAGGAAAGGAAAGCTGTTGTTGTTGTAGAAGAGAAGCAGAAGAGAAGAGAAGAGAGCGCCGCCAGCAGGTGTCAGCTTGGGAATCACGAGTAAAGTACTTGGTACTCGTTAAACGACGACGCAAACGTACTCGACGAACGCGACTCCAGTTTACACGGGCACAGGTCACAGTTCACGCACAGCGTGCGATCGTTTGTGCAACCAGAGCTGCTCCTGCCGTTCTGGGCATAACGGTAGACGGGCTGACCACGAATGCAAGAAAGAGAGCAAAAAGAAACGTGGAGAGAACAGAGAAAACCGTTTATTAGCCAGCTGTCGTCGTTGATAAACAAATTTAACACACACACTCACTAACACACTAACTGACCAGCAACAGAATGATGTCAGCAGACTGGGGCGAATAGACACGAATAAAAAAATAAAACAACAATAATAATAAATGAAAATATATAGACGAATCGAGCTAGAAAAATGCGTACGCGCGCGCTGTTTGCCGATTACTGACCAAATTCAGCCAAATGCGCCACGCTAAGCTGATTGCCAAAAAGGTGGCGGCAGCAGCAGCGACAGCAGCAGCAGCAGCGTGCAACGAGCTGTGACCGATATACATAGATAGGGAATGTGCCCCAACACAGGTGAACCTTATGCAAAGGTCAAGTTGAAGTGTAAATCAGAGCACTCCTTAATTAATAACCTGTTCAGCGACGTCCATATGCATGTATGTAAATACACCATACATATATATTAATATATATATATATATATATATATATATATGTGTATGTATGTGTGTGTTTGTGTTTGTAGCCGGCAATGTGGCATAAACAGTCGCGTTGCTCTTAATACGCTGGCAGAACGGAAGCTCACAATTCCAAGCCAACGTAATGAAAAGTAATGTTCGAACTTTTCTGTTTTTGCACGGAAAGAGTAGGAAAACTGCGTGCCGAGTGTGCCGCGTGGGAGGTGCACAGCACTCCTCCTGCCACCAACACTGAAATTCAATGTGCTAGTCAGAAAGAAGTATATGCCGCAAGACAGAGATGACGACGTTCTTAACGTTGTTTGGCAGTGGTTAGTGCTGGCTGTAATCTTGGTTAGAGACACGCATTAGTTTAGTTAGTAGCTGTGTAGCTGGGATACCCTGTGCGCTCTGCTCGAACTCACCTCGACTCGAAATCAGCCTCAGCCTCAGGTAGCAGCTGACCGTAGAGTTGTGGCCTGTGTCAGCTCCACGATGCTATTGTTTTGCTGTGGCAATTGTTTCACGTTTCTCTGCAGTATGGCCGTCTTGCGTCTAAGTATTTTGTTTATTTACGATATCTTGACATCTCTTGGCACCGGAACACGATAACTGGCCGAGAGGAACTATCTTTCACGTTTGTTGTACTTTAAATTAATAAAAAAACAATTAATTATAAATCGGCATTCACCCACGGCGACCCGACTACTGTTTGAGCTCTGCTAAGCATTATCGATAATTAGGGACTGTTAGGATTTGCGTATCGATGTCACGGTTTTCAAGCTATCGCACGCTGTTAAGTATCGGTTTGACTTGGCGGTAAATTTGATTTTTTCGAAAGTAATAGTCATTTTATTGCAAGCACTAAGAATACTAAATAAATTAGCAACAATTGAAGCAATAATATTATATTATTCTCAGTCAAACTGCAACTTTTGTTTATCAAGCGTTTTATTTTACTTAACCGTTATTTTACTACAGCCGATACTTGTCTTCGGTGGCATCGGCGAACCGCACCTTACGATATTTAAAATCTTCTTATCGATACTTACGACTTAACAGAACCTGAACTGTACTCACTATAATCGGCGCTATCTAATGTAATTTAAATTAATATTAAAGTTTTTAAAATATTTATATTCAATGGTAAGATTACAGTTTGATTTAAATAAAATTTGACAATGTCGCCATTTTGGGAAATTGTTTTAAGCGCATTAGACACCGAGTGTTATAAATAGTTTTATTAAAAAGTGGAAAACGCACTTGGCGCTTGATAAATGTTTGAATTTTCCGATATTTCGATACAACTTAACGTCATTTCGATTGGAAGTGGCCACGTTAGCCTTTTTTAAATTTTCGCGCGTAAAAGCGCAATGCACATCGCATAACAATATTAACAATTTCGCAAAGGAAGAGGAGTATTTTTAACAATTCACCGATACAAACCGTTTCAGCCTGAGACTCTCAGGCACTCATGCTTTTCTCTACTTCTCCACATCACTAACTTTGTCAAATTTAAGTTAATTAGCAACAAAGTTTTACGTCACTTAAACGAACTTCTGAAAAGCTTTTGTCATGAGTTCTCTGATGCAATTACTAAGTGTGTGTGGGTGTGTATGTGTGCGGCCGTTTGGGTCCAATTGGGAACTAGCTAAACTCAATTTTCGTTCTTGTTTTTCTGCAAAACACTTTTTGAAAAACAATTTACGATCAAAACGCTCTTTGATTAGAATATGTTAATGGGTCAATGTTAATGAACTTAACTTATTTATAGGCTCAACCGAACTATGACAAAATTTAATAATATTAAAAATATGCCGTAGAATTGGTAGCTCTTTATTCACTCAATTTTTTCAAATTCTTGGTCTCTTAACATCCACTTGGCTTTATTTGTGGGGGGTGGACTATTATGTAATTTTGAGTTATATCCGCAAACTGGAACACCTTCTGAATTTCTTGCTTATTCCTGACTATTCATGGGTTCCTTTAGATCTAAATACTCCTCAAGGTCATCTTCATCATTATTTTTATCTTCATTAAAAAATTGATCTTCTTCCTCTGGATCGTAAAAATAAATATTTCCCAATTCTTCAACTTTAACATCGTTTTCTTATTTGTCCTCTTCCTTATTTTCATAGTCATGGTCATCGTCTTCCTCTTCATTATCTTCCTCTTTAAATTCAGCTTCATCAAATACAAATGCATCTTCATCAAATGAAGGAGTAACTTCATCAAATAACCATGCGTTTTCATCAACGTCATCCGCTTCGTCTCGCTCTCCGTCAGTTCCATCTTCCTCTTCATCTTCATTTTCATCTTAATTTTTATCTGCATCACTTATTTTTCCCTGTTTTTCTTTTTCGTTAAAACAGATATCGTAATCCAAAGGCATCTCAATACATATTAGTCCGGAAAAGCACCTACAGGTGTCACGGCATTGGGCAAAGGAATTCTATTACCGAATAAAGAGACCCACCTATCGTACTCCACATAAAAGTCTGGAGAGTCGCCCGTGAAGAAGTGTGAATCGAGAGCCGCCTAGAGATCTCTTCCGCAATGGCCAAAGTCCAGCTTCACACAGTTGATGTGAAATGTCTGGTTGACTGTCTGAATATATCTGTATTTTGGTTTCATTTCCAGCACGTAGACTTCAGATATCTTAGAGAATAATACTCGTATTTTCACACAATAAATTCCAATTTAAAACAAACTTAAAGAGTTACAATAAAAATAACAAAGCTAATTATGGTTTAGTTTTCTCTCCCACAGGCCCGATGAGATAGTTGGTTAGGAAGCGTGGTATTGTGCCCAGGCTTGGAGTTTCTATCGGCCGGCTTTCAATCCAAATATTTATTACAACTTGGGTAGGTTACAACCACCGTTCCCCAATATCCTCTCGACGAACCTGTTTAAAAGTCTTAACAAAGATGTTGCCTATGGATAGCTTTCTATTTTGGGCCAATTCTATAAACCAACTCGCTAATTATACTTAACTTGCTTCGACGTATTCTCTATCAGTTTTCTATCTAATGTTCCTCAATTTAGCATTAATACAGTTTAAATACTTTTTCCGTCTTTTTACATGTGGCTTCAGGTTTCTGGCTAATTCCCTCAGTACCTTATACGCGGATTATGCAAGAGTTTTCTCTTTGAGGGTCGCTTCCTCATTTCTTCGAATTCGCTGCCCCAATTTGGACGCCTTAAGTGAAACATGTCACTCAGCTTTCGCTTTGAGAACGGTTCGCATCGCCCGTATATCTCATTCTGTTTGGCAATAAGTAAACTGTAGGTTCAAATTCAGGAATAATTTATGAACCAACCTAAATATATCTGTAAAAGAGAAAAATAAAGAGAGAAGAAAATAAATGTTAAAAAAAACTAGAAATTAAAGAAAACAAAATTAAAAACAAATATAAAATAAATATCAAATACAAAATATTAATTAATTAATGCATAAATGAATGACTGATAAATAACCATTAAACAATTAAAAACAAATAAAGTACTTGATATGTAAATGAATAATAATAAAACACATTAGCTACAACTTCAGTTTGGGACTATTCAATCGTTTGATCTAAGCGAAGGCTTTGTGCTTTCATACGTGCACACACATGCTCATAAATATATAACCATTCAAATGATATGCGTGGAGTATCTACAAATTGACAAATTTAATCTGATTCTGATCCATGCTCCACATAAATTTGTAATCAACTTATACACACATAAATAAACACGCATACATACACACACACACAGATACACATACAGGCATACGCATATTAATAAGTCCATTTAGCTGCGGCTTTTTGTCGGGCTTTGCCTCGCAGCTTTTTTTAACGCAATTTTCAACGACAATTTGACTAATGGCAACAAAGGCAACACAAAAAGCCAAACGCTGGAGGTTACACACACACAGAAACAGACACAGGCACACGCACACACACAGACAGGCACACACATTGGAACGCACGTGGCTGGCTGGCAGCGTCAGCGTCATGCGCTGTGTGCGACAGCAGAATCCAACAAGTGCGGCATGGAAATGGGAAGCGGGCGAAGCAACAAAACGAAACGCAAACAGCGAGAAAAGTAAGCAATGAAAAAGTTTCAAAACGTACAACAACAACAACAAGAAGAACAACAACAAGAACATAGGTCCAAATGGGCAAATGGCGCGTACTGGCGGCGGCATTTCCAGTCCGGAGCCATTGCACGCGCAAAGGAATCTCAACACGACAACGATGAAGCCACCACACTACACACACATACACCACAGTAATTCCACCACATGCCCCAGCGTCCTGGACGGTGCTTTATTAGTCACACTCGCCTGCCGCAGCAAGCAGTTATACCACAGACAGCTCGCAGCACGGACGCATTGCAGAAGATTCTGCCAGCGACAGAGAGTTTTACTAGCTAGTCCAGCAGAGTTAGTTAGTCAGTTAGTTGCAGCACGTTGAAGAAGCAGAAGAAGAACGAAGAAGAACAAGAGCTTCTTCAATTTAACACACTTCAAACTGCAAACTGCGAGCAGAGCAATTAGTTAATAGTGTTAGAAAAAGATATAGATAGAGAGAGAGAGAGAGGGAAAGAGATAGACATTTTTTGTTAGTGCTCAATTACTAAAGTGTTTCTGTGTGCGTGTGTTTGTGCTTGCCGCGTGCTTTCTCACACATTTATCGGCCCAATGCAGCGCAGCAACAATTGTGATGATAATGTTGACGCATTGAACAATAAAGATAATAACAATAACAACAACAAAAGGTTGTAGATTAAGAGGAGAGGAGTAAGAGAGGGGCAAGCGAGCGTGAAGAGAGTGCGAAACGGGTAAGTAATAAATTTAGCTATAGATTTTTACACACACTCACAAACACTGACAGACACTCACATACTCACATGCACACATGGAAATTCGTACATGCCAAATGAGGCACACATACAGACGCAGAGCCCCTTTCTGTGTGTCCGTGTGTGTGCCCTTGTGTGTGTGTATACTACTACAAGAACTAGCAGCAGCAGCAGCACAAGCTTTAGTATCGACACGCTGCTTGCTGCGCTGCTTGCGCCACTGTTGTTGTTGTTGCTGCTGTTGTTGCTATTATGCCCGCTGCTGCTTAACGATTTTTCCAGTGACCTTGTTGCGTACGCGGCTGTCCGCTGCGTATCTGTCCCTGTGTGCGTATGCGTGTGTATGTGTGTGTATTTGAGTATTTGTCATTGTTACTTTAGCTTTAGCTTCTGCTGTCGCTGCTGCTGCTGCTGCTTAGCCTTGTGAAGCCACCTCGGCTCTCAATCCACCTCACCTGCGTCGTTGTCGTCGTCGACGTCGACGTCGACGTCACATTTGGCACGTTGAGTATTTTTGGCCCACCCGCTTGAAAGCCGCAGCTGTCGACGCCGCAGCGGCGTTAAAATTTTCGCTTTTTATATTTTTTGTAGCACACTTTTGAGCTGGCAAGCGCGCGCACGTCTCTGTGTGTTTCTGTGTGTGTGTGTTTGTTTGTGTTTTCGTTGCCTTTGGCTTTGGCTTTGTGGCTCGTTTTTTCCTCTTCGTTTGTTTTTTGCTTTCCGACTAATTTTCCAATGAATTCGTAATGAAGCATAAAATGTGCCGTCGCGCACTTTTGCATTAATTGAATTCGCCTCGCATTCTATATTGGCTGAGCGTCCCAGTGTCTCTGTCTATGTGTGTGTGTGTGTGTTTGTGTGAGCAAGTTTGATAAGCGCTAAAATTATCATCGAAATTGTAGCACATTCTTTGGCCTTGATGCTGATGTGGTTTCGGTTTTGGGGCTCTGGTTTCGGCTCGATTCCATTCTCCATTTTCCGCTGGCTCTGCAATTGCCGAGCCCTTTATCGATTTTATGCTCCAACTGAAGGCACTGGGCACGTGCGAGCCAACAGCAGCAGCAGCTGCAACAGCAACAACAACAACAAGTCATTCACACCATTCATATAGACATGCACGGCCACACACACGCACACACTCAGGCACACTACATACTACATGCTCGTAAGACGAGTCACACAACGTCAAATTAATTGAAAAAGCAACGCCCCAGAGACATTGCCTCGACACTCGAGCTCGCAAGTAAGTGGCCCAGCGAGAGAGCCCAGTTGGGGAGCCAACGGAGCGCCAGTAGTGGCCCAAGTCGGTTCTGTGAAGCGGCGACGCGATGCGAGGCGAGGCGATACGACGCGACTGCTTTAATGTTGCAGCTGCTTTAATGTTGCATACTTTTGTGCTGCACTTAAGCGTCACACAAGCAAAGACACAAAGCAATGCTAGAATGAAAAGCAGGATGGGTAGGCAGAGCAAAGAGGATAAGAAGCAGTGACTTAGAACCAGTGGAGCAGCACAAAGTAGCTTACGCTACTCTTTACAGCAAAAAGGTCGCTCAGTTTGGCTGCAAAGTTGGCAGAGAATCTGACGAGCTTATTATAATTAAACAGTAATAAATTTACAAATAATATGAATTTAAATCTACATTCATAGAGTTTAATATCTTTAACTAAACCGTGAACCATTGGAAAGCTTCAATTTCTTCATTAGTTTATCCATTTCAACTCATATTGTATTACAATTTGAGATCTGAAGATTTCAGATTTAAATCTTCTGTTAGTCTCGGGCCCTGTAGTCGTTCGTTTATATCCCACAGTGTTGTCACATTCTTCGCTCTAAAAGGCATTTTCAAGTTGTCGCAAATTGCTCTCATGCCTTTGGTGCCATGCCATTCGTAATGCATTCTTTTTGGCTCGTCTTTTGCATCTCCTTCTTGTTCGCTTTTTGCGCAGTTTCGTTTGCATTTGAGTTTTATTGTTATGCTTATTGTGACATATTTCACTTTTTCTCGCTGTTTCCTCTGCCAGGCATAATAAGTTTTTGTCAGATACTCGTTGTTTATTGCAATAGTTCTGCTGCTGCCTCCTTCCCCCCCCTTTGCTTCCTGTTGCTTGGTATTCTGTTTTGTTGTGCACCCAGCTCATTGATTTCCAGAGAAGAAGAGCTTATACAACAACAAACTTAGACAAAGGCAAAAGCTCTTCTAAGAGCTCCAGTTTCCTTGCAACATTTTCAATTTGCGTGATTAAATGTTGAAAGTTGGCTTTGTTCTAGTTATTACTTAGAATTGGAGAAAGTATGGTTGAGTTTTGTAAGTCATCATCAACTTGATTCATGTGTTATTACTTGTATTCCAGCAGATTCCATAACTCTTACGACTGGCAAAGATACTTACAAATATTGTTTGTTTCCACTCAAAAGTTTCATAACGTTACCAACTCTTTGAATCTGCGAAACCATAAGATATTGATTTCTTTCTCTTGAGTATCAAAGGAATATCTAAAGAAAAGCAAGCTTTATTATGCACTCCATAGCATTTCACCACATACCCGGCAAGTTACGGAACACCATGGGGCATTCGCGCTGGAAATCATGAGCACTAGTCTGTGTCTGTTTCTGTGTATCTTGGTGTATGTGTGTGTATGTGTGTGGTACATACATGTTGCAATATGCGTTGCGTGGGTGCCTTATTGAATTTCGCTTGGCCTGCTGCGGATGATATCATAAGCCGCCTCGCTGACAACTTTGCGGTTAATGACAGTTTTGTTCTGCTTGTTGGCTATTTTTAACGCTCGACACAGAGCGGGGCAAGATAGCAGTGGCGGTGAGGGGCAGACAATTGAAATGCGACACAGGCGTTATTCTCGCTGATGTCATGACGCCATAGCCCTTCAATTGCGTTGGCGTTGGCGAGCCCCTCCTCCCTGCTCACTCAATGTCCACATCCGAGTCCGACATGAATCGAAACGGAGCCGTTAAATGGAATTGATATTGACGAGCTGCAATTCAGTTTGTACCCTAGTCGGGGGCAGGAATTGCAGCCTTGACATGATTAGCTATGACATGTGCCTCGTTCTGTGGTTGCAACTGGACCACAACACACACACACACACACACAGACAGGGTTAGACACTCACACATTTACAGCACATCCTATGGCCTTGTAGAACTACATGAAAAACAAACTTGTGCAGTAATGAAAATTGTCGCATCCCAGTTTGCGCCTTTCCTTCTTAACCCCATCCCCACTCCACGCCCCCCCCTCATTCCAGGTCGCCTCTGAGCACTGTGAACATGTAGCACACTCGTACAACATGTTGTTTTCCAGTTGGCTTTGGTTTTCGGCTTTGACATCTGCTATTAGTTGTCCTTGAGACCATCATAAGCTTGTGAAGTGCTTCCAAGGACTCATCCAGCTCGGTTGCTCCCCCACTGCCAACCACTCAGCTATTCACCTCTCTCTCTCTCTTACTCTCCCTCTCTCTCTCTTTTATCCTCTGCTCCTTTATTCGCTTGTCTATCACAATAAATGAACTTTTCTGCCGTACCGCGCATCAGTCGCAAGCTCGCTCAGCTGTGCCATTTGCATTGCACATACTTCACTTCACTTTCGTTGTCCCTCTCTCTCTCTCTCTCTCTCTCTCCCTCTCTTTTACTCTCGCACACCCTATTTTGTGCGCCCCAATCGCGCATGACGTCAATGCGATTGGCAATTTACAATTTGCGCTTTAAAGAGAATCCCTTCGGTTCTGTCGCATCGTGTCCCATCCTGTCTTGTCCTCTGCTGTCCTGTCCTGTCCTGTCCCGTACTGGCAAGGTCATTAGCAGGCCACTGACTTGATTTCAGTGGTCCTTAGAGACTGATTGACCTAGCATGTCGTTGATTTATTGCCCTTTCGCTTAGTCCCGATTTGCCACGCTAATCTGAAAAATGTTGGGAAACGTTATTTTTACGACCTCGCGACTTGCAAATTATCATGTGGGTAGTACGGGGAGCTGAGTCCGTGGGGAGTTAAGCTATGATTAACCTTTTCACTAGACGACGACAGAGTTCAACGCGAGCAGATCCATTAACAGCTCAAAGACTCTTTGGATGCGAAAGGTCATCTGGAGCAGAAATGGTAGAGCAATGAATGATGTTGGAGTGTGCAGTAAATAGATTTGCATGGCATGAATTCATGCGAAAGGAATTAGTTAAATAAGCTAGGAGGAAACGATTCGAAAGGCGTAAAGTGAAGGCAACCGGAATAATTGAAGATGTTAAGATATAGTAAAGTAATAAAGTATATATAGCTCAGTTAGCCCTGACCAATTACCATGTTTCCTCTAGACACTTATATTCAACTAAGAGATAGACGTACACACATTTATACAAGCATATAATGGTCTATTATATGACCAAACGTGACCCTGAGCTGTACAAGACATTTACGATGCTCACAGTCCAATACAATGCATTTGCTGAACCAGTTTCCACTAAATAAAAGCCCATAACGAAGCTCGCAAAGGTTCAGCATTAAAAATGAAAAACTATCGATGAATATGAAGGTTAAATGGGCAATTAATGTTAAATGAGCAGTAAATGTGCTTGGACATGGACCTGCAATTCATACCAAGCAAGCCACAAGAGATAATACCCTAAGTGGATTTACCAGAGCTGGCAGTGTAGAGGTGTTTTTTTTAAGAGCATTTCGCTTGAAGCAAGGAGAAAAATAATAATAAAAAAAAAGGAGGAAATATGAGAGGAATACAGAGAGGAAGGGGAGGGTGTTGGCCATGAAGCAGCGATGGACGTTTCCATGGCAGCAGGTCTGGAATTAAAAGTTGCGCCAACTGAGCTGAGAGCAGAGAATGCAATAGTTAGAAGGGGGCTTAGTCACCATTTTAAGAGCTAAGCCAACTAAGTGGGCGAAATCCTTTCGACGTGCGCTTGTTGACGCTTCAATTCAATTCAATTTGGAGCTTAAACAACCTTGTGTGGAGCTTAACGCAATTAGCTGGCGCTGCTAATGGCCTTAAGCTACCAGTTGCCTGCCTTCCCCATGCCCCATGCCCCATTCCCCCCATTCCCTCTCGCTTACTCACTGTTATCAATCTCCCTCTCTCTCTCTTCCTTTCTGTCGTTGCAGCAAGGCCCCGTCAAAGGATAGTGGGACAGCATGTCGGACCAGCAACGTGCCTCGTTATGCCCGCGCCTCGTCGACTACATGGCCATTGTGGGCGCCCACACCACACCCCCCATGCCCAAGGGCATGCAGAGTGGCAAGACGCCACCAGTGCAGGTGAGTTGCAGTCACTGCCACAGCCACAGCAACAGCTGGTGCTGCTGCTGCCACAGTTGACTCCACTAATTTGATTTGTCTTCTTGTGGCAGGTGCCCGATTTGTTGCGTCGTTATCCGCCATCGGATCACGCGGATTTCCCACTGCCCCTGGACATGGTGTACTTCTGTCAGCCGGAGGGTTGCACCAGCGTGGGGCCACGACGCACTGGCTCAGCCATCAGAGACATGACATCCTTTGTGTTCGCACTGACAGACAAGGATTCGGGCAAGACCCGCTACGGCATCTGCGTTAACTTTTATCGACCTATTGAACGGCCTAGCTCGACCACACCGGCTGGCGTGGGTGTTGGTGGCGCGGGTAATGGACATGGTGGACATGCCGGTGTGGGCGGTGCCAGTGGCTCAGGTGGCGGCACGCGCGGGCGACGTTCCTCTGCGTTTCGCCGCGAATCCTGGCGCAAGAGCATGGAGCGCAGCTCGGACTCGGCTTTTAGCAGGCAAGTGTTGTTTTTGGCATGCGACGATGATTGATCCTGCACCTGTTTGAAGTACCTGTACCCACTGCATACGAATGAGCTTAGACAAGGTAGATGGTACTTAGCTTGAGGCTCGCACAACCCTTGCAATATCACGTTATGAATTAATTTACATAATGCTTATCACAGTTGTTAATTGCGAACTACCAACTAACTCATTGCTCGGTGGGTACAAGGTTTTCTGCACAGGGTACTCGCATACTCGCTTTCTTTTTACTTATTTTGGCTTGAGTCTAATCGGAATCCCAAACCATTTCCATAATAGTTACGGCCTCTTAACTACTTCTAGCGACTACAGAAGTAACGTCGCGCCCAGCGATTCGGATCGTGAACTGACTTCGCGTCGTGACTCGGATCAACAGCGCTTGCATGCACATCATCCAAATGGTGGAGCAGGAGGAGGAGGAGGAGCAGGTGGAGGAGGAGGGGGGAGGAGGAGGTCAGCCAATTTCGTCAGTTCCCAAGTTGGGTCTGATGGCACCGTCGGCTGACTCCGAGTCGGGAGGCAGTCACTCACCCTCCCCGCGCGCTTCACGCAAACGTAACAAGCTGCGCAACCAATCGCTCACCTCGCTGTGTATAATCTCGCATCATCCGTTCTTTACCACGTTCCGCGAGTGCCTGTTCATACTGAAGAAGCTCATCGATGCCTGCAACGAGTCTTCGTCACCCAAGCGCGTAGGTGCCTCACAGAAGATCAATCGCGACAATGTATGGACGGTGCTGACGGGCCATGCCAGTGAGGCGACACCCTCCATAGTGCTGCATGATGTGCGCGAGATCGAGACGTGGATTCTCCGCCTGCTCTCCACGCCGGTACCGGTCCCTGGTTCCACGCGTGTCGAGGTGAGTTCAGAAAAGAGCTAAATCTTTGATGAGTAGAAGCTAATCGTTTCTTCTATTGAATATGCTAAGGCCTTATTTTGTAGATTTTATTAGCTAATTATTTTCTATTATTGAATATGCTAAGTACAATTCTAAGTTTATTGTCATTTGTTTGTAAAAGAGATATAGTCACAATGTACACATACACATGTAAATCTGTTAATTTTGTAAATGGTTTCTGCCTTTCTTGTCTAGGTGGAGGTGTTGTCGCCAACTGTGCACGAACCGCTCCTCTTTGCCCTGCCGGATCACACGAGATTCTCCCTTGTGGATTTCCCACTACATTTACCCCTTGAACTGCTGGGCGTGGAGACCTGCCTGAAGGTGTGGACACTGATTATACTGGAGAACAAGGTGCTGTTTCAGTCGCGCGACTATAACGCACTCTCCATGTCTGTCATGGCATTTGTGACAATGCTTTATCCACTGGAGTACATGTTCCCCGTAATACCTCTGTTGCCCACTTGCCTCAGTTGCGCTGAGCAGCTGCTGTTGGCTCCCACGCCCTTTGTCATCGGTGTGCCCGCCTCGTTTTTAGTCTACAAAAAGAATTTCAGGTAAAGTATGAATTCTTTATGTAGCTATGGTACATAGAAATTAATGCTTTACTTTTAGGCTGCCCGATGACATTTGGGTGGTGGATCTGGACTCGACTAAGCTCACACCACCCACAGGGGGTTACGATGAGATCTCGCCACTCCCCGAACCAGAGGGTACCATACTGAAGAATCACTTGAAACAGGTAAGAAAACAAGAGAAGGCAGTTGCAGAAAATCAGGAATTGGGTTCAAGCACAAAGCAAGATTGGCTTATCCATATGTGAAAAGGGTTGTGTGAAAGGGTTCTTCGGAATGTACGTGTATAGCTCTTGACTATCCCTGTAAAAGACTATCCCTGCAGGCGACAAGCAATTTCCAACATCTCTTATATAGACTCTCATTCACCGTCTCGATGGTCTTCTCGTTCCTCAGAAAATGCTCAAACCTGTCACACTCGTTGCGCATCTTGAAGACAATGTCGGGTAGCATGCGCTGCATCTGTTTGATAACTTGCATCTGCACATTAATGCGACGCTCGTGAGCTCCCTCTCCTTTGAATCGCTCAAGTCGTATTATCTCAATATCCCGCTCTTCTTCACAGCGCCGCTTCTGCTGCAGAAGATTCTCTAGCAGAGAACTATAGACAATCAGCTGATCAAGTCGCGGATCCATTGAACGGATCTCCTTGTTCTGCAGAAAGAATGAACAGAATGGAAAGTGAAACGAGGGATATGGTGTACTTGTTAAATTGGCTGCTAATTTTTGGTATTTCAGTTAGTGTTTTCTATAATACTGTTGGGTTATTTTTTTTTTTTAAATTCAATACAATGATTTTTCAAAAAGAAACAACTGCAAACGAAACTGAATGCAAACTGAAATAATATAACAGTGAAATATGATATATTGAGTCGAATCCGTTGACAGTTTAAGGAAGGGTAATGTGTTGAGTGTAATATCATAAGTTTTAAGTAGGAAAGTAGTAGAAGTACAGAACAACTTTCCCACAACCCTAACATATGGATCAAGCTATCAAGTTTGCACAATATATTACCATATAACTTCAACAATATCATTTCATACAGCAACTTGATATGACAACAATTTGTGTATTTCTCTAAAAAAAAAGCACTCATCAAATTGATTAGAACAACAAAAAAAAAAAAAGACAACCATTCATATTTGTGTTTCACTTTAAGCGTACATCAATAATATTATATATACATATATCTTGATATGGCAATCGCTTTTTCAACTTTACGTCCTGTGATTAACGTCTATATAACTGAAGATATGAAAGTTCTTCTGATTGATAAGAAATATCTGAATATGAATAATCTGAAAGAACTCACATATCATGTATGTTACGGCCCAAGTCGTCATGATAACTGTAATTTGTGTGATTGTGGCCTCTTCTATTTATTATTATAGTCCTAAGAATCTGTTTGTACAACTGTCTCACAATCAAACTGTGCTATCTATCTGTCTATCTTTCCCTATCTCATCTAATTTATATATATTATATTTCTCATTATTCTCATTTTGTTGTCGCCTTTCTTAATTTTTTACCCTCTCTCTTTCTCTCTCTCTCTGTATCTCTCTCTCTGTCTATCTGCCCTTTTTCTGTCTCTCCCTCTCTCTCTCTCTGTTTCGCTAATGCTGTTCTTTACTTCTGACATTCATGCATTAACTATTTAAAACAAATTTCTTAAACTCGATCACAACTACAACAACAACTACTACTACAACAACAACAACTACAACAACATCTGCAGGCTATGCTACTTATGGATGAAGCTGGACTTGGTGTAAATATCGTTCATAAATGTTTAATAACATTTTTCGTTTATTGTTTCGTTTTGGAAACTTTTTATTTTGAGTTAGATTCCGTTTTCCGTTGAAGCGTTTTGTACATAGATGATATATATGCTATATAAGAGAATACTAGTGTGGAGTGGAGTATATACCATAATGAATATCTTAACATAGCTGTAACATACTAATGATCGTCTAGCCTATAAATAACTGCATGCATACAGTCATCCCTACCCATTAATAAGTACTCTGTATACAGACAAACACACACGTACACATGCAATAAATGTAAATCGATATGGATGTCTACTTATCTTTAGCTGAATATTCCCAAATCAGCTGTCAGCTGTCTATTACAATCTGTAAGACTTCAACTTCAACTTTATTCTGTTCAAATACTGTCTGCTGAACATTATATTTACATCTATGTGTAAATATTATAAAATATCCTGAGCAGTAGATAAAATATATACTAATAAGTTTCATTGTGGACCTGTCTATCCTAGTCTCTGAGATATGAAGCGACTTGATAGTTTAAGAGGGAGGACTACCCTCAAAAAGATCCTTCTTATGTGTGTTCATCTATCCTATCTTCCATCTCTCTCACATTCGGAATTGCAAGTAGTCTAGTCTAGCTAACCTTATCCTGTTCTTTCCCACTCGGTCCCTTTTTAATATGCATGCCTTACCGTAATTCCTCTTTAATATGTAAGCCTCCCTTAGGTTATAGAATTGTAACTTCCCCAACCTCCGTTCCGTCCTTGCCCCTCTGTCTCTCGCTCCCACTGTCGGTCTCTCTCATAGTTAGCCATATTGAAGTTGCAATTTAGTTGGTGGCTATTAAACCCTTTTTCTTTTCCCCGCACAAACAGGCTTTAACCTCAATGTCAGCTTCCAACCAGGCTGTCTCCTCGCAGCAGCTTTTGCCCTCAGTGCGGGATAGTCTTCAGGAGCCGCCTCTGCTGGGGTAAGTCAATAACTTTACTTAGACTTTGTGTGCTACACACTAATCCTGCCCCCCCTGCAGCGTCTCTCAAGTACGTCTACCACTGCAAACGCCGCCACACTCGGCCCAAGTTAGCCAAAGAAACTCGGTGTCCGCACAGGGCGCCCTTATGTCGCGACAGCCAAGTCCGATGAATTCGCCGGCGCTGAATCCATTCGTCTATGGCACAGACGTGGACTCCGTGGACGTGGCCACGCGGGTGGCCATGGTACGCTTCTTCAATGCACAGAATACCCTAGCGAATTTCGCTGAGCACACGCGCACTTTGCGTCTCTATCCGCGTCCCGTCGTCGCCTTTCAGATAAACAGTTTCCTACGCTCTCGACCGCGTGCCTCATTGTTCCTCAATCAGTTCGCTCGGACGCAGGCGGTTGAGTTCCTCGCCGAATGGTCGCTGACGCCGACAAATGTGGCCTTTCTGCGCGTCCAAACGGGTGTCATGGATCCCATGCAGGTTGGGGATAAGCCTAAATGGTTTGCCCACTCTCTCACGCCCATTCGCTTTTCGGTCTGGGACGATGGCAGCTCGCTGAACGGAGCACTGCGCTCCCTGAAGCAGCTTGAGTGTCAGCCAACCGATGAGAGTGGTTCGGATTCAGAGGGTGCCGACAGCAGCAGCTCGTCGTATAGTTCGCTCAGTGACTTCGTCTCGGAGATGGCCTCGTCGGATCTGTCCCCCAGTCTGCACGATGTATTTGGCTCATACAATCGACCGCATGTTGTGCCGCAAACGTTGTCTTCGAATCTGGATCCAGCGCTGGTCTATCATCCGCCCAGCAAGTTGCAATACCCTGAAGGCCTGGCTGGTCCAGCCATTAGCAAGGAGGATGAAGAGCGCGCTGATTCGCCCGTCTCCTCATCGTCGAGTCGCTCCGATCTAAGTTCACCTAGCTTTAATCGTGATTCGGAATTTGATTTTCAACCCAAGTCGGGTCAAACAACTGCGGACGCAGCAGGCTTTGAGCTAGCAACGCCCCCTTGCCATGCGACTGGAGGCCACCATTAAGATGGCCAGTTTAGAGGCAGAGTCGGATGCAGTTCCCACTTCTGCAGGCAAAATCTCATCCAGTGGCAAACTACAGCGAAACACCAGCGATATGGAACGACCCGAAAAGAAGATACCGGTAAGCAGAGCATTTCAATAGCAAGAATTCAAATTTAATCTCCGTCTCACAGCCTCCACTCACGCCGCCTGTCAAGCAGCCCAGTGTGACTAACATTTTGGCCCGTACCGGCAGCTCTGGCTCCAGTTCAGGCAGCCCTGGTCGTCAGAGCTCGCAGAGTTCGCTCTTCGAGAACTTCGCCTCGCACGCCAAGGAACTTGTGCGTGAGACAACGCGCCAGAGCAGTCAGGAGGGTCTGCTCGCCCATGTGGACAAGGTGAGTACGCATGCTTCCGACAATGGAGCAGCATTCACCATGTGTACTCTCCGTGTATTGTTGTGCTGCTGTTTTGCTAATGTAAATGATATTCTTGCAGAGCAAAAAGTTGTGATCAGGTGAAATCAGTTTCTAGTTTTGCTTCTTAATTAAAGTATTCTTCTTCTTCTGACGCCTTAATCATATAATCGTATTTTAATGATAAAACAATATTCCGTCATAAAATATCCAGAAATCCAAGAGTATTGATTGTTAATGATGCCTCTTTTGAGAGCACAATCAACGAATTATTACTCATGAAACATGCTTGAAAGAAGTGTCATGAATAACCAACAAATTCTGCCAGAATATCAAATCTTTGGTTTACCAAAGATAGTTATCATCATTTGTGTTTGCGTATTGGCTTTAAAAAAGTTATTGTAATCGGAAACGCACGTTATATGTGTCTATTACCCATAAAGGAAAACAAATATATATATGTATGTGTATAATATATATATATATATATATATATATATTTATGTATGTATAACCAAGTATAGCATGCACTGGACGAAGATCTCGACGATAAAATGCGTCACACCTTCGAAAAGGTGGGTACCCAGTCTACACTCACAACATAACTCAACACCAAACATAACATAGAATACAATTATCATGCACACTCAAACACACGCATACTCCCACCCACACTAACACTCACTCGACTATTCAACAAAATGATTCGCGTGCATTCTTTAGCTTTCGCTTATAAGAAGAGCTACGCCCATTGTCACGCTTTAAGCTTTTTAGGTTAAGTCATTGTAGTTCATAGATCGTACAAGTTGAATCTAATCCCAAGTCGCTTTGTACTCAGTTGCTTACACCCTGCATAATGCGCTGTTGTTCATGTAAAACCATATTCGAGCTCTGTCTTTACTTTACTAACTATAATATTTCGGCACTCTTCACAGTTTACACTGCACGCTAAGAAAGCAGCTGGCGAGGCATCCAAGCAAGCGCTGGAAGTATCCAAGCAGGCCGCGGGTGCGAGCAAGAATACGCTAGAAGATCTGACTTATGTGGGTAAATCGACGCTGGGTGACCTCACAAAGACCGCCAAAGAAGCGGCCACCAAGAAGGGCATCATTAAGATCGAGGAACATGGACCTAGTCCAATGGTGCAGGGCAACCCAGCAGCTATGCCAAGCTCGCAATTGGCCACACAGAAACAGATACAGCAAAGCGGCGGCAGCGGTGGTGGCAACAATTTCTTCTCCTCTATCGGAAGCGATTTCAATGGACTTGCCTCCTCCACAACGACCATGTTCTCGGGCATGTTCGGAAAGAGTAAGTTACATGAGTCGAGTACCATTAATATTTGCACTAACCCCATCTAACCCCATCTACAGAGAACCAGCAGAAGCAGGCGACAGTACAGCACAAACCGGCGAATGTAGCAATGGGTAAGACCAAGACCGGCATTAACTTTGATCCGTTTCCCGGTCGTAAGGGTCTCGTTGAGCGAACGCCGCTGATCAAGCACTCGGGACCACGACAAACGCAGGAGGAGTTGACACGACAGCAGAATCAGGAACGTTCGCACAGCAATGCCGAGAACCAGACATTCCTCAAGGATGTAACCAATCAAGTGCTCGCCGGAGAGGGTGTTGGTTGGCTGAAGCTAAATCGTTTCAAAAAGCTCATGGAGGATGAATCATATCGTACACTGGTATTGAGTAAGCTGAACAAGACACTGGACAAGAAGATAGCACCAGATGATCATATCGATGATGTGGTACGTATAGTATGGGCTACACTGTTCACCACAGAGGCATCAATCGCGGCATTCTTTTCTACCTTTCTTTAAGTGTGTAACCAAACCAGTGTGGAAGGGCATGCTGAAGTGCGTGCAGGCCATTGCAGGTGGACTGGATGCTACCTTTAGTAACTTTGGACTTGGTGGCATGGCCTCGGTTTTCCAGCTAATGGAGGTCGCTCACACGCACTACTGGAGCAAAGAGATCAACGAGGGTAGCGACATGTCATCAAGTTTGCTCTCCAGCCATGCGGCTAGTCCCATGGGTAGTCGCGAAAATCTGCGCTCCCCGAGTAGTCCTAATGGTTCACACTCGGGCCTGGGTAGCGAATGGGCCTCGCCGCAAGAGTCGCGTAAAAGTTCGACGCACACTACGCTACCAGCGGCGGCGGCACGACGACTCTCCTCCGCGGACAGCCAAGAAGGGCAGTCGACGACGGAGATGTTCAAGGACATGTTGTCACAGAAGAGAAGTGCCCTGAAAAATATGCTTACCTCGTTTGATTCAGATGTAAGTTGGAACCATCGAGCTCAGCCTGCCGTACAATATATTGTCTGCTCGCTCCATACCATACATACGAGTATATAAAGGCCAAGAAAGTTACCCATGCACCATAGTTAGCAATAATCATATTACCATGCCACGCCCCACCATGTCCATGTCCACAACAACATGCCCATAAAGTGATAGAGCTTGTATCGTTAACCAATATCGTGCATCGCTATAATCGCTAATCGCTAATCGTTAATCGTTAATCGTTGTAACATGCTAAGTATACACCAATACTCTATATACCGTACTTTATATCGTAACTGTAGAGCGTACTTTTGTCAGGCATATCAAGCTGTAAATGTTAATCGCCCACGCCCGTCTCCTAGACCATGCCCATATGACCACGCCCATGCCCAGTGCTTATATTGTATACCAAATATCGTGCATCGCTAATATCGTATAACCGTATCGTATATCTGTAGAAAGCGCTTATCAGGCATAGCAAGTTACAATTATATATTAAGATATATATAATTTTTCCACGTCCATGCCTAGATTTTATATCGTATCGTATGCCAATATCGTGCATCTAATATAAAATAATCGTAATCGTTATATGTGTTCGTATGTAGAAAACTCGATAAAATGTGTCTCACACATATCGTAGGCACTGTATACTCTATAAGTCTATGTATATCGTATATCGTAGGCTGCTGGCTCTACGGGCGCGCTATCCGTGGTCAGTGATCTGCTACCGGCAGGCAGTCTCAGCGTTCGTATGCCATCAAGCTGCCGTTCCACAGTCTCAGACACCGAATACGAAAATGTAAGTACGATAAACCAATTCCGACCGACCACGACCCGACCTAATCACCATCAACCACCTCGAATGCTCGTCTCACTCTGCGAATATTGTGATAATCAAACCCTTCTTCTCCCTTATTTTCATCAAATTCTCCGCCCTGTACTGATTTCAAAATAATTATTAGCACTGTTCAGTGACTCTTCCTGTTCCCCCTCTAGGTTTCAGCTTCATTTTTGAAATTGAATTGTTATGGTTTTCATTGGCTAATCGTTTTATAATGTGCCGCATCTTCCAGACAACCACATCGAAGGATTCAAAGAAGAGCACGGGCAACCTTTGGTCGGGAAAATCGACCCTTAGTGCTGGTTTTCGTTATACGGGCGGACATTTGATCAACACATCGTCCTCCCCATCGCCCGATAGCCCACGTGTTTATCTCTTCGAGGGCCTATTGGGCAAGGATCGCCTCAATCTGTGGAACCAGATGCAGTTCTGGGAGGATGCCTTCCTAGACGCCGTCAGCCAGGAGCGTGACATGATCGGCATGGATCAAGTAAGTGGCCTAATTTTCAGATAATAACTTATTGTAACTAAATTTTATCCGGCCGTTACAGGGCCCCATCGAGATGATGGAACGCTATAAGTCACTAAGCGAATCAGAGCGCAAACGTCTTGAGCACGACGAGGATCGGCTTCTGAGCACCATGTTATATAATTTGACCGCCATATTGGTTATGCTAAATGTGTCGAAGGATGAAATACGACGTAAGATACGTCGCCTGCTCGGGAAAAGTCATATTGGACTAGTCTACTCGCAGGAGGTGCACAATGTGGTCGATCAAATCAACAATCTTGTAAGATAAATGGGCGTAAAGTTATGCTTTATGATGCTTATGAACTATATACTCTGTAGAACGGCAACGACATCGACCTAAAGCCACTCGGCTCGCGTCTACTACATCGTCAAAGCTTCACAGTACATCAGGGCATCGATGTGAATGGACCGTTACGTTTTATGGAAGTGCGCGATGATGGCCTTGTCTTACGTTCTGTAGACGGCACCATTGTGGAGCGCTGGTGGTACGAACGACTTGTAAACATGACCTACTCACCAAAGACCAAGCTACTTTGTCTCTGGCGTCGCAACGGCGGACAGACCCAACTCCACAAATACTACACCAGAAAGGTTAGTGTAATCGGGGAAAGGGTACTATCCCCAAAAGTTATGTCTAGCTTATATTGATTGCTATTTGTAGTGCAAGGAGCTTTACAACTGCATCAAGGAGGCTATGGAGCGTGGTGGTACGCCTACAAATGTACCCGAATTAGGCGGTGAGTTTCCCGTGCAGGATATGAATACCGGCGAAGGAGGTTTGCTGCAGGTCTGTCTCGAGGGTGTCGGTTTGTTGTTCTCCAACAGCAAGGTAAGTCAGCGATCTTCTGTTTTGTCTCGCTATCCTTCTCTCTCTTACACTCTCTTTTCGCATTTGAAGACTAGACATTTATACACACAATCAAAGACATAAACACAGACACACATACATACGAAGACACAAGTCTTTATACACACACACACTCTCAAACAAGCCGCTCTCTGTCTCTCTCTAACTCTAAAATACTCGTTTTGTGTGAAAACTCTCTGCATCTATAAAAAGCCATAAACATAAGCCATCCATCAGTCTTAAGTGATAAAAACATACGTAACTTAACTACCTCAAACCCTCGTGATGAACCCATTACACCCGACATAAATAAAAGCCAAAAAAAAAAGCAAAAGTCATAAAAATTACCTTCAAATCAGCCATAGAATCTCTACATAACCACAGACATCTACTGTATTATCTTATGTCTATATATACATATATATATATATATATATATCAAAAAAAGAAAACAAAAAACAAAACAAGAAATACTATTTAGAGTTCAAAGGGCCACTGGCAGTTGGTGTATCCCTACACCAGGGCCGAGAAGTTCAAAGTCCAGTTCATAAATCTTTCCTTTTCCTCCCCTCAAAAAAAATACTAACTAACTTAAAGAAAAAAATGTGTTCCCAATGTGCGTCTGTTTCGATTCCTTACTTTTGATTTTATTTTTCATTTGATTTCTGTTTCGTTCGTGGTCAGAACTTAAGACAAAAAGTACAGTACAAACTCAACATGAAGGATAAATATCTGTGTATATATTTATATATACATACTATACTTGTACTCACATTTTTGGGCTAATTTTATTTCGTTTTTCTTTTAATCTTTTTAATGACAACTTATTCTCGTCTATTTTCCAATTGGCTTTCGTCATGTTTTATATTCAATCTTTGTTTGTTTCGTTTGGTTTTTACTTTGGGTATTATCGCAAAGCAAAGACTGTGTAATATGCAAAGTTTTTTTGTTTTCCCTAATAACATAAGGACCTTCTCAATATTTTTATTATTATTTTGAAGTTTTAGAACAAAAACAATCTAAAGAAAACAAAATTTGATTATAGGATATATGAGTCTTAGCATAGCACATAACCTTCTCTATATGCTGGTTTGATACCGGAATTATTCGAGTTTTCTGACGTTTATTGACCAGAATGTCAACCCGATAGCTTGTCTTCCCCTTATCATAATAGTACCTCTCCATTGCGGGCAACATTTTACTTAAGATATCGTCCGACCATTTCTACCCGCCCGCCAAATTTTTGTAGTTGATACAATACATACCTTATGACAAGTATATCATTTTGGCAATTTGTTCTCGTTTAGTAATCACGTAATTCCTTCTCCTCGCCCCAAAATAAAAAGAATTTTTTAATATTGACCGACATACTCCACTTAATCTAACTTAATATTTCAATATTCGATATATCTCTCACGTTTCTGTTTTGTGTTTTGGCTTTCGTCTTACGTTCGATTATCACTCGCCTCCTTCTATATATATTTACTTATATAAGACTTATGCGACAGCGACAACAGAATCTTTAATCAATGAATAATCCCTACAATAAAAACAAGAAAAAAATTAAGAACTAAAAATAATAATATAATAAAAATCCATATATCATACTCATATATTGTGCTAGTGAATGTACTGAATGCTATATTCATTATACTCTCTACTTTATTTATTTACCTAACCAATTACGAAAAAAAAACACATTTCTCTTTATCATCTTATGATTACGATTTCGATTTTTTTCAATTAAATGGGCATTATGTTTTGAAGCCTTCTTTGTTTGATTTCTCTTTATCCTTCCTTCCTTAATTTTCTTTCTTTGGAAACTATAGAGCTCGTAGATTATATTGTCGAGCAATAACCAGACAAAACATCATCATTGTCATACTTTTTTCTATTTTTTTCGCTACTTTTGTAATGTGTACAATTTTACAATTAAAAAAATATATGATTCATAAACAACAACTGCAACAACAATAAAAAAATTAAAAATAAAGATATATATATTTATATGTGTAAAATATAATATAAATATATATTTAATGTTAAGGATCTTAACATAGGACCCCCATTCAAAAGTTTCGACTTTTCTTTCGAACTTTCCTTTTGTGATTACGTCAGTCCTCTTATTTTTTCGTTTTTCTCCTCCTCCCTTTTCGTTTTGCTTCAACTGTATATACAACCTCCAGAGTAAACTAAAACGATCGCCATGCTCTCTTTCGTGAGCAGAAGAGAGCGAGAGAGTGTTCTCTGGGTTCCGATTGATGTATTGTGTGTATCGTTTAAATCTTTCCGCGCTCTTTAAGTCAATTCTCAGTTCTCTCAATTATCGATATTTGACTTCATCATTTGTTAAGGCAAATAAGATCCAAATCCAAAATTCAGAACAAGCGAATATTATAAAACTGGTAACTTTTGAGATGGTCCTTGTGTATATTTGCAGATTTCGTTTCATTCTTATGCTCTTTATCGGTTTCTTTGTTTATATTACTTTTCGAAAAGTATCTATTATCTATTTTTCCTATTATTCTTCTGTGTATCTCTCTCTATCGATCTCTCGCTCTCTTCCTCTTTCACTACTCTTTTTCAAACTCTCTCTATAAAATCCACAATGTATTTTAGCTTCTTTACAGCTCAAAATTTGAATGTTAAGTTATTTTAATTTTTCCTTCCGTTCTTCTTCCTTAACATGTTTATTTTCCGTTGTTTCTATAACTTTTCTGTATTAAATATTGAACCACAACAGCAAAAACAACAATAACAACAAGAATAACTATGATCTAGCTGTCCTTTTCCCATTGAACAAACCAAAATAAAACGTCCCGACACAAAAAAAATAACGACTCTAACACAACAACAACAACCACATTTCATATCGTTTCCAAACAAAATTCGCTAGAAATTCTACTTAAAAATGTTTGAAATTGAACCAAAACTACTGAAAAAAAGAAAACCAAAATTAATATATATATAAAACCAAAAAAGAGTTTCAAATTTCTTTTTATAATTTTCTTTGTTGTTTGTTTAATGTTTTTGTCGTACGTGGAACGCTGCACCGTTGCTCTCTCTCCCATTTGTGGACTATGATAAAAATAAATGTTCCTTACGAAATCAAAACGAAAACGTAACGAAAAATTCCAATGATTGGTCCAACTCTCAAAAAAAAAACAAAATATAAAAAAAAATAAAAAACTTATACGAGAAAAGGATTTCGAGGTATTGAAATGAACTAATTTCTTGTTATATTTGAAACTTAAATTTATAAGCAACTATTGTTCTATTAAGCTCTGTTTTACCCCCTTCTCCCTCCAAACATTTGCGTTTCGTTTTAACTTAATGTTTTAAGTTTCAAAAGAAGAAACCCAAAACAAACTTAGTTTTATTTCTATTTTACTTATTTTCAATACACTAAAAAAAAATAACAAAAAAGGCATACAAAACAACTTGTAGTTGATATTTGAAATTTACGATAAAAACAACAAATAATATACATATATATATCTATAAAACTATGTATATTATTTATAAGCTTTTACGTTTTATGAAATTATTTTTGGAACTGTTGGTTGGATGGTTGGTTTGTTTGTTACATTGAAACAGAGCCGTAAACTTGTTGGCGTTTCTTACTTTCTCCCACTATTACAGTTTTCAATTAACTGCAAAAATGATTTAACACAATTATCAATTATAGTTTGTATGATTTTTGCGTTACTGTGTTTTTTTCGGTTTATCCCTTTTTCATTTTCCAGTTTCTTTTCATTTCAATTCCAAATATGAGTACTGCATATACTTACATAGCGGGCGTTTGGAACGTTTTGGAACTAGTACATAAATATATAGATATATAATTTATTTGTAAGCCACTTCTCTTGTGTGTTGTTCAGTTTTCAGTTCTCTCTTTATCTTTCTTCTCTGTCTTTCTCTCTCTCTCTCTAACTCTCTCTCTCTGTCTTTTTTCTTAACACCTGAAGACAACATTGCAAAATACAAAAATATCCAAAATTATAAAACACATTTCTCGGGAGGGGGCTAATCAACCAGCGCATGCGTTGCACAGTCAATATAAATTGATGTCGATAACGATATCGATTAATGCAATGGGCACACGATGTATAGCACGAAACTGCTAGGCTTGTCGGTCTGTGTGTGAAACAAGTTGAAATCCTCTGACGATGACGCATGAAACAACTGGTCGCCCCCTGAACACACTCACAAACATACAGAAACACAAATACACACACAACAGTCGACGCATTTTTATTTCTGCTTTTGATTTGGCACTCGTTAAAGAGCAAGTTCTTTGAATGTTTTTTGAATACGCCCACAACATACAAAACCAACACTCAAAAAACAAATAATCAAAGTAAAACCAAAACTAAAACTTACTTAGTTCTGTTCACAATTTCTATATATCATAGATATACATAGTTTGTAGCTGTAGCTGTAGCTGTTCTGCTGCCCAAGCTAGTTGGGTTGCCAAAGAAATACTTAAAGAACGCCATACCTAGTAAACAGAGGGTTCCTCGAAAACAAATTTCAGAATAAAATTCGGAACATCGACTTGCCCCATTGGAGTGCACATAATCTGTTTATTTTTATCATTTATTTTTGCTTGTGTAGATTTTAGTTGTATCAAAAAGATTTCCAATTGAAACAAGCACGAAAGTCGAGTGTGCTCGACTGTGATATACCCGCTACCCACCTAACCAAAACAATTTCTAAAATATAAAACTTCTATTTCTAGTGTATTTTGTGTTGTCTACTTTTATGGAGCGGCTTGGAAATCTGTAACTCCATTTTTTTCTTCAATAACTTCTATATAAATTATCCGATCGTAACGAAATTTTCAAAAATCATTTGGGCTTTGATAGTTTTTGTGTTTGGGCCTTGATAGTTTTTGTGTTTACCAAAAACTAACTGTCTTGCATCAAACGTACGCTTGGAATTCGTTTTTATTGATTTATTGGAGCAGAAGTGGGCGTGGTTAAATTCTAAAATAAGCTTGATCTGAGTGCAATAATAACACATATTGACACATAACTTAGTAGCTGTAGCTATTATAGTTTTTGAGATCTTAGTTTTCATACGGACGGACAGACATGGCTATATCGACTCGACTGTTGATGCTGATGAAATATATAAATATATATATTGTTTATGTGGTCTGCCACACCTTCTTCTGCTTTTTACATACATTTTCAATTGGCACAAAGTTATAATAGCCTTCTACCCTGTAGGTAGCGGGTAAAGTTGTATCTCGTAAGAATCTCCCGATAATCAGGAAAATTCTTAACTCAAGCAATTCGATAATTAACAGCAAACAAAAATTTCATTTTAGCGCTAAATCTCTAACTTTAGACCTTTTCTATTACTGCCCCTATCTCTGTTTTTTATCTCTCTCTTGCTCTCTTTTGTGGCTATCACGTTATTTTCTTTGGTTTCGGTTGGTTTCTGTGATAGACATTCCATTTCGTTTCTCAAGCTTAACTTTCTACATAATTTTACTTTGAAGAAAACATATAGTTATATCAAGTACAGTATACTCGTACTAAGATTGAGAACATGCTAGAAAACAATAATAAAAACTCTCTCGTTCGCATTTTGAACAACCAAGTAGAGCCACTTATGGTTGTAAAAGCATGATGTTCTCTGAAATTGCCTGAATTGAAACAGAAAAACCCTAACCTCAACATATAACCTTTCTAACACATGAAGCCAAGAGAATTCTTTGCTCACACGACTCTGTCACACAACCCTACCAGCTGCTGCTCTATTGTTCTCATATGAGTTTATCATCTATCATGCTGCTTTAGCACCCTGCTAGATGAAACTCTCGAATACTTAAGTTCTCCTTCTATTTGAAATTCATTTATTTAACTACTTACACACTCACTCATAGATACACAAACAGGAATACAACAACATTCACACTGACAATTGAGTACAAAGCATAGTTGTTTTTGTATTAGTGAGAGTTTTTTCTATTTCAATATAGTTCTAATTCCCCTCACCTTAGTAAAAGAACCAAAATAACCTCTAAGCCCCTATTATCGTACCCGATCCCAGCAAATTTATAAACGACCATCTCACAAGTGCTAAATTAGAACAACAACAACAAACAATAACAAAATTGAGCAAATCGATCTATATGCATATAGATAATATAATTTTACCTCCCCCCTCGAAATCCCCCCAAAAAAGGAATTAATTCCATTAAAAAAAAAAAAAAAACTGTCGAAAACCAAACCAATTAAATGTTTTCTTATCGTTTGCTGCATTTTCCAAAAAAAAAAAAAACGTTGCGTTTCTCATTGGTTTCTTTAAACCCATTTTTCTGTTCCATTTTCTTGCGTTTCCCTTTAACAAGTTTGTTCTGCGTTTGTTTTTCTTATTTTTCATTTTCTCTTTCGATTTGGTTTCTTCTTTGCCCTTTTTACCACAACTTCTTGCTTTTCTCTCTCTCTATATCTCTCTATAAACTGTTGTTATCTCTATGTTGCGACAGTCAACGTGATGTATCGATCACCTTTTGCATGCCACTTTGCTTGTGTTCTTTCGCCTGCCTGCCTGATCGCCCGTTTGCATTGCCTTGCCTACCTGTACATGCGCTTGCGTAGCAATTAGCTATTAAATTGTACTTGAGTTTTGTTTCCACCACCCTCACACTTAAATCCGGAATGCACAAAGAAAAAAACAACTGAAATATGAAACAAATGAAATGTGAAATCCCAACTACAATTTCTCTATAATTTTCAAAAATAAATTTCGGTTTCTATATCAATCTATTAACTGCTTACCTGTATGTCTATAAACTGTATTATATACTACAAAACCTATGTAACATATGTATGTATTATATATTTGAGTGCTATCCACAACATTTCTATATTTGTACAGTTTCTTTCGTACTCCTTCTTCATTTGCATTTCCTCTGTTCTGCTCTATTACGTTCTGTTCCATGCCGTTATGTTCCGTTACGTTTGCCGTACCGTTAGTGACGGAACTTGATCACAATTAATTTTTTACTTAACTCGCAATTTTAGTGAAAAGCGAAAATTCATATATCTGTATTCTTCTCAATCCACCCAAATTAATTTCAGTTCTTTGTGCGTTTGGATCACATACGCAAATGTTTCACACAAAAAAGGCGGCATTTTTGTTCTGGAGGAGTATAGTAAGTACAAGTCCAAAATATTGTTGCGTAACCTTTCGCTCTGTAATGTTCTTTCTCTCGCTCTTTTTATTCGTAGATCCCAAGACACGTAATCTTATCCAGCGAAAATATCAATCTAGCATGGTAAGTTGTCTCTCTCCTTCTCCCTCGCTCACTCTGTTTTCTTTTACTATTCACTCACACACATTTTCTCCACTGCACCACAGTATTCTATATATTTGCCACACTGTATTGAAGCAGAAGTATTGCAATATTTTGTACAAAAATTGAATCGATATATCGTTGCACTGAGTATGCTAAAAACAAAATGTAATAAAAATGCTAAACATGCTTATGAAGAAATTCTAACAGTATGCAAAAGGCGAACTAGGGGTGTTCAAAAATATTGGACGGTACATTGAAGTCGTTTTTTATTAAACTTATTTCAACTATTCCTTCCATTCATTATCCCAACCCAAATATATTGTATATGCATAATTATATGTACATATGGAAAATATGAAAGTACATACCTATCGCACATCGCAAAGCTATTCGTAACCGTCCGCACAGATAACTTAAGAAAGTCTTTTCATTTCGGAAGAAATACGATTACTTTATAATATTAAAAGCTGTACCATTTAAACTTCAATTCATCCAATATTCTTGATATCCCTAGCCTGTACATAATTATGCAACATTGTAAATAAAATGCACAGCAATTTTTGTATGGAAAATATGCGTCTCTAAAGTATAAACCAATCTACATACTACATATATATCTTTCTATATATCTATATATATACCTCTATATAAAAGTATCAATGAATATGTTTGATTTTTGCCTTAAATTTTTTCGATCGTTTCGTTTCGTTCTTTGCTGCCACTTTCGTTTCGTTACCTTGTCAACAAAACATTTCTTTCTATGTATACGACAACCAAAAAACCAACATCAACAACAACTTACCCTACAACAACAACAAATAACATTCTGCCTGCCAACATCACCAACTAACACAACATCATCATCAACAACAACAACAACAATAACATCAACAACAACTACTTCATAACATAACACATCAAACAATCATTGCATCATTTAAACAATATCCCTTGCCTACAAAATGAAACACCTGGAATAATACTAAAACGTTGTGAAACTGAAACAAAAACCAAAAACAACAAAATACTCAATGAATAAAAAGGCCTCTGAAATTGCGCTGAGCTTTCATCGTGTGACGTCGGTGCGTTTCGCTTCCATTTGTCATCTCGACGCTGCCAAGCAGAGGGCTGCAAACACTGGAATCGAAACAGAATTTGATGCGGCCGTAACTGCTGTGGCGGAACAGGCGGCAAATGAAACATGAAAAATATTTAAGTTTTTTCTGTAAATAAAATTCCACAAAGCAAAAGTAAATCACTTATTTTTTTTTCAATTAGAGTGTGTGTGTGTGTGGGTGTATGTCTATTTGTGTGTGAGTGTGTATGGATGTGTATATGTGTGTGTGTAGGAACACAACAACAACAGCAGCCACAACAACAATTGTCACTCTCATAAAGCGCAAATTGTAGAAATAAACATACAATTTTAACTCGATATTGTGTTTATTCTTATACTTTTGCGTTCCATTCCATTTGTTCCACTGCATGCTTTCTGGTTTCCTTTCTGATATTTGCTCTTTTTCGTTCGGTAACTGTTCTCGTTCGTTCGTTCTCGTTCGTTTTGTAACTCGTTGTGATAAGCACATACACACATACCTTTTCCTGTTCACTTGCCCCCGCCCTACCCCTCGCACTGGCCCGCTATCACTCAATACCCTGACCCCCCCATACCCCATACCCCACACCCACTCTTACTCACGAACCAAGCCACCGGCCACAGTGATCACTCTCTAACTAAACGAAAAAAACCTAAAACCTTTCGGCGCAGTCGGATCAGATCTGTTACTCGGTGCTGTGCGTCTTCAGTTACGTCGCCGCCGGGCAGGATCAGAAGAAGAATCCCGTGGTTATAACACCGCAGATCCAGGACATTCACGCGCAGCAGAAGCAGAAGCAGCAACAGAAGACAGTCTCGACAGCGGCAACAGCAACGGGGGCAACTGCTGCTACAACGGCAGCAGCCAACGCAGCAGCAGCACCCGCCAACGCAGCATCGACCGCAGCAGCAGCAAATGCATCGCGGCACGGCGGCGGTACAGTCACCATACGCCACACAATGCCCATGCAGAAGCCCACCATAACCATGTCCACGGTGCAGCCGCAGGTAAGGCTGCCCACGTCAACAACTACTCCCATAGCCGCCTCGGTCACCGTCGCCCCCCACCCCCGCTAGCACTGTAGTCAAGCTGCCGCAGCTGCCACCGCGCGTGCCCTCACAACCGTCTACCGAGAGCCTGGCTAGCATCATCAGTTCGCCGCCAGCAAGCCGCCAGCGAGTCGGCAGCGCAACTGCACCGCCACCAGGGCCACCGCCGGCGATACCGCCGCGCACGGGCGCCATAGCGCGCAGCGGCTCGGTGCAGGCAACGTCGTCGACTCGTTCTTTTGTGCGTCAGGCCTCGGCGAATTCGACACCGCCGCAATACATGCCGCAGGCGCCGCCGCCGTTTGTCATTCCCAAACGGTTGGCACGAGCCTCCACGCTGACAGCGACGCAGCAGCATCAACATTCGCAACAGCATCCACAACAACATCCACAGCATTCGCATGCACAGCAGCGCGCTAGCTACGGCAGCGTCGCCGCTGCGCTGCAGTCAATGCCCGAGGGCAGCAGCGTCGGTTCCATTGGCAGCTCCGGCTCAGCATCCAATTCAAATTCCAATTCCAATTCGAACTCGAACTCAAGTTCACCGCAGGCGCACCGCAAACACTGACGAAGGAGTTCTTTCTTTAAGTTTAGTTCCGCTGGAGGAGGAGGAGGCGGCGGTGGAGGCTGTGGTGGTGGAGGTGGAGGCGGTCCTAGGGGCGAGGAACCGCATCCGCAGCCACATCGACGCGATGTCTGCCGCACCATTTGCATACCCTGGCTCTGAGGAAGCCGAACCTAAAGCTTTTAATTGCGTTCCACATCTTTTGAGCGTTCGCCTTAGCTTTACTGCTTACGATCTACATAATTGCGCTTGTTTATGGAGATAGAGAAAGAGAGAAAAATGAAAAAAAAGAGAATGAAAGAGAACGAGTTAAGCAGCAGAAAGAAAGAAAGAATGAGAAAAGAAAGTTGTAAAAGCTGTGGTGATGAGAGGCTAGAGCATTAGTGCAAGGAAATGGAGCACGCTAAGGATCACGGTTCTGGTGATTGCTTTATGCGTAAATGAGAGAAAGAAAAGCTTTTAAAGGCTGGATTATAGCTTTAATAAGAAGCAAAGGGCCCTGCAGCTTTAACTAGAGCTTTAATATCCAGACATACATACAAAGTGAGGAAGGTTATAAATGCAGGTGGGTTATGACTTGATTTTGAGATTGATTCCACAAGAGAGAGCTTTACATATAACAGTGAACTATAGTAATGTTGTTAACGAATGCATATTAGATTAGAGGAGAAATCTGAGACATATTCGATAGCTTGATCTCCAGATATTTTCAAAAGCTTTAACTAGCTTTCACATTGATGGTAGGGAGAGGGAGAGAAAGAAAGAGAGCGCTATCCTTGCAGATACTGTAGAGTTTCGTTGACTTTTAGTATAGCAACCTAAAAAGCTTTAAAAACTAATTCAAATCGTCCGATATTCCTTTGAACTTGTTTAAACTCTACATATTATTAACGAGAGATTGTTCCTGCAGCGTTAAGCTCGTCCGATGTTAATGAAAAAGCTTTGCTTCAGTTCATACCCTGCGCGTGTTCCTATAAGTGTCTGTCGATCTGTTAGAAGCTATATATTAATCGTATATATTAATCGCTTGATCAAATTGTTATCTACATATAGTATGAGAATAGTTGTTAATGTGTTATAGCCACTGCAAGGGTAACTCGAACTTCAAATATATTAAAAAGCTCTCATAATCCTACGCTAATTAACATATACGACTACATACTAAATACACATACAACAAATAACATATGCTATATAGTACGATATCTCATATCATTAGTCGACATATACCTACTGTATATATGTATATGGGCGAATTGGGCGTTTGACCGAAAAATGGGCACAACAAAATACTTAAAAATAACACACACAAACAACGCAAATTGAAGGCAATCTAGATAGGGAAATGTAACATACATACCACATACAGAGATACAGATATATACATAACATAATATATACTTACTATATACTACTATTAATCTATTCCTCAAGGAATTTATCTATTATAACACTAAGTCTACATAATAATACTAAGTACCCAAAGGGAAGGAATTGTCAGGGAAACCATAAACACATTAACACAGACATAGGTAAACAAACGCTGTGCGGAGGGGACGTGTTAGTTGGGTCAGCAATATATATGTTTGTGTATTCTATTATGTAACAGATTTAACAGATAAACATATAACTTTATATATGACTAACCATGCTATATATAATATATTTTTGTTGTTGAACCAAATGCAAAACAAGATGTTACACACAATTGGTGGCTTTAGATGTTAACTTGAGAGAACAATATTATTCTATACCTATACAAATAGACTATATATAAATATGATTTAATATAAAACCTGTATTTTCCATAGTTCCAAATGCGTGAAATAAACAAAACAAAACATAATTCTAACTTCTTTGATGGTTAATCTATTTTCGTTCGTCATTTCAATGGCCGCTGGGTCAGTGTCATCGCTTGATAAGCTTGCTCCAGCAATGTGTTCTACTTTTAAAGTGCCAGACCCCCCAGTAAAGTGCGTCACGAACGTTGAGGGAAGATAAGTTGGGCTGATAACATTAAATGGGTTGATTTGCTTTTGTTTTTCCCACCCTAAATGAAATGGAAAGTCATCGAGTGGCACTTGTAGGGACCCCCCTGAATGGCCCCAGATTATACGTGTTTTTGCAGCTGGGCTCGTAAAACTAATTTATGGCTGCGAGAGTGGGGCAAAGTTTTTTGATTGTGGCACCATAGTAGTATATACTATATTGCTATTTATAAAATTATAAAGTTTCCATTATAAATAGCTTTGCTTTCTTCTACATAAGGAATATAACTTTACAGTCCTAATCTTGTGACCGTTACTTGCCACATGGTGTGCTATATAACTTAAGATTCAGCATGAGGTGTTTAAAACACATCATAGTTTTTCAATGTAGTTATGTTATTGAAGTTTATTTTATCTATACGAATACAAAAAAAATGAGCTAAAGATTATGAAGAGAATCTGAATACAGAGATATTTAAGTTATTTAAAGTTATTTTAAGATATTTAAAGATAATAATAGATACGATTTGTCCGATACTTGAAAGATTCAACAGATACACTTATGCTTTGGAACGGGGTTGTATGCGCACCTGGATGCCATTGCCGCTCTTCATGACCAGCTCGGCGAGTGGGATGGGATTATGATCGGGCACGGGCAGGAATTGATAGTGACGCAGAAGCGCAGACAGGGAACACTTCAGTTCCAGCATAGCAAACTTTTGACCTGTGAAAGCAGATAAAGGGGTTGAACAAAGTTGCAATCCCTAATGATAGTACCCCCATAACTTACCGATACAATTGCGAGGTCCAGCGCTGAATGCGGCAAAGGCAAAGGGATGCAGCTGCTTCTCATTGAGATAGAAGCGATCGGGATCAAAGCGTTCCGGGTCGGGAAAACTATCGGGATCACGATGCAGCATATAGATGAGGCAGCTAACTGAGGTACCCTTGGGAACAGTCACGTTGCCCACGCTGAGGTCTTCGAGAACTTTGCGTGAGAAAAACGGTACCGAGGGATACAGTCGCAAAGTCTCCTTAATGACAGCCTCCAGATAAGGCATTGGTTCCTTCTCGCGGCCCTCCATTTCGACGGCTTCCTCAAAGACGCGCTGCTGAATATCGGCATGTTTGGACAACAGACTTATGGTAAAGGCAATGGCTGAGCTGGTAGTGTCGTGTCCTTCGAACATGAAGGTATCCACCTCCTCGCGAATGTCCACATCGCTCAGCTCCGCAGCGCCCTCCATCTGCGCCAGCAGCAGCACATCGAGAAAGGCCAATCGGCGCTTAGCACCCGCATCATCTTCCTGGTGGGGCTGATCACTCTGCTGTTGCTCCTGAAGCAGCTTGCGCCGCAACTTGATAACCCGATCTGTCTCTTCGTGCAGCACACGCAGCGCAGCATTGCGTGCACGACCTGCGGCGGAGAGATCAAAAAACAGATTGAAGCGTTGCCAGAACGAGAAGCTCTGTCGGTGTAGAATGTGGCAGATGCTGCATGTGGGGAGAGGGGTAGAGAGAAATGGATTAACTAGAGTGATGTCATAGGATTTGACTACCCCTTTCCGTGCCCCACTTACGTTTGCACAGCCCGCACATACTCCGAGTTGCTCTGCATCTGGGCGTGCTTCTTGATGCCCATCGCCGTCTCACAGATGGCATCGAGGGCGAAGAGTGTGATATACGGATATATATCGAAGGGGTCGCCATTGGCCTTCTCCTTGAGCTTGCTGACCAGAATACGGCAATTCTCCTCCATGGGCTCCTTAAATTCGCTTAGGATGCGGAAATGGAAGCCCGGAGTGAGCAACTTGCGGCGACGATGCCACGACTCGCCCCCATTCGTTAGCAGTCCCAGTCCCAGCCAAGGACGTACTAGCTCATAGTTGCGTGACTTGTGCAGCAGTGTGTTGTTGCTCAGCAGCTGCTTGATGTCCTCCGGTGTGGTGAAGAACACCATCAGATCCTTGCCGAACCAGATGCGGAAGACGGGACCGTGACGCTGACGCAGCTCCTTCAGCCAGTTGAGGATCTCTGTGTTCAATTAAAGGAGAAAAGGCGATTAGAGAGAAAAACAAGCAAAGGATAAGAAAGAAAATCAAAAGAACTAATAGAAGTAAGAAAAGTAAAGGCAGAAAAAAAGAGTAAGGTAATGAGAAGGGGGCAGGTTAAAGAACAAGAACAAGAAATAGTTGGAGAGAAGGAAAGAAAGAGAGAAAAGGAGTGACTTGAAGAAAGGCAGAGCCCAATTGAGAGAGTAAGCAAGAGAGAGACAGACATATATACAGATAAAATAAGCAATAGAGAACGAGCAAAAGAGATTCAGCTAACTGTTGGACCTTGACTGCGACCTTCGTCGTTGTAACTTACCCCCTTTTTCACATTGGCAATCAGCTCTCCCACACTGGGACCCGGCAGTGTCTTGCTAAACCGTTGCAGTTGCAAGAAGCGCAGAATGTGTGGCAGGTAGCGCAGAAATAGCGCCCACACAGCGAACGCCAACAAAGCCACTGTATTCATCTTGACTTGAGTTGCCTTTTCGATTTGCCTCTATTTTGTATGGCGTAGCTGCTTTTGTAGTTGTTTTTTTGTTATTGTCGTTATTTTTTAGAGGGGCTCGATCTATGCGAGTGAATCAACCGTTCGCGTCTTGGCGAATAACTCAACTAAATTCGCGTTGGACTAGACGAGAGCTAATGATAGTCAGCCATAGTGAGCCATAATCGACCGATTGAAGCTTCGCCGGATCTGTCAGCTTCTCGGGTACGCTGTAGATTACAGCTGACTAAACTAATGTAGAAATGTCAAATGACGAAAAGTAACTAAAATAAAGTAAGCAATAATCGCACAATATTTTGCGAAGCTTTGTTTATGCTGTGTAAAATTTGTAATGGCAAAATTATTATTTATTTTTAAAGCTTTTCATTTCCCGAATTGTTTTCGTACAACTCTCGGCTATGCTTCCTTTGTATACCCTTAAAACAATTTTTGAGCATATAATTTATATTAATAAAATATATATTTTTATAAAATCTGAAAAAGTATAATAATTTACTTGAATATATAACTCAGTATTAATAGTAAATATAAAATATGTCAATGACCAGAGCAATAATTAATTATTAAAATCTTTCTTATAATCATCCTTTCAATTGGGGTTTGGAATTCTTATAGACCCGACTTGTGTGTAGGATCTTAACTCAGTATGAACACATGTATAACACTAATTCCAGAGCTGAATTAACCTCGATTACCTCCACATTCGCTTTTTATGCATATTTACAAGCTCGGCTATGCAGAGTTACGCAAGCCCCTGTATTTTGCTGCACCATCGAAATTCAGATACATAATAAACAAAAGTAACTAGTAGCAACAATAACCAATTACATAAAATAGCATTAAACATCGATAGGTCAGCAAAAAAAGCGAAAGAGATGAAGCGAGCCGATCCCAACTGCGTAGGGGATCCATCACTAAACAAGAAACAACAAGCTGTCAGAGAATGCCCCTTCCCCCAATGGTTCGCCGATCTTCGTCCCCATCACAATTGCGTAGTGCGAAAAGAAAACCAACCACAACAACAACAACAATAGCAAAAACAAGTTACATACAACGATGTCGGACCTGACCCACATAAAAAACGCAATCGACATTTGTATTTGAGGTTATGCGACATTAGGCTGGTGCCTAACACTGAACATTGGCTCTATAGAAATCGTAGAACATGCGATCAGCAATCTTATCTTTGCTAAGTCGTCGAGCCGGGTGGGCAACTATTCGCTGTATCTAGTCATGCACCTTGACATACGAAGATCTGTTTATAGAACGATAGAAGGCGCTTTATAGTTTTGTTTTCCTGTTTTTCTTTTTTGGGTTCACTCTAATGACGTATATTATTAATACTAGAAATGAGATCCAAAGTTCACAGTTTTCTACTCGTATGTAAAACATGTTTTATGTATTGATTATTGGCTTATTAAATAGTGGCCTTTCTAGATACCCTGCTGATATCATAGAGAAATAAAGCATTTAGAAAGAAACTAAGTGCTGATAGGACTAATCTTTGCTATAAAATTTTTCAAACAGCTGTGCTCACTGCCAGCCTTGTTTGTTTTTTGTATAATAATCTACTGATAAGTCCCCAAGCCCCTTAATAATATGATTGAACCTTATACTACTAATCATCAAATGCATCATCAAATGCATATTTGTTTTACAGGAAATCAACTGAACTTTGATTTGTCTATTAAAATAATTGATTAGGCCTAGTCCCAGCCTTGACTAGGTCTCTATAAATCAATAACTCATTGGCTTTCAAGGGCGGGGGGGGGCGGGGGGGCCCCCGGGCCCCCGGGGCCCCCGCCCGGGGGGGCCCGGGGGCCCGCCGGGGCGGCGGGGGGGGGGGCCCCCCCCGGGGGGGGGGGGGGGGGGGGGGCGGGTTATTTAGATTAGCTACGCCCATAAGTATGCAAATATTATAGTTCGCGGTGTTCGGAACTTGTTAAGCTTGGAATACTTTTCGGCTTTCATAAAGTGATGCTTTATACTTACCCAACTAAGCCAAAAATAGCTAAAACTGACTTTTTTTCATATCCAAACTAGTTTTACCTCCTTAAATCGATTTACAATCTCAAGAATATCTACTCGATATGAGTTTGTAACATGATATGTGGACTGCAGGAGAAACCGGTTCGAATGACCAGTAAAATATGCGAATTATATTTTGTAAACATTTTAAAAATAGACATCGAGCCCCTATCGAGTTCTTGAAGGAATCAGTGCTGAGGAATGTTTTAAGTTTGAGAATTAATGAAAGTGAACAACCTGAAGACCAGTTCTTCCACGGGAAGACTCGGTGAAGAATTCTACTGGCAACCAGTTTTTAGAATCATTGCCACAATTAGTGCGAATTAAATGGCGATATCAACGATTAGTTTTGGCATTACCTCCTTCATTTGTCGCCTTCAAGGTTCCCTCACTTGGCACTCCACGTGTGTCTTGTGGGCAGATTGCCCAATGCCCCCCTTTAATGACAATAGCGAATTGGACAAGCGTTACGCACTCGGACGTGTCCGCTTGGACGTGTCGCCTTTTTCAGAGACCTCTTTGTCTTTGTTTTTGTTTTTAATTCAATTTCGTATTATCGTATTATAATGGTAACATTTTTTCTGCACTTGACGTGTGTTTTTCATATTTATAAAGAAACAGCCAGACGAAGCGCTACCCTGTGCTTTACTTGCATTACTTGGGTACCAAAAAAGTGGCTAAATAATATTTGTTGAATAGCTGACTATGAACATAGGTTTACTTGCGTGAAAGGTACAATCTGTGAGCTCTATGTATTCATGGCTATAAAGATGAAACTCATCATGCCATACTCATTCCACAATACTGCGATTCTTCAGAGTGCAGCAGCATTTGTTGTTGTTCAATGCAAAACTTAAGTATGTATTCACTCACCTCTATCTGCTTATATTTTATCTTTTTCTACCTCGACCCCCCCTTAAATGCATAAAGTAAATTAATTCGCTTCACTCAGCACTCGAGTGATTTTTATTAATTTACAAAAGTTTTTTCATTTATTTTTAAAGCTTGTGCTAAGTAGGTTAGATCTGGGAACATATATTATTTCGTATGAGCAAAATGTTGCTCTCTCTCTCTCTCTCTCATTCCCCTCTCCATCCCCTCACGCACACCCTACTTATAACAAGAAATGAAATTTAATGCAAATGCAACAGAAAACATCGCAACGCATCGAATCTTGACCTTGGCATACCGAAAAAGAAATACTGAAAAAAAACTACAAAGCGCTGAACAACGCACAAGTCACAAGCTGCTTACAACAGCTTCTGTTGGCCAAGCTGCTGTAAGGGGCGTGTAAAGAGCGGACTGGAGGACTGAGGGGAGGTGACATTTGATGACGATTGGCTTTTTGGGCGCGTTCGCTGACTGAAATGTTGACCTAAGACCCCGGCACCAAAGCTCAGGGCAATCGAGCAGAGCGTAAAATACGTCAATCGATTAATCGAACCAACCAACCGATCAATCGAACCAATAAATCGAACCACTAACACCGCCCAACGTCCACAACTACCGCACACTATGCGACTTGCATTTTCAGTTTCAGTTTCAGCTGCGGTTTTGGTTTAAATTTCAGCTTGCCGCTTTACAGAAACCAGTTTTTTTACAGAGCTCGATATAACAATATAGTATGCAAATCAAGAGACTCGTCTGACTCCGCGTATTATCTATTTAATTGACTTTATCAGTCGACTATACATCCATTGACTACCTGTATATGGATATATTCGTTTGTTATGGGAAAAATATCTTTCGAAGTTCGTTTGTTTTTAAATAATGCCTTTTTCCCTCTTAAAATCATCATAAATTATCATCTGGGAAATGTCTATATCCAAAATTATCATTTCAATTAGGCAATTTGTTAGCACTGAGCATTGATTGTTATTGATTGCAGCTGGATATTGCCCGAGCAACTGGATTATGATGGTCGTAAGAAATATTCATTGATTTACAGATCTACGACTTTTAAAGTATTACAGTGCTAGAAGAAGGAATTTCATCAAGAAAACAAGACTGGTCACAAATGGGGGTATAAAAAGTGTAAAAAGTCGAGGTACGACTCCCTATAACAAATAATAATGAAAGTATTACTGAACATAATTGAAACACTCCTACAATTACATTTGAATCTTCATATCATTCTGCCAATACCAATCTTTCTTCTTCCCAAAGCATTCCACACATTTTCAAAATTCTTTTAGAACCTTCTTTGCCGAAGAAATTGTGAGACCCAGCAATAATTCAATTGGTCACCTCGTAGTGCTCGGCAAATAAGCTGAGTAAATATTGGAGTTGGGTTGTTGGACAGCGATATCGACTTCCGTTGAAGCTTGAGTAAATATCAATTTAGTTAGATCAATAATGCGATGATGCTGATAGAGACGGTCGTTGCGACTCTGGATGAGTTTGCAAAAACCTATGTGTGTCTTCGAGTGGGGCGTTACCGTTAGGCTTCATTGCGGCTATTTTGTCCGAACGACGATTAACTGTCGGCATCAGCGTCGGCGTCTCGTCTGGCACCGAATTAGACTAAAGTACGAAATACCGTGCGACCTTTGAATTGGAACCCGAGTCTATTGACTCGGACGCGCCTCAGTGAGTCGACTAGTTCCGGGCCTCGGCAATGAAGGACAAAACATCTAAAAGTTTGCAAATACTGTAAACAGATCTTTCGGGAAACATAAAAAGAAAAACCTCCAAACCCAACTTAACAACGCGATCAATTTATTTACTGGGGAGAAAAAGGGTGCAGTCCCTTTTGGGGAGTTTGGAAGCCAACCCATCAATTTGATGCCACACAGAAGATCATTAAAATTATGCAAATGATCGCGAATTGACAGCACAAAGGCGACTTCAATAAATTTGCGGCCCATTAAAGCTGTCGGCAGTAGGCAACAACTCTCAAAAGTAAATAAAGTGTATATACGATTTAGTATGAATGAAACAAACTAAAACCCTAAAGGCAATGATTAGACGCGTGTTTTATAGTCAATTAAGTGATTCAGAAAATAGAGAAATAATAGACGAGCCCGTCGAGCAAACCACATGGTCAATAATAAAACAATCCAACTTATACGCAAATGGTCAACTAAGTATCTCTGATGAAAAGAGGAAAACACAAGAGCCCAAGCTTTAAGAATAGTAGCCCCCTCTAAAATTGCTAACCAAATTGACTGGCTCTATCTGTGCAAGTTCCTGAATTCTATATGACTAGTTTACCCTAACTCAATGACTACGAACTTATTTGTATGAAAACGTAAGAACATTTACTTGACATAGGCACACACACAACATATACAAACTGCAAGCTACATACTTAATTTTCTGAACTATAATTAGCTTTAAACTAACGACTGCGGGATGAAAATATAAAAACTATACGAGCAGTATAATGTGTGCAAACAAAATTTAGTAGCTCTAGGTTTCGCATAGTTCAGATAGACTGATCTCAACTTACTTCAGTGTTACAGCTTTTCCGGCTCACAAACCGCAATGCTTATATAGATTATAGCTTAATAAGTCAGTTTTTATAAGCGACTACTTAAGATATTTCCGAATTAATAGATCTGTCTTATGGTATAATATTTATTTTATTTCTTTTCTGTATTTTTATTTGGCTTCTGCAAATTGTAAACATAAATCTTCGCCTTGAACTTGAGCAGGAGGCGGAGGAAAGAGAATCTAAAGTGGTTAGTACATCATACTACGAGCATGTCTCATGTTTTAGCAAATACAACTACACACACACACACACACACACACACACACACTAAGGAGACAATGAGTAAGAGGCGTGAAATACGCGCACATAAATCGCGTTTATAGCACTCGAAATTGTCTGTCGACTGTTTGCTCTTATGGTTATTGTTGTTGTTATGTCTTGTTAGTGTCGTTGTTGTAGCAGTTGTTGTTGTACTGTACTGCTTTTAGCCATACTTCTTCCTCTTGTTCATCTTACGAAGATTCTACAAAACGTACAATTTAGATTTATAGCCAAGCGGAATGGACTTGCACACTGAATAATCTCGGTTCCTTGTTTCGTCAAGTGTTCTGCAATTATGGTCACCGCAACAACAACAACAACTAGATATCATCCACAATGAGAGATACTCCATGGGTAGAGTTGACATTAGCTAAAGGTGACAACATTGTTGTTAATTGAACAGGTTTCAGTTCTTTTAAGACATGGCACAACTCCTCCTCAATAAAAGCTACGAAAATCTGCAAATACGACTAGACGATACTCTATGGATAAATAGACAATGATCAAACATTGCGAAATGCTATAAAAGCCATAAACAAAGGTTTAATAAATCACAAGCATACCCTAGAGGCAAATGAAGTCAAAGTCGGGGTATACAAGGCGTATTAAATTTGGAATACGATTTTCAAAATACTTCTTTAACTTCTCTACTTTTTTTCACTTCAACCACCTTGAACATCTTTACAGCAACTGCAGTATTTTTTATGATATTTTAATGCTTGAATTCCGCCTATGTAATTGTTGGGGAGGAGGATTTCATACTGAATGCAGTTATGAAACAAAAAAAAATTCTTTTATATGCAAATGAGTTGAGTTTGACTCAGGTCTGATATGAGATACGCCTCGAGAAACGAACACCCTGCCGCGAATAGAGAAAAGGGAGTTTAAATACCTTGCTATAAGTCGCACTGGGCGTTGGCCGCAGAAGAGTCGCACATTGATTGGATGAACAAGTTGACCAAGCTTATAAAATTGCGTGACCAATTCTGTTGCGGAGTCTTGTGGAATGTGGTGGATCGAAGTGGATCGTAGTGGACCCTGTTCACTCACCATTCACTTCAATTGATGTGGATTCTTTATGCAAATTAGTCGGAGCTTCTTTTGCCTTGTAGGGACTCCCTCGGCCTGTATTAGCGCAAAAACCTGTCGCGTCCAGTTCGAGTTTTGCTGTGGAATCAACTGACATTTTTATTTCGTTTTAGAAGTAATGCCATACTTGATTTAATTGCTCATTAAATTTGTGTATTAAATTTGGCAAAAACAAAGTACAAAGTATACACGAAAACCCCAAAGTAAACATGAGAAGGTTGTTTTGGCGAATCGGTAATACACGAATACTCTGACCAGGAGCAATTAATTTGATTTTGATTTCGACACTTTTACAATCCAACAGTGCTTCAGGTGAATTCAAACGCAAATTTCAGGACTTCGGGAAGGGGAATAAACATGAGAATACAAATTTGGTTTTTTGTTTGATTTGAGTTATAAATGACTCTGGGTTATAGAAATACTGACTTAACAAAGAAAGATTCTAGAAAGAGAGATTGAAGAGTCTTTTTAAAATGTTTTATATATTTTATGTATTAATTTCTGTATTTTATATGTACTGTTCTTGTTTTTTTTTAAGATTTTCGAAGTGTAAATTAATAACGATTAATCTCAATCTCCAAATATATCATTTTCGATAAGTCAACACAATGAGAATACCCCACAACGTACTAACAAATAATTTTTTGTTTTTCAGAAAACCGATAATATGTGCGACAATACAAGTAATACCAACATTTTGAAAAATTTGTTGACTTTATTTTTATTTTCGTTTTTTTGGCTTAGTTAATTGCGCTGCGTAATTTAAATTTGAAGCGCTGCATTAGCCGCAAGTTTGTCGTATGAGCCGAGCTCAGCTAATTAGACAAAGAGCCAATTAAAAGCAACAATGCCTAACGCTCATGTGATTTGACTCTGAACCTGAACTGAATCTGACTCGGAGATGGAGATGGAGACTACGTTATATGGAGTCTGGATGTGGTTTAGTCGGACGTTGGATCCGATCGTGCATCAATGCCCTTCAAAGCGAAACAGCTGCGCACGATAGCGCGATAAGTCAGTTGACCCATCACCTTCCCCCCTCTCCCCCACTGCCCCCTGCAGTAGCTTCCTTGATTTGGGTGAAGCCAAAACAAGCCACAACTAGTTAAAATTCAAGATACGTTATCGTTACGTTGCAGTGGCGGCTTTTGAATATGGATTACTTCAATCGTCAAGGTCGCTGCAAACGAAACGAAAGCGAACCATGTGTGCAGTATTAAATAAATAAATACCATAAATACCAAATGAAATATATCACTCAATTCAATTCGAGCATAGCTCCAGGGTGGAGTAGGGGGAGAGGGGGCAACGCATTGGCAACTTTCGTTTTCATGCAAAACAAAAGACTTAAGCGAGCAACTTGCTTGGCTCAACTTGATTGGCATCGAATTATCGACAACGCGCAACCCAACGCCAACACGTCGTACCCCCTCCTGCGCCTCCCCTCCCGTACAGTTAGTGCTGGTTTAGCCGTTTCCCACGGCACACGTATTTGTTGTCGCTGTTGTTGTTATTGCTGAGCCATTCGATGCGCTGGACTTGTGCTCAATGAGGCATTTGAATGGGCATTACGAAAGTTCTGCCCATCCATCTCGCAGTGCAGCGCATCGCATCGCATTGCATCGCACGCAATACGAATGCACTTTGTCAGCAGCTGATGTAATTTTGGCTTTTGGCTGACGTCTGCTATTGTGCTTGGGATAAGTTCGATTAGAAGTTTAATTCTGTTTCTGTTGCAACGCAAACAAGACTCTCAGTTTCAGAGCTAACTTAATGAAATTCGGCAGACATGCTTCTTATTGCTGCACGGTATTAATAAGTCGAAACGAGCCGGATCATACCGATATATCGTATAGCTGTCAAACAAACTAACGGCCGATTTTTGTTATTTTTCAAGATATGGCATCCAAATTTACTACATACAACTTTTTCTATATATATAATATGCATATCAAATTTCATCAAAATCGGACTACTATAACATATGGCTGCCATAGGAACAATCGGCCGAAATGAAGGTTTTTGTATGAAGACTACTTTAGGTTTTCGAAATAAATTATAAGTGTCAAAGTGACACATAACATTAAATATACACATTACTTTTAAATTTTGCACCTTGACATATAACAAGTATTGGAACAATCGAAGGAGATAAGAACGTGCAAGGGTATAAACCTTTCTGCATGCCGAAGGTAGTTTTTTTTCCTTCTGTTTTTATTTCCTTTTTTTTGTGTTCAATGCTCAAAATCTAAGAACCGTATCAGCTCGTGTCACGAGCCAAACGACTTACCCCTGCTTTCAAGTTGAGTGTGCAAGGTGGTGGAAAATTTTGTGTTGGTTTATCGCTTTACTGCGCTGACTTAATAGTTCCAAAGAGTTTTCTGGCTTTTCGTTTGCTCAAAGTTTTGTGTGTTTTTTCCATATTCCAATTTTATGACTCGTTTGTACAACGTGTTGCACATGGTGCATGGCAAATGGTGTTAATCTGTTAAGGTGCGCTGTGGTTTAGGCCTCGAACGAACTGAACCACACCCCTCCTCCCTCGAGAGGGCAGGGAGAGGGGAGAAGTAACCAGTCGTCCCCCTGGGCTGCATTTGCATTCGCGTTCACATTTGCATTCATATGCGACGCTCATTGTGTTTACTGCGACGTTGCCAAGCGCAGCTGACAAAGGAAAAGGGCTCGCGATTTGCATAGTTTGCAGTAAACTGGTTTAGTCTCTTTGACCAAAAGCCGACAAAGGGCACAGTGGGATGCACAGAACGATTGGTGATCAGAAAGAGTCACACAAGACTTGTTGGTAAAGTGTATATTTATGAAACAATGGTATCTCTGAAGTGTCTTGTAGAGACTAAACTAGCTTGCAGATAGAAAAGTATGTTATGTAAACAGATATATATATGTATCTATTAAGTATTCAATTGATACGTAAGTATCTTACAATACCAAAAGAACATTTGCAGATGCAGAGCATGTATATTATATTGCTGATGCTATTGGCGATACTCTACAGAACAGCAGCGGGCAACATTTTTTGCCTTCTTCATCCTTGCTTTGTATGTATTGTACTTTCTTTTTCTAACTTATCTCCAATGGTTGAGATTAGGTTCCACAAATATGTCCAAGCTCAGGATGCACCCGGTCTTTACTAGCGCAGGCGTGAGAAGCTTAGCTGCTTCTCTCTTCGTCTCTTCTTTGAGGTACTTTGCTGGTCACGCTACGGCGTCGACTGGTGCAAATTGTTGTCTCTTCTGTTTGCAGAGTGTTGGCTTGTTTGTGTGTATGTGTGTGAGGTGTTAGGTGTGTGTGTGAGTGTGTGTATACTTAATGTGTGTAAACACGAGATGGCTCTGCGCCGAGTGCGCTTCCTCCCCGAGTTGCGGTCACCAATTGCACAAACAGTTCGAGCAGCGACACGAAAACGCAGTCTTGAAAACGAAAACGAAACAATTCGCACGAAATGCCAAAAAGCCAGGCAACATTTCAATTGGCAACGCCAACACTTGCAACACCAGCAACACCAGCAACAACAACAAGAACAGGCGGGCAAGCAGAGCCAACAACTAAATCAAGTTGCTCTCTTGCAGTTGCAGCACGTTGGTTGTTGCTGCTTGCCGCTTGCCACTTGAAAAGTGTATGCAACATGCTGCCCGCCTCCCACTGCCCACTGCCGACTGCCTCCCCTTTAGTTGAGTTAATGAGACGATGCTGGTTCCGCGGAACCAAACCAACTCGTTCGCGCCACATTGCCACATTCCTTCTTGGCCAGGCCGGGCAGCCTAATTGCCCCGCGGCCGAAAGAGAATGTTTCCAGTGCGCCGGCTCCGCTCGAGCAGTAGCGGTTCCGTTCGCCCGCCTTGTCGCAAGAATCGAGCTTGCAACTCAGCCGGCTCGGCTCGGTTCGGCTCGGCTCAGCTGCAACAGGCAGCAGGCAGCAGGCTGCCACGTTTTATGGCCAGCAACCGCTTGGGTAATTTGATATTGGCAACCAGACTCACTTTCAGTGCTCTTGCATCAGTTGCGCGTTGGTTGCTCAAGCTTACCAAGTGGCAAGATTATGATTAGCCATGCCACCTTGTGGCAGCTGTCACTGCTGCTTCGGCTGCTGCTGCTGCTTCTGCATTTCATTGCCTGCACTACCTCAACCTTTGCCCCGCCTCTCTGCGCCTAATTGCGCTGCCAATCTTCAGCAGCGTCATCTTCCATTATCATCATCATCATCATCATCCAACAAGGTGCAAAAAGCGACCCCCACTGCGCATAAAATACTCCTTCTCTATGGGGTATATTGATTGTAGAGTGAAACACGTTGCAGATACCATAAGGTTCAATCTTAGTAGACTATCTATACTGCCAGAACTGTGGTTTCCGTTTTGGTATTGAACTGAAACTTGGTTTAGTTCTTGGTCATGATCAAATTAAGCATATATTATAAGATTCTTCAAATCTCTGCGCTCTAACATATAGTAAACTTACAGCCGCTTGGTCTCCTTAACTTTCTTTCTTTAAAAACTTCGCCAACTGCTTCAATCTCACGTGCTTTAAATGCATAAGTAACCCCGCAATTAAGGCAACTTATGTAACAGAAATACTTAATGAAAGTCCCATAAATTGCCATAATTCACTCTCAAACTATGGCAACTTCGATGGGGGCGCCAATATCGCCAATATCGCTCTTAAGCTGTTCTCTGGCATGTGTTTTTTTGGTCCTCGTGGAACTCCGATTTTTTGTAGCCGCTTGTCTCGCGAGAAAAACACAAAAGACAACAACAAAAAACAAGTTGTTGCTTTTGTTGCTGTTGTTGTTGTTGCTGTTGTCGCTGCAGTTGGCTAATACCATGGCTATAATTATTTGTAGACTTTTTTGCCAGTTGATCGAGCTCTGCTCCGCGGCCAGTTGCAAAATCGCTTATCAGGTACCTCCAACTGCGACACAGCTCGAAATCGGAAACCAGGCAAACTTGCAGTTCAACTGAATCAACTCAACGGCTTGGACTGTCATTCTCCTCCACAAACTATTCGTAACCCAGTTCTGCGACCACTTCATTATTATTTATAATATTATTTTTGTTATAGTTGTAGTTGTTGTTGTTGCTGTTTCATTTTTTTGACTGGTCATGCTGTCGTCAGTTTCAGTTTTTGGTATCGCAAACTTCTTTCGCCGACCTAGTTTCGTGACCACCTATTAAACGATTATTATACTGAACGACAACGTTCTTTGGTTCGCTTTTGATCGGCTCAAATGAATCTATGTTACGATCAATGATATGTATATAGAAACAACAACAAAGCAGCTTGCCCAATCAAGTCGAGTGTTTATGAGAATAGTATATGAGTAATATGCTAATTGATCATAGTCTTCAACATAGTCGGGGAGTGTCGTCAACCCCAGCACATTATTGTTTGTCTCTTGTGTAGATCAATCAATATGCAAGCAAAATAATTTCTTCGATCTTAGCTTGATTGATTTGTGAGAAAGTCAATAAATAAATAAATCAATTCTGTTCGGCATTCTGTAGTGTTGGAAAACAGAAGACACAAAACAGGCTTTAGATCAGTTTTGTTTTATATACATATAATACTTTCATGGCTTCACGAAATGTCATTTTCAAAGTGCTATCGTTACGAGCACCTTATCGATAGATCGGTATAAAAACTCCCATAATTGTGCTCGCTCTAAACATGGAAAATGGAGCTAGTATTAATAGCACAAGGAAAATCGCGTGGGAATTGATTGTGCAAAGAAAAACTGTAGGCCAACAATTAGAGGAATTCGGAATTGCAGGTGGATCTGGTTTGTGAGATTGGAGACCAATTCAAAAGCTCCCCGCAAGCTTCGTGCACAGTGCAAAGCACAACAAAACGGACATTTAGCCACATGAGGCACACTGAAAAAAACTCCTACGACGTAATCGACGTTCGTAGGCCGAGCACGAAGCCAAATGCAATCGACGACGGCGACGACAACGACGACGACGACAATTCTTGACAAGATGCAGCTCAAAATTCGGTTTGCATTTGCTTTTGAAATACGCTCCACAAAACAGTGAGTAAGCTAGTGTGTGTGTGTGTGTCTGTGTGTGTGTGCATGAAGTGTAGCCGAGCCGCTAAGTAAGCTGCGAAGCAAACCGTCCGAAGCGTTCGAGCCAAAGCAGCGTCGCAGCCGTCGAAGCCGTCGTCGAAAGCGCCGCCGCCGCCGTCTCTGAGCGGTCTTTGTACGCTTCGCGGCATTTGGACAATCAGTTGACGTTGAATGTTTCGTCTTGGCGGTCGCTAAAAAAGACGCTAAACACGCAAAATACTAATAACCCCAGCGAGCCAAAGAACCTACACAAGACAATTCGAAAACGAAAGCAAAAAGAAGAATTTGCAAAAAAAAAGAAAATAAGATAAATAATAAATAATAAATATTTTCGAATAATTGAAAAAGTTTTGAACACACGAATTCGAAATTTTGCAATTTTTTTGTGCCTTGTGTGCTGCAGTGCGCGATTATGATCCAGCTGCGTGCTGCGTGAAAACGACGCGAATCCTCAAAAGACCTAACCCCCCATTAACCCAGCAGAGAAGAGCGACCCACCCCCAGCCCAACCAGAGTAGTCCACCATGCGCTGGTCCCTTGTGCTGTTCGAGCAGCTGCTGCTGCTGCTGCTGTGCTTGGCCAGCCGTGGCAGCTGGGCCGTGGTGCAGCCGACGTGCAGCCTGAAGGAGAACTGCAATCTGGGCGACAATCTGCTGGCAATTCCCTCCTCGGATGCGACAAGTGATGCCGTGGAGAGTCACATTGCCTCCATATTCGAGGATAAGGTCAACTACAGCCTGAAACTGTTTGCGGATGATGCAACGACAGCAACAACAGGCACTGCTGGAGCAGCAGCGACAACAACGACGGTGCTGGATGTCCTGCACGATGCACTCGCTGCGGCGCGCAATCTCAGTGAGCTGCACCACAGCAGCACAGGCAACTACACGCTGCATCAGCTGAGCGACAAGCGGCAGCGACGCAATGCCACAGAGGAGGAGCGCCAGCTGGCGCAGCAGCAGCAGGATGAGGAGGAAGAGGAGCGTGGTAAGTGTGTGCGCGAGTTAACGTTCAAAAACAACAACAATAACACTTAACATATTGACAACATATCGAACACCTCAAAACATCGACAAATTCCCCGACAAATTGTTTGTGGACTTTCTCACGCCGCCCACGCAATGCGCCCCTGGCGACTTTGGCCATTGTTCGATTTCGATTTCAATTTCCACTTCAAATTCAATTGTTATTGTCATTTATAGCTGTAAACGTTATTACACACACCGCAAGCAGACACCCCCTTTACCCCAGACCCTCTTGATGTGCCCCCTTTCCCAGCCCTTGCACAAGCTTGCGTTGCATAAGCTACGCATGCGGTAAATGAAACAAAATCAATTGCTCGATTGTCCATGTGATATATCATGATATATCATGATAAATCTGCTTGGGTTTTTTGTTTGCTTTATTGCTGGTTAACAGCAACAGCAACAGCAGCATAAGCAGCAGCGCAACGCCACCACGTTCGCCAAGCACTTTAATGGTTACAAAGACCTCCAAAAACGTGGGCATGGGCCGAGAGTTGTACGTGATCGAACCAATGACCCTTGGACAGACAAGAATTGGCTGTGCATCGCCCGTGAGAGGGCATGTCGAGAGCACTATGAGACAGATAGATATCCTCAAAGCTTATTTCTGCACCAGATATTGTTACAAGTTTTGATCTGAACTTTGAATAAGTATTAAACGAATGGCATACATACCAAATGCTCTAACTAGTGTTGTCTCTGGGTTACGATCATAAGACTATTATATGCCATATATGTATATATGATAAAGTAGTCAGCAGTTAGAGATAAAACCTTCGACTTACAGCAATAAAAGAAATATAACCATATGATATACACAACTATTGTGAAGACTGTAACTGAAAGATTTAATTATATTTTTACGACACCTGCTGCCCATAAATGGGAGCATGTGCAGCATCAAGATCTTAAATATGAAGAGCCTACATGCCAAACTTCATGGCGCTAGGCCCACAACTTACTAAGTTATCGACTGTAGGCTTGCCCAGTCAGCGTCTGGGCTGTTACGTAGGTCGATCTAATTGTTTAGGGCACTTCCGGCTTGGCCAAACGACGCAGCTCGTAAAAAATATGTGCGAATGACTATGCGATCGCGATATATTCCTCTTACTCGCCTCCGCCCCCCCCTTCCTTCCCGATTCGGTCTGCCGCAATCCCCGCGCTCCCGCTATCTCACACCCTTTTTGACCAATTCCAATTGTTGTCCACTTATTCTTGCTAAAAGGTTCGGCCTTGTTGTTAAACTTTTGGTTAAATATTTGCGTACCGCCGGAGTACTTTAGTACGGAGCCAAGCCGTGAGGGCGGTGGGGAGAGGAGAGAGGGGCAATGTCTGAGTACAAGAGAAACCCCCGTATGATCGGGTAGCTTGCTGCAATGTGCCAATTTGCAAGTAATTTGCGAATTTCAAAGTGAATTTTCACGGTTAACTGATGTGGACAGACGAGCTGAAGATGAGGCAATTCAAGAACATGATCACAAAGCGAAGTCCTTCAAGCCAAGTCCGCTGTTAATTGCCAAGCTAGTTGATCTCGCGTTGGCCAACACTGGCAAAAAGCTTAAGTCATTCTATATTCTTCGGCGACTCCCGACTCTGCTGGAGTACCACGATGACATGGGCGCTTTTTTTTGCGCCCCTCAAAACTCGTTCCAAGTGCCCGATGCTGGTGATGATGATGATGACGATAATGTTTATTGTTGTCATGTTGATTATGCTAATGATGATTTGCCAAAAGACAACTGGCAGCGTGCCGATAAGAGTTTATCCATCAAATTGGTTAATAATCGAGAATTACTTAAGATTTGCAATAAACCGAACTGCCTGAAATTGAATAAGGCAACTTTAAAGCACTGCTTGACTAGCAGCTACCCTGTTCTGTTGATTATTATGACAGCATTTATTTATAGTATCATATTAGTATCTGTTGGTATCTAGTATTAACTACTACTACTACCTGTCTTTCTAGAGGTGTCGATAAGCTATACTTAAACTGCTTATTTGACTACTCTCTACATGGGTAGCTGCCCTACGAAATGATTAAATACATTGCTTAGGGTTTGTAAAGCTATGAACTAGTGGCCAGTACTATAGAGTACACAATAGGGTACAAAATAGTAGCTAGAGTTATACTCAGAGTTCTGCATTACAATCAGCTTGAAAGTGAACTTTAAATTTATTTGCCAGTCTGTTTGACGACAAGATCAAATAAACAAGAAAAAGAAAAGGCAAGAGAAAAGAAAACAACAAACATAATAAGATTGGCTTCAGTTTCAGCATCAGCATCAGCCAAAGCTAACTGTAAATTGGCAGGGCAAATATTGCCCCGTTTAGGCAAACACGATGATGATATGATACAAGGAGTATTTAAGACGATGTTGCCCCGTTGCTTCGCCATGCTAATTGGCAGCCCCAACAAGAACGATAACAAAAGAGGCGAGCTGCGCGATAACTCGATTAAAATCGCAGTGTCATCATCAGTTAGCAAAACTTGCTCTAACTGAAAGAAAGAGAGAGAAAGAGAGAACAAGAAAGGCGCCTGACTTTCGCTTAATGCGAAATACGTTTATATGGCTTGAGCTGATTCTTAAATGTCAATTGATATTAGGCTGCCATTAATTTATAGAATACGGCATGCTATATCCCAATACGATTTACTTATACCATACCAATTTGATAATATATTCCCCGCTGCACAGTGCACGAACACCAAACCAGACCCGACTTTGGGCGTGTAGTCCAGTGTGGATTCAGTCCAGTTTGGTTCAAGTAACTGGGTCACCCCTCTCTCTCTCTCTCTGTCTCTGTCTCTCTATAGCCGAATTTTAAATTTATGCATTCAAAACGATAGCAATTTATGGCATATTTGTTTGCTACATTTATCTCCTTTCAATTGTTTGCAATGACAATCGGAATCTCGGACTTTGGCAATATTATTCGTTGCACTTCTCTATGTTTTAATAACACATTTTTGATTGTGATCGGGAAGCTTTTTGGTTTTTGTTTCATTTGAGTTCAATGTTCTCACGTGAAAGTTCAACTTTTCAAATTTTCAGGTTTTTAATCGCTTTTTTGCTACATTTAATTCGCTCCAGCAAGGTTCAAGATAATAAATTCCCGATATTGAATACATTTTTAAGTACATTTATTTTTTGACTCCATTGTCAAATTTATATCCTGCTTCAAAGGCAATTAACATAAAGTTCATTTATTGATTTTTAATCAGATCAAAATGAGTTTTAATTTAAAGATTGATTAGAAGATGATTAATTAGTGGCGGCTGAGCTATTTGATAGTTGTAGTTCAAGTTAAACTGATCCACTTCTGCCGAACTTAACCTCACTTCAATTTAACCTCAACTGTTCGATTGTTTTTTATGGATCGTTTCGCTTCGCGCTGCTTATCACTTATTCATAGAGTAGTGGATAAACCCAAGTTCTTCTGGCATTTCCCGCTCGCAGCAGCATCTAATCACTTACCATGCCGGGCACATCGTGTTGATTTGCCCCAAACTGAGGATTTATAACTGCCCCCCGTCGACGCGAATTTTCAATTCTTCCTTGTCGTCGACTTATTAATCATCATCATCATCATGATCATGATCATCATGCCGGGCATTAGCAATTTTCCCATATGGTTTTAGATCCTATATCGTACCTGTATACCTATAGAATATGACGACAGGGTCCACATTCCGCAGTCCGGACTTGTCGTCGCTGGCTTTGTCTGACGTAGTTTCCGAGGCACTTTGGGACTGCCCAGGCCGCCCCTTGAAACGCCCTCAACAACACTCACCCCTTCTCCGCCGAGACGGATGCACAGAATGAGCAGAAGCGTAACTAGCTGACAGATTTGTCAGTCAGTCAATCAGTCAGTCTCGCGGTCTGCCGGTCCGTTGTCCGTCTGACTATCGATCGATCCGTTTGGTTTGGCTCTAGGAGAACGCGCGTTGCATGCGAAATGCGAAATACGAATTGCGAGTTAGCTTAGCATAAGACGACGGCCCGACAATGATAATGATAATGTTAATACGAACAAAGCAAAAATAATAATAAAAAATAAAAACAAACAGCAGAAAAAAGACTCAGTTGGCAACGCGCTGCGCACTGCATGCTGATCATGGCACGAGTGCGCTGCGAACTGTACTAGAGCGACTGAGGTTTGTCACGCACGCACGCCGATCTCGGCTCAATCGAAGAATGGAATCAATTTTTTGGCCACTCTGCCGGCTCGTGTCGGCTTATTAGATACGATTTATATGCAATCAAACGATTCCGAGCCCATTCTATGTTGCCAAGTGGCCCCAAAGCTGGCAAAATTGTTTGACTTCCTGAATCACCTGCTTGCTGCAAAGCCAACAAGGAGTTGGCAACGGGGGCGCAAGCAGTGCTGTTGCACTTGGTTAACGCCAGTTGGCGCCAGTGTGCTTTGTTTGAATTTCACAATTTTGCGGACAATTTTCGATTTGCAATTGAACTTTTAATAAATATAATTATTTATTTGTTTATTCCCTTTTGCAGTTTACTTGCACAACATTGGCCAACGCTTTTTGGCCTTTTCGCAACCCTTCGACTCTGCACGGAATCCGGACGCCTCGCCACTATGCCGCTACCAAATGCAGCGCTATCTGAATGCGCTGAACAACTTCGATTTGTGGGCCTTGAAAAGTAAGTAAAACAACAACAACAATACGATATATCCGTTTAGCCAGATGATATTCGGTTTACGATACGACGCCACTGGTAATCAGCCAAAGCTCTCCGAATTCGAGTCATTGCCAACCAGCACCGGGCAAGAAAGCGACGCGTCGCAGTCGCAGTCGACGTCGCAGCAGCCCCATTGTGACCGCCAGACGCGAGACGACATGAATTGTCAGAGTGCAAAGTCAAATGAATCAAATAATCAAGTTCTGAAATTGCAAACAGACACACACACACACGCAGACGGGGCAACATGTGCTTGCATGCACATGCATGTTGTGTGCGGCTAAAGTGAAGGTCAAGCGTCGAACTTTACCCACATTTGCAGCAGCCGCAATGCCAAAACGCAACAAATGCATTTTTAGCCAACTGCAGCAAATTGCTGCTGCAGCAGCAGCAACAACAACAACAACAAACGCGAACTTGGCACAAAACTGCAGCAGGTGCTGTTACCCCAGGCCGCGCTGCGCCGCAGCTCAGAATCAGAACGACCGAACCCAAACGAGTTAGCTGCAGCCAGTGTTGCCAACTATCGTAAGCTAAAATGGCTAGTTTTGGAGCGAAAGCAGCTGTCCATTAGGCAGTGGAGGTTTGAACTGATTTTAATTGAAATTCAGGTTAAATTATTTGAAAATGAATGATAATAATGATGAAATAATCCATAGAAGTAATATCTTATGCTATTACGACTTATGTTTTCCATTCAACTCTGCGCACACGATTAGAATTCTTAACAACAAATGAAATACAAGCCAGTTATGGCGGAAAAACTGCGCACAGTTGGCAACGCTGGCAACTGTGTGCGGCGACTGCGACGCGTCGCGTTGAAATCACAGTCAAGGTCATCGTCGGCAATTGGCATGTATTGTGCTAATTTGTATGCCGTCTTGGGAGCATGCCACATGCAACATGACGACTATTAAACGCCCTCCCCCCTCACACTCACTCATTCCCTCTCTCTCTCTGCTCGTTGCAGTGCACGATGCAAGCGGCAAACTGAACTCGGGCATTCTGAATGGCAACATAAACCAGGCGGGCGACTTCGATCAGTGCATGGGCATCGCTCAGGCGGCAGAAGCCACTGACGATGACGTCAGCGGAGACGAGACCCACCAAGATGTGCTTCGTGGACAATACTGTTTGGCCTATGCGCAGCCGGTGCTGCCCCACAAGTCGAAACGGCTGCAGGCCTTCTTCAAGCTGCTGCAGTCACACGGACCCTTCCGAAGTGAATTCAGTGACGTAAGTAGAGAAGCTGCTGATACCCTGTAACTGTGGCCGAAGGGAAATACATATATGCATTTCAAATACTTTTTAATACTTTTAGGGTATAAATATATGTACATATATAGTATTTACATATAGTATATAATATGAATGTTTGTATGGTATGTTGATATGCCCGCTGTATTTGTATACCTTAGAGAGATGTGCTTTGGTACACATCCTAGGTTCTTTGAACTTAAAAAAAAGGCTATATACTATATAGTATAAACACTATCTGCTCATTTACAAACATTCTCAGGATCGTGTAAAAACAGATAGATATTCAAATGAGTCTTAGTTTTCAACATAGGTAACTGGAAGAGTACAAGGTATCATCTCAGTTAAGTGTACTGCATACACTGCCATTCCTGGATGCTTTGTTGCTTTGCTGCTCAAGTTCGTCGGCCAATTGTCCGCCTTAGTGCTCTTAATGCAATATTAATGGCGCACTCTGCACGTGACTGAGATTGCAATGAGATCAACTCGGCCAAGCCCGTCCGTATCTGTCTGTGTGTAGGCGGGACAGCATATGCAGAACAGTTTATTAAGTTCAGTTGGTTTACATTTCCCCTTGTTAAAGAGCTAAGTAGAGAGAGAGAAAGATAGAGAGATAGATAGAGAGAGTGGTGGAGAGAGTAATGGATAGAGAGCAGCCTGACTGCAGGTCGACATTGAACTTGACGAAATATGCGGGCTGAAAAGCAAAACAAACCATCGATTCGATTCGATTCGAATCGACTCAATGCGGTTCGACTTGAATCGATTGTTTTGTTTGTTATTTTTTTGTTTTTGTATTTTAGCCAGCGAGCGCCAATATATTGGCATAATAATATGCTAATCACCAAGCCGAACTGAGTGTTTCGGGTTCGTTGAACTTGTCAAAATAAAACAAAGATAGAGAAAGATTTGGCAGAGTTACAAATTTCACTCGCCCAGAAGCATTTTTTGGACCTTGTACCTTGGCAACAGGTTCAAGGTTTTCTCCCTTCGATCTTGGCTAAATATATTTCGCATCTATAAATAGTACACATGGTGCGTGCCGATTAACACCTACGATCTCGAGAGTTACAAAATCTGAAGCTCTCAGATTTGCCAGGCGGATAGCCTGAGATATCTTGTACAACCCTAGCTGGTTACAGATCATGGCTAGAATTGCTAACAATTAATTTAAGCTTGGATCAGATAGCTTTGAACCTTGACATATATATGAATTATCGAGCTATTTAGCTGACCTTGAAAATTGATTGCGATCGCACAATAAAAGCCGAAATGATCAGCAAACAACTTTTGAGATGAGTGAGTTATAGCACGAGTGAGTGAGTGTGGCTTGGCGTACGACTGACTAATGAGACCATATTAGAGGCGAGCCTTCTCAACTTGAAAGTGATCAACCAATCACCTGCCTCTTTCTCTCCTGCTCTCCTTCAGCCTGGTCACCGTGTGCCGCGTTACTCACTCATCAATTGGGGCATCTGCGTGCCCTCTGGTTGCACGCACCGCGATGTCGAGTACAGCGTGGCGGAGTATCTGCGCAACCAGACGGCCTCCACGGGGATCAGCTTCAATGTGCGCGTAGAGCGACAGATGTGCCAGGTGCGAGACTCACAGCCGTGGGATCGTAACACCACGTGGGCTGTGCGCTTCTTTGTGCTCATACTCTCGGTGGCGGTGCTCTCCACCATCTACGATCGCAGCACCAAGAACCAGCAGAAGCAGAGTAAGTACAGCAGCAGCAGCAGGCGATCACTTGCTAATCTCTGGCTCTCGCTCCGCAGATGACTGGTGTACTGCCTTCTCGCTGGACAAGAACCTGCGCTGGCTGTTCAGCACGAACAGCTCGCCAGGGGACATTGAGGCGGTGCACGGTATACGCTTCCTGAACGCCGTCATGCTCATCTTCTCGCACAAATCGATGGCCATGTTCTTCAATCCGTACAACAATCGCACCACCATGGCCGAGAGCCTGGGCCAACCGTGGACAGTCATTGGACGCGCTGCGTCGCTTTACACGGATCCCTTTCTGCTCTTCAGCGGCATGTTGACCTCGTACTCGCTGTTCGGGCGACTCATGAAGCAGCAGCCGATTCGCTTGAAGAACGAGTACATTAGTCGCCTGATGCGGTAAGTAAAGAGATGCCCTACAATTGGAAGTTACTTACTCCCATTTCCTTCTTTGCCTTGCAGCATTGTGCCTCCGCTGGCCGCCCTGATACTCTTCTGTACGTATGTCCTGCCCCTCTGGGGCTCTGGGCCCACAATGGAACCTCGTGGTGGGCCACCATGCGGATATCTGCAAGCAACATTGGTGGCGCAATCTGCTCTTTATTCACAACTACTTCGGCTTCAGCGAGATGTGCCTGACGCACACACACCATCTGGGCATCGACACGGAACTATTTGCCGTGGCACCCATCTTCATATTGGCACTCTGGCGCTGGCCACGCCGAGGTCTCTTCACCCTGCTGCTGCTCTGCACAGTGGGCACAGCAGCGCGTTACTACACAACCATTGTGAATCAGTTGTCCAACTACATCTACTTTGGCACCAAGTGAGTTGAGTGGCGCAGGCTCCTCTGTATGATTCAACTAATCCCTCCCTGCCTTCCCCTTTCAGCATTCAGCGCCTGTTCCGCACTGCCGACTACATGTACTCGTTCCCACCACACCGCTCCACGGTCTACATCATGGGCATTCTGCTGGGCTATGCGCTGCGCAAGTACCAGGGTGCCCAGCTGAGCTCACTGCAGCTCCGCCTTGGCTGGCTGGCGGCCACAATTTGCGTGCTCGCCTCGGTGCTGGGCCCATCGCCAATGGGTGACATTAACTACGTCTACAACTCGACACACGCGGCCATCTATGCCGCCTTTGCTCCCATTGCATGGTGCCTGTTCTTCTCGTGGATTGTCTTTGTCTCACACAATGGTTACAAGAGTAAGTTCTCCTTCAGCGGGTTACACTCCAATCGATCTACATAATGCAACTTTCTTCTCTTTGTAGACAAAGTTACGAGGATGTTCTCCTGGCGGGGCTTCCAGGTGTCCACAAAGCTGTCGTACGCCATCTACTTGACGCAGTTCCCCGTCTTCTTCTACAATGTCGGACGTAGGCGTCATGTACATCATTACTATAACTTTGTCTCCATAATTGTAAGTGTCGTGAGCTGTCTATATATTTCGTACAAATTTCTCACTCTCGATCCTTCCTGCAGCTCGATACAAACGAATTTATATCGATATTTTTGGCCTCGGTGGCGCTAACGGTGCTCTTCGATGCACCCCTTCCAGAACCTCAAAAAACTGCTCATCAAATCCCGCCCAGCTGCAAAGGTGGCACCAGCTCCTGCTGCAGCTGCTGCTCCTGCCTCGGCGACAACAGTAACGACGACAACGACGACGCCAGCGACGCCCAGCACTGCCCCGCATCTGCGTCCGCATCCGCACTCGGATTAGTTGCTGCAGATGCGTCTCAGCAAACTCTTTTACTTGTATCTTGTAAATTTTGTCTTAGCATTTAGTGGCAATGTATTTAATTCACCTGCCTGAGCCCAGACCACATCCACACCCCCAATCCCCAGTCCCACGTTCTTCCCATCCGCCCCCGTCCCGAGCCTCTTCCATTAGTCATAGTGAAACGCTTTATACATTGTAAATTGTACTGTTAGTCAACCGAAAAAGGAAGCCGCGACGCAGCAAGTCGAAAGCGAAAACAAAAATTGAAATGCTGCATTTCATAGTCATAAATAACCAACCACACTGCTTGTTGTTAAAAAACGATATTATCTTGCTTGCTAAAACGCTCTCGGGCTATTCCAGCTCGCGTTTTATCATATATACATACTATACTATATATATTATATTACCATATACGCAACTTATTTTTAAGCGAGGTCGATTGCTTTTTTTTGCCTAATTTAATAATAAACAAAAAAACCATGGAGCACGTAAACAACTCAGCTTTATTCCCGTCAAATCTAGCTATTTTTTTAGGGTTCCAAAGCGGGACAGTTCCGATTTCCAGTGGGCAGCGGGAGAACTTTCTGTGAGAGCATAGCTATATAGCTAAATCAGCGGCAAAAATCAGTTCTTGACGGGATGAGCGGAAAAAAAGCTGAAAATGTTCTGAAAAAATGCTGCAATATTGTCGGTAATGCAGTTATCGTGAATCCTCTTTGATCTGCCTCACCCGGGACACAATGGGTTCGTGTCTTGGGAAACAGAACAATGTTAGCGAAAAAACAAGCAGTTTTTCATTTGGAATAACGGCAGTTTTTTTGTTTTTCAAACTGCAATTGCGCTAAAACCAGCAGAGTTAGCGACTTGCGCTTTTTGGAATGTTTTCGTTTCTTCTTCTTCTAGCGGCACGCCAGTTTCCAAGTTCGTAGAGTGCGCAGCCCGCCCTGGAGGTGGCGAAAAAGTTTTGAGCAGCTCTTTCAGTTCCCCTCTTTTTTCTGAAATTTTTACCGTTTTTCAAAACACCCTTGGGGCGCCCAAGGGGCGTGGCGCGCACAATTTGACTTTAATTTTTGTTATTTCATATTCACTGCATACTTTTTGGCTCCATATTTATTTTGAAGGTGGCTTTGGTCTATTTTTCTGTTGCATACTTCCAGCCAGGAAACAAAAGCTTAAAATCTTCCACTTTTTTTAGACAACTGTGTCTCTGTTGTTGTTTTGTTTTCATATATGATTTTGTTTATGTTTTCACACATACACATACACAAACGCACTCATATGACGTATGCGTGTTTAATTAATCATAAAATATATAAATAAAGCACAGTAAATCGATGTTTCTGCATTTTAGTTTTAATTGCATACTTTAGGGCTGTAACTTGGAATTCCAAGTTGCTGGCAGCGTTGCCATAAGTCCCCTTTTAATGATTTTATTCTTCTTTCTCTTCAAACTTCAAAACCAAATATTGCTTTTTTGCAGATACAACATTATTATGAACTTTGCGATCGAATTATAATGTAGGAGGGGTGTATAATGGGATGACCAAGCATTTTGATCAGCTCAAAAACAACAACCAATGGTAAATCGAGTTATCAGATGGATAAATAGGAATTGTTAGGTATGCAGTATAAAGCGACCATTATGGGATGCTGATTCGAAAGAAATCGCAAGGGCGGTGCAATATATTTTCGTATTTGGGCAAGCATAAAGGCACTTCAACTTGCTGTGGATGGCTCAAACTTCGATAGAGTGAATGAGCACTTTGAGTGTCCGACAGTCTTTCGCAAGTGCAAGCGAGCTGGCAACATAAATAGTGGCCTTGTTCGGTTCGCTGCTTTGCAGCCAGAGTTGCCAACCTGTGCCTTTTTAATTACCCATTACTTTCGCAATCCTTATGTGTTGTTGTTCCCGCTTTATCTCTCTCTCCCTCCTTCGTGTGACAGAGCGTGTTGAATTCGCCCAATGTGAACATCTAACTTAGCCCAAAGGTAGCAACAACAACAAAAATTGCAGATAAATGTTGCTGTAGTGAATGTCTTTCACTGGGAACAGTTGACACACACACACTCGCACATATCGACCATGTGCAACTCACAATAAAAAAATAAAACAGAAAAAAAGAAACATTTTCAGCCGGTCTCAGCACAATTCCTTGTTGTTGCGGCGTCTTTGGGCCAAGCACTTTGTTCAAAGAAGAACCACCGTTTAAAAAATAGGCACATTCACTTCAATTAAAAAAAACGTTCTTTTATTAACTCCCACAAAGTGCAGGAGCGTTTTTTTCCACATTAATTTGCTGATGCTGTTGTTGTTGCCGCTGATCAAAATGTTGGTATCTCTCCCTCGTTACCGGAGAATCTGCTTATTTGCCGGACTGAGCCTTCTTGGGCTTAGCCTGGGTGCCCTCACGGAAGCCGTTGCGGAAACGGCGACGGACCACCTTCAAGTGGCCCATGCGGCCAGTGCCAGTGGTCTTCCTCCTCTTGGCCTTGACGGACCAGTTGTCTGTGGGAAGTAAAGCATGCAATTAGCATATGACAACAATTGGTGGCTAAGGAGAAGAGGGAGGCTTCACTTACAGGAACGCAACTTGGCTGCGGGGTAGCCGCACTGGGCGCAAGTAGACTTCTGGATGTGGTAGGAAGAACGTCCACAACGACGGCACAGGGTGTGCGTCTTATTGTGGCGTTTACCAAAGCTCGAGGTACCCTTCGTCTGTAATCAGATAATAATCCGGGTTAGTGTGTTTGCTTCAAGACAAAAGTCACCGAGATCACAGAAAAAATAATCGCCAATTTGTTTGTTTTTATGGGGCCGGACATATATTGCATTTACACGGCGCCACGACAATTGTTCACAGAAAATTTTCGAAATTTCATATTTAGCTTAGCACACACAGTATTTATGAATTATTCTTAGTTAGAAATAATCGCGGATGTTTTAATAAATTGGCGATTTTATTTTCAGTTTAACGTGGATAATTTTGTTAACGCACCATCTTGTATGGCGAACGCTCGTAGAAGAAAGAGCGAAAGAGAGGTGATACGAGTAAATGTCAATTTGACAGCAGCTGTGGCAATATGGCGTGCGACTAAGGTTGCACTTGGCGCAGCGCCATCTGGCGGTAACACAAATATATCGATAGTTGCTGCTGCCAACCTGACGTGAGTGTTACGCGCTTTGCGTGAGCGCAAAAACGTACGCAGCCAACTTCACGTGAACGCAAAAAAGAGCGCAGCCAGCGTCAAGTGTGACCAGCCAACATAATTTGGAACGCTAAATGTGCTCTGAAACACAACAAACCGCCAATAGATGGCTTCAAGATCCAATTGGCGACAACGGCAAATTTAAAATTGAAAATACATTATAAAATGAATAATAAAACAAAAACGAGCGTTATATTTTGTTAAAATTGTTGTTTTATTTATGAAATAAATTATTATTATTTACATTGGAAATAATGCACGAAATACAAATAATATTGCTTACTCTGCGGCTTTTGCATGAAAAAATTTATACACTCAAAACAAACACACTAAAATTATGAAAGTAAACTATGCGTTAAATTGCGAAAGAAATACATATTTATGTAGTATGTGGTAAGTGTGAGTGTGCAGCGAGGAAATGAATTAAATGTAATCTAATAAATGTAAACTCTCTTCCTTTCTCTCATTTTCATTTTCATTCTTTTTTTTTTTTTGCAACTGTTGCCGTTAATGGCACGCTTACTACAATATTAAGTATTTGCTGATTTTGCTGCTCTATGTTTATTTTTGTTGTGATCTATGGATGCTCAAACTGAGGTTTCTCTTTGCTGTGGAGAATGTTAGGGAAGGGAGGGGGATGGGGAGATTGTTTACGTACCTAAGTGAATTGTGAGTACTATGAGCAAGTCGATTTGGCCTAAACTCGCCTCAGGCTAAACCAAGTTGCACATAATTTTTCTGGGGGTCAGGTTTGAAGGGTATATCGGGAGTATGGGTATATCTATGTATAAAGTTTTTGTGATTCTTATTGTATGTGAAGACTGTGGGTGTGTATTTCATTTTTCATTTCTGGTTTCGCTTTTTTTCTCACTTTCAACTAATAACTAACAGATAAACCGCCACGCCCTAATCGCGCCAACGCCTACGCTCGCTCGCCCTTTGCCACGCTTGAAATTCGTTTTGTTGTTGTTTATTTTCGATTCATGTTCATTTGTTTCTTAAAATGTCAACAAATTCATCATAATTCAGCTAAAATAAAACACTTGAGGAATAAATAGAAAATAGACGAGACGTGGGTGAAAGGGGAGTGGAGTGAGGGGCACGAAATCGATACTAAATACGATATAAGCATACGATATACATATGTATATGTATGTGTATAGTGACTTGCCAAGGGTAAAAATATTGCTAATCTTCTAACATTTTGTTTTTTTTTTTTCTGTTCTGCTTCTGCTGCTTCTTCGTCATATTTCTCTTTCTAAGCATCTTTCATTTTCACTATGAACAGAAAGATTATCATAATACAAAAAAAAAACTCGTTAAAAAAATACCAGGCTTAAAATTTAAACAAAAAGGTTTTCGTTGTGCGTTCCTAGGGGCTGCGACTGCGATCGGATCGATATCGATCGATTAACCTATCGATTCTTCGACTGATCGCTATTTGCTATTGCTCCATGCTGATGGTAATGATCATGGTAGGTCAATAGTGTCCGCCACCACCGCCGCCGCCGCTGCCGCTGTGTCTGTGATGATCGCGTCGACCTGCAGACTGATCGCGATCGCGATAGTCGCCGTTGCGCGAGCTGCTCTTGTGATGATGGTGATGGTGGCGCTTCTTCTCGCCCTTCAGGCATACGTCCGAGACGACCATCTCCGAGTTGTCGCGCATGCCGTAGTTATCGCGGCCGCATCTGCCAAAGAATACATTAACATCAATCAAATCTGTTCTGATCTCCTTCTCCCTGTCTCTCTCTCTCTATCTCTCTCACCTGTCCAGATTCTCACGGGAGCGCTGCATATTGTCGCGCAGATTGTCGCGGGAGCGCGTCATGCTGGGCGGATCCAGCGTTTCCTTGCGGCGCAGAGCGTTGTGCGAGCTGTTCTTCGAGGCGGATTCATGCAGATTCTCCCACGCCTGGCGGTAGTATCTGAAAAAGGCAAGGCAACGAGCTTTTTGTCATTCACACAATTCCCCATAGTTTAGCCGAGACACAAACCTATTGAGTCCATTGCGCGAGCCTGAGGTGGAACTGTCGAAGCTGGCGACGGTGTTGCAGTCGGGCGAGGCGCGATGGCGATAGTGTTGCGTCGTGCGGTTTCTGTGAGTGAAAGAGAGAGAGAGGGAGAGAAAGAGAGAGCAAAGAGAAGAGAAAGTTTGATTAGTTTAATCTCGATTAAGTTTCAAGTGGGCGCACTACGCGAACTGCATTAAAACGGGACGTGTTAGTCACAAAAAGACAGAGAAAAAAAGAGGGAGAGAAGAGAGAGGGAAAGAGAGAACACACACAAAGTACAGTGCAAGAGATTAGCGACACATACAACGATACACACTATAGAGCATACATCAAACAGTTTTACAATACAAATGAGATACATAGATGAGGCAAGTTGTTGGTGAAGTGAGAGCGGGACAGAGACAGCGCCAGAACAGGGAACAGAGTGGGGTGTATTGTGTGATTGATTGATTGATTGACTGATTGCCAGAGTGGAGCACAGATTGTGCGTTGGTGTGTGAGGTGTATTATGTGTGTTTGTGTATGATGACTGTGTGGTGTGTGATTGAATGATTGATTGACTGATTGATGAAGTTAAACAGCAACAAGAGTCAGCACCACAGCATTCTCCGCCAAGCGCCAGTGTTGAGTTGTTTTGATTGTGTTCATTGATTGTTTGATTGATTGATTGAGCGTGTGTTGTTGTTGTTGTTGTTGTAGGTGTTGTTGGTGTTGTTTTGGTAGTTGTTTGTTTTGTTGGAGGGCTGCTTACATTTGTGTGTATGGCCGTAGTACGTTTTGATTGAAGAAACAGCGTTTGCTTGACTGATTGATTGATTGCTTGAGTGTTATCATATTTGATTGATTAATTGTAGCTCATCTTTGGCACACGTTCACGTTTGGTTCGCAGGTAGTTTACGGTTTTGGTTATATTTCAATTAATTTCATTCCATTTCATTTCGTTTCATTCCACTTGGTTTCGTTTTATTCCGTTTCGTTTCATTCTCTCTTTGGCTTGAGCTTGATTCTTTCGCTTGCTCTCTCTCTATCTCTCTCTCACTCACTCTCTTTCTCTTTCTCTATATTCCTGTATCTCTCTTGCGTTCTTTCTCTCTCTCCAACTCTCTCTTTCACATGTGACTGCTGCTGCTGAAGAGACCCGCTCGCGCTCGATATCCCCGTCCGTAGGTGCTCAGCTCGCGCCTTGCCAGCTTCTGATCGTCGAACGGCAGCGCCAGCACGCTGTACCACAGCGACGGTGGCGGCTCGCAGCGCGTGCTCGACCCGATGCTGCCATAGCCGTAGCCACTGTCGCCAAACAGTCGCATGTGGTAGCCACCCAGAGCACCACCCAGTGCACTACCGGCACCACCACCTGCACCTGCACCAGCAGCAGCAGCAGAAGCGTTGCGTGCGCTGCCTTTGCCGCTGTAGCGCGTCAGTTGCGCTGTGGAGGCGTAGCTGGTGGCGCTTGTTGCTGTTGCTGTGGCATAGGCCGGTGGTGCAGGTGGTGCACCGCGCTGCTGTTGACGTTTCGACTGTTGCTGGCGACGTTGCTGTTGTTGTTGTTGTTGCGACTGTTGCTGCTGGCTGTGGTGGTGCTGATGCTGCTGCTGTTGCTGGTGCGGGTGGTGCTGGTGGTGCAACGCTTGCTGGCTGTGGTGGTGGTGCTGCTGCTGCTGCAGGTGATGGTGATGATGATGGTAATTGGTTAAATGTTTAGCAAGGTGCCGCCGTTTGCTGTTCGGGGTGCTGGCGAATGATTTGCCGCAGAGAGCGAGAGAGAGAACGAAAACGAAAAAAGAGAGTTGTACAACAAAAAGAAAGAGAAAGCGTTTCATGATGTATTCGATGTGTGTCTGCGTGTGCGTGTACGGTGCGAGAGTGTGTGTGTGGGTGTGGGGTGAGCTTGTCTCTCCGCCTCCGCCTCTACCTCTCCCTTTCCCTCTTTTTCCTTCTCTTCTCCGCAGAGTGGACTATGTACAGTTATGTGAGAGCGGGAGCTAGAGCAAGAGAGCACGATCTGAGGTGGGGCGAAGCTGGGAGAGAGCGATGAGAACAACAACAAGAAGAAAACACACACAGAAAACGGTGAAGGGGAAGAGGGTGAGGGTGAACAGGGTGGGGAGGAAAAGGCAGAAAGAACAGCAACAAAGACAGCAGACCGAGGATAGAAGTGTTACGCAATCAGCATATTACAGGGTATGCAGCGTGGTGGAGATGCACGAACAAATAGAATATATATATTGTACAAATAAAGCAGATATATAGTATGTATATATTTGTATATAGCGTGTCAGTCAATTTAGTTTCGCGGCTACAACATTATTTAAAGGGTATTTTTCATGGGATTGATAAGTTCGAGACTTTCTGTCAATGCAATTGGAAGATTAAATTATTTGTATACATCTCTTAATGGTCAGTTGCGATGCATAATGTTAATTTAATTTGCATTCAGATTGAAATTGATTGATGAATCCATAAAATTGATAAAACTTTAAACTTTAAAATGAGCTACAAAACTTGAATTGAAGTTGGTATTCAATTGAATTTATTACAATTTGAATAAGTAATTCGAATCGAATACTTCTTGCGAAGTGTTCAATCAAAGCTGAAAGCGAAGATTAAGTTTCAATTACATCAACGACATCTTCAATTTCAACCTAAGTATCTTTAAAATGATCTACAAAACTTGAATTGCATGTGATATTCAATTCAATTAATTGCAATTCTGTTAGCAGCTTCAACTTGCATACGCAATTCGAATCGAATACTTCTTGCGAAGTGTTCAATCAATCAATAATTCAAATCGAATACTTTTGCGAAGTGTTCAATCAAAGCTGAAAGCGAAGATTAAGTTTCAATTACATCAACAACATCTTCAATTTCAACCTAAGTAACTTTAAAATTATCTACAAAGCTTGAATTGCATGTGATATTCAATTGAATTGATTGCAATTCGATTAGTAGTTTCAACTTGAATATTCAATCACATCTTCAATTTCAACCAATTTCCAACTTTTGTATTCTTCAATAATTGCCAACATGTTATCTTCAATTAAGGTATTAATTTCAACATCAATTTCAGCTTGCTGTTAAATTCAGTTTCCCTTCAATTTCAGCTTGATTGAAACTTAAGAAAAATACAATTGAACTGTATCGTTCAATCACAGATCGTTGATCAAGAAGAAGAACAAGGAGGCGCACTCACCTTCTGACCAGGATGACAATTGTGGTGATGACCGCAGCAAGGAAGACAAAGCCACCAAAAGCGCCCAGGGCCACAATGGCGCCCAGATTGAGCTTGGCCTCCTTGGTTTCCTTGCGATCGGGATTGTCGACGGCGAAGGGAACGTTGACATTGGGCGACTGGTTCTGGCGAATGTTGACGCTGTCGGCGATCTCGTTGTCCTGTGGATGCGAGTTTTGAATGATCTGCTGCGTGTTGCGGGTCGTCGTCTCCAGCGTGGGACGTGTGCGTGGCGGCGTCGGAGCGTATGTCGAGACGGGAGGTGGAGCATACTGCGTGGTGCTGGTGGAGGAGCTGGAGCTGCTACTGCTGCCGGTGCTGCTTGTGGCCGGCGTGCTGCTGGGTTTCTTGGGAATGAGCACGGGTCGCACAGTGCGACGAGGTGGGAACTCTTCGCGGACAGTTCCAGGCACGGGCACATTGATGACGTCCTCCTCCGAGTCGGCTGCAAGATGGATGGCAACGAAAACGGGGATTAGCTTTAAATACATCCTGTTTAAACAGTTACTTACCTTCTCCGTTGATCTCCACTTGCGGCGTATTGAGGCTGGGATGAGGTAGATGTGGATGTGGTTGCGGATATGTGGCAGCTGTGCTGCTGGTGCCGCTCGTGGTGCTCGGTGGGCGATAAGCTGGTGGAGTGCGACTCGTAGAGGGGATGATCTTGGGTCGTACTGGTGCTGCTGGTACTGCTGCTGTCGAGGGCGGTGCCGGAGGTGGTGATGCTGGCGTTGCCAATGTCGATGGCTCCAGCTTGATGCAACGTGGCAGAGCACTGCTCCACTGACCTGTCGCCAGGCAGGTGAGCAAGCGGGGTCCCTCCATGCGGTAGCCAGGCGGGCAACTGATCTCTGCCTTGGAGCCGTAGTAGGTGCCATTCGGTGCACTGATGATGGTGTTGTAGTAGTTGCCTGGCAACGTGTCGCACTCGACAACTGCAAGAGAGGGGGAAAGCAGGGGGCAGCAGGAGCAGGAGCATGAGCAACTGAGAGCGTACTGAGATCGTTCTGGCTGTATAACTTACTCTCGCAACGCGGTGGGGGTCCATTCCAGCGCTCATCAAAGTCACAGGTGAGCAGGGCGCGTCCGATCATCTCGTATCCCTCGTCGCAGGCGTATTTCACCAGGCTGAGGTAACCCACAGTGTCATTGAGCAGACCATACGAGCCATGGGCAATGCTGGCGGGCAGACCGCACTCGATGTCTGCAGAGGGGAAGCAATTACGATTAGTTCTACATGCATGAAGGTCTTGGGGATTATTAGATTTCTGTATTTGGAAAGTATCGTCTTAGGATATGTGTGACTTGGCTCTACTTACACTTGCAGACGGGTGGGAACTCGTTGTAGAATCCGGTCTCAAGGCAGGTGCGCGTGGCGGGTCCGACCAGCAGATGGTTCGCATCGCAGCTGTACTTGATCTGGGCACCCACCTCGTACCCATTGAGGGCGACCATAGTGGAATTGGGTGGCTGCTCTGGCCTGCCGCATGTCTTGGGCTGATGCTGACAGATGAAATTGAGCAGCGTGTTGCAATTGGTGTCGCTCCAGAGCCAACCCTTCGACCCATCGAATCGGGCACAATCTTCATCGCCGCCAGGATGATTCCAGAAGGAGACGGTTAGCTCCTCGCCATTCACCCACTTCCAGCTGCTACGATCGCTGCCATCACGTACCGCGCCCATCCAATACTGTGAGCTGACATCGCTGCGATGACGACGCCAGAGTTCCCAGCTGATGAATCCTTGCAGAGCGGGATTGCTCTCGCTGATCAGAGTGCCACCGCGGGAGCGACAGAAGGATAGGGCATCGAGGAAGTTCAACGGTTGACGATTGTAGAAGATGTAGCACTTTCCGTTGTAGGAGGCCAGGGCGCCTGGCGGCTGATCCCGGAATGTGGGACAACGTTCGATGGGCAGTGCCTGATCCGTATAGACAAAGGCCTCGCAGATGGACAAGGGATTTGGTGTGTTATTCTCCAGATGTACGCTCACAAAGGCCCCCGGCATGGGCGGATTGCAGGGCAGAAACAGTGGTTGGCCTGCCTCGAGGAGACCCGTGAAGCGGTTGCAAATGGGATTGGTACCAAGATCGGGACGATTGTTGCCCACACGCACCACAATCGTTGCGGGCTTGTTGCCTGCCAAGGGGGAATAACCATAACAATGAAGACAACAATGAGTATAACAACATCGACAACAACAACAACAACAGTAACAATAACAACAATGACATTGTTGCATGTGGCAAGCAGCTATGCGGGAATGTGGCAAGTTCAACTTGCAACTTGCGCAGTGAAAGTAAACATAAATTTTCGTTTTCCCCGTCGGCCCTACCTGACTTTGAGCCACTGAACCAGTGAGTCAGTGAGCCGCGAGTCGATGGAGCTGCTGCCTCTCCCCTCTACCCCCCCCCTTCCCAACCATCATTCCAACCACGTGAAAATCACATAACATTTGGCATGCGCGCCGCGCAGCGAGTGAAAGCATTTTTTGGGAAAACTCTTTGGCCAACTCTTTTGGGTAACAGTCTCGTTGCGACTGGAAGGTAAACCTCCCCTTTCACCTCTCCCCTCGTACCTCCCCCCTCCCATTGGCTATCTCTGTCTATTGCTCTGTCTCTCGATCTCAGTTTCCTCCTCATCTCCCTGTTCTCACCTGCAGTCTGACAGTTGTTTACCTTTGCTTGGCGTTTCGACTACCCTTTCGGCTTTCTGTCAGCCACAAGCCAAGCTCGTGCAGCATGCAGCATGAAGCCCCCTCCCTTCCCTTTTGCATATCTTTTCAGTTTCCCATTGTGTGTTTCGAGTCTTTTGCAGTCTTAGCTTCCATTCAGCTGGAGGACTATCTAAAGACTATCGACCTTTTATATTTGCTGACTCTTCTACTCTTACATCTTCTTCACTTTTATTAGATTTCCCCTCTTTCTTCTTCTAACTCTATCTTCTTTGTTTCAACTCAACTTTTTCCATTTTATCTTTTACGATTTAATTTATATTTTACTTTTTCTATGTCTCCTTCTATTCTTCTCGTATTGCTGCACAAACTAACCCTCCTTTTACTTGCTTTAACTTCCTTTTCTACTTCTTCGAGCTCATCTTCATCCTGTGATTTGTTTAGCACTTACCACAACACGATTTGCCAAAGTCCAGACGCACCAGCTGCACCATATAGGGCTCGAGCAGATTCACATACCACCAGGGCGAACGTTCCGGCTTGGTCAGCGAACACGTATCCGGTGTGAAGAAGGCCGAGGTGGACCCATCGATGGCCTTCTGCGGTGCCCCAGCACCATCTGTGGAGATTTGCATAGGCGCCTTGCCAGCGGCAACATTGAGAACTGTTCGCGACGATAAGATGTGGGAGTATTTCGAGAGTTAAGATTAAAGATTATAGATAACAAATGGAAGACACAAGATTTGGGATTTGTTTTCCTAAACAGTTGAGATTGAAGCTTTTGGCTTTTGTTTTATTGTTCGATAGCAGTTGTGCAGTTCCCAGTCTCAAAGACAAGGTCTGGCCAATTGGCCAGGGCTAAGCACACACACTGACACACACTCTGAAACACACATACACACACACAGCTAGCCCTGACATGCTTTATGACGTTGGGCATACACAAAGAATCCAAGCAAATTATCGCTGAGATGATACCTTGTAATCGTTTTCCTTCTTCGAGACTAATGCAATATCCAAAGAACAGTATAGGGTGTGCAGAGAGTCAACCTCTTGATAAACCATGGAAACTTCTTTTGTTAACTAAGCGAATCTTGCTAAATCCTTAGTATATAATGACATTTATTCTCAAGTAAGTCTTATGTCAAAGTGAGTGACAAGCGTTTTGTTCAGCTTTATCTACACACGTTGTACTAGCAAAGGTATCTCCCCCATCGCATCTTAAACATTTGCAGGGTATACGCAAAAGTTCTGATCGCCTGCAAAGTTTTGTCAAGCCAAAGTCGACGCGACCTTCTGTCGCCAAATTGCCGCTTGTGCCTTCTCCATTGTTGGTACTGCATAGAATAGCGAGAGGCAAGAGGAGGGGGGGGAGGGTGGGGGCTTTACTTTTAGATAGGGTCTACAAGTCAATAAGAACTCAATGAGTGTTACAAGGTCCCAGCGAATTGTTGCTAGCAAAAATGAAAAATAACTAAGCAAAAGTGAAATTTTAGTGAGGCTTTTTTATTTCGGCTTCGGTTTCGACTTTAACTTTTTCTTTCAACTTATTATTGTTGCGTTGTTGTTGTTGTTGTTGCTTGAGCTTAATTACATTGCTACGCATTTGTGTGGCACAGCATTGAGATTCATTAATCAGATGCATCTGTCGGATAAAAAAGGCAGCTCGGCTGGCTGTCAGGCAGGCAGGCAGCAGCTCATGACGCCGCGCTCGCACAGATCGCAGATTGCAGCAGATCGTAAAAATCACTCTTAAGTCGGTCGCGGTGAGAAAGAGAAAGACTTTCTACTGTACTGGGTTGGCCGCGCAGGTGGCGCGACATCGTATTTTCATCTTCATAACAGCTCAACACTTTCGTTCTGTGACAAATGCCCGAAATTGGCCACCTAATTCAGATTCAATTTCAATTTTCCAATCTTCTCATCGTATCGAATCTGCTCAAATCTTCCTGCTGTGTCATCTGCATCGTCATTCAATTTTGCGCTCACCTCTCGATTCTTCTCTGTTCACATTTATTCAATTAATCAATGGGCCGCTGCTGATTCGTACCGCCGGCTATGGGTTACCTCCCCCCCTCTGCGCTCCCTCGCTGGCAACAGCGGCAATTTGTCTGCGGGCAACTTGGCGAGTTCAACTTCAACTCGGAGTGTGGGGCAGCCGCTGGGCTCAATTTACCAGACTGAAAATTAGTGACAGCCGTAAACCCAAGCACAGGCAACAAACACGCAATGCACGTTAACGGTTTTTCGACCCAACTACAGCTGCGAGAGAAGGCAACGCAACTCTCTGCTCTCTTTTTATACACTGCCTCCACACTAACTGGGGATTGGGAATTCGAATTCCATAGTAATTAACACTTTTATTTCGACAAGAAGCTGCAAATGCTGCCTAAGTCTATAAAAGTATATTCTTTACGATGTTAACGATCGAAAATGACAGAGAGGCATGCGAAACACTTTCATTGCAAGCTCATCTTATCGACTTTTCGTTTATGCTTTATATAGTTCTTCTTAGAGAGTACAATCGGCTATTATAATATTTATACCCGCTACCCATAGGGTAGAAGGTTATAATAATATGTGGCAGCCAAAAATGTCTTTAACAGGCAGAAAGAGGCGTGGCAGACCGCAACAAAGTATATGTAATCTGAATCAGCATCAACAGCCTAGTCGATATAGCCATGTCCGTCTGTCCGTCCTTATGAAAACATAGATCACAGAGACTATAAGAGCTAGGGCTACCAAATTTGGTGCTAATATGTTTTATTTTTGCACGCTTATCGAGTATATTTCATATTTTGGTCACGCCCCCTCCCGCCACCAAGCGTAGTTCTAATGCAGGACAGTACATTTTTTGGCAAATACAATAACTATGAACAGCCAAATGATTTCTGAAAACTTGGTTGCGATCGGATGATTAAGATAGAAGTTATTTAAGAAATTCAAAATATGCAATAATTTGGAAGCCTCTCCCTGAAAGTATGCAACATAAAATATGTAAAAAACTAGTTATTTATTAAAGAAATCAATTTGATCGGGTGTGAGGGGTATATCACAGTCGAGCACACTCGACTTTAGCTTCCATGCTTCTTTTAGGTTATGTTGAGCCAATGAATAAATTCATTCATAAAGAAATTTACATTTCATATCGAAATGATCATCTTATCTTCAAGAGAAGCTTCTCCATCGAACTTCGACACTTTTGCTGCCTCGCTTAGATAATATTTCTCATAAACATAAGAAGAATTGCCAATATATTTGTAACAAGTTTCCCAAGCATAACCTGCCTTTGAAATTGTCCGCTAATTTCAATTCGGAATGTGCTGCAATTCACACAATTTCACGGCAGCTGTTGCATCGTTCGGGGTCAAGGCTGCCCTCAGTCACCCAAGTCTGGCAGTCTGGCAGTCTGTCGACTAGGCAACCATGCAACCAGGTAACCAGTCAACCGGTTGAAGCAACTGCTTTCAATTCAATTCAATTTGCGTGAACTGCTTCTGTCAATCAATTTGATGTTGTTTGCCTAACAGACGGAAGTTGTTGTCAGTCAAATAAAACAACAACAAGAAATTCACTTAGAACAGACTTTTCGTGCCTGTCTGTCTGTCCGTCTGTTTCAGTGTTTTTCTATGTCTGCGTCGTTTTCTTCGTTTCATCGTTTCATCGCTTCTTTTCTCTTCTCATTCTTCTTCTTTGCTTCTATTTGATTTTCGAGGCGAGCCACAAAGCCAACAAACGAACCACTAAACCGAATGTGGGTCAATTCGTTACGTTTAATTCTCGAAGCGCTGTCGATCGTGGTGCCGAGTGTGCTGACTATGTTGTGTGTGTGTGTGTGTGTGTTCCGCCTTTCATCGACAACGCACACACACAGTCACACGCACACACACACTCGTTTAGCCCAATTTGTGCGTCGTGTTAATCATGTTTCACTTTGGGATCACGGCACGACAACTTTGCATTTGGAATTGGAAATTGGAAATCGGAATCGAAATTCGAAATTGGAAGCGGCTTGTGGGATACGTTTTTTCGTCGTTCGATTCCGAACTGAATTCCGATTCGGAATTGAAATTCCGCTGACACGCGTAAACGGACAAAACATCAAAAAAAAAAAACACGTTGAGAACGTTGAGACTTGTTGGCGTGGTGAAAGTTTTAGCCAGGTTTTTTTGCCAACTTGCCCGCTTGTTCAAGGTGCTAATTGATGGACAAAAAACAAAACTAAAACAACAACAAGACGGTGCTCTTTACTTGGCGAAATGGACGAGGTGTCAAGTTCGTGGCTTAAGTATTTTGTTTAGCCTGGCGAAATTGCTGCTGGCCGTACTTATTGGCCAAGAAAGTTGCGTGGCCACCTCTACCCCTCTACTCCTCTACTCAGGGCGGGGCTACTTGAGTGTGGTGCAAAGTCGGAATGCCAATACAAAGTTCGTGTCCAAAGAAGTTTGTTCCGTTTGAAGTTTGCCAGTCACCTCTACTTACTGATGATGATGACCAGGTGTATGTTAGTGCTAATTAATTTGAGAAATTGTTGTGCTTTTGCATGGCAATCGAGACTATTACATGCTACAGCCATTTCGGGTCCTAAGTCTTTTTACAGGTTTGTGTCCTAAGTCTTTTGAATTAGGTTAGAAATTCAATTCAATGTTGTTTTCTGATAGCTACCTTCATCTGCTCAGAACTGATCACGAAGATAATGATGGTATTTACAGTGTATACTTGTTGTCTCGTATTTGGCAAGCTCGTTTTTCAACTGTTAACATTGTACATTATTACTACTTACCACAAAACGGTATACCCTCTGGCACCCATTGTGCCTTGTCGCAGACACGTCTAGCCGGGCCGAGCAGCTCGAAGCCCCGCTCACAGCTGTAGGAGGCGACGGTGCCCTGTGTCAGATTCGCACTGGAGAAGACGACGCTGCTGTGAGCCGGTGAGCCGGGAAAACTACATGATCCATCTATAAGAAAAAGACAAATAAGGAGAGAGAGAGAGAGAGAGAGAGAGAGAGAGAATTAGTTAAGCTACGAAATATTTTTGGTGAAATTTCATTGAATTAAGCATTCATTTATGCGCTCCCAAAATAGTCGTGGCACATTAAAAATTCATTAATTAAGACGAAAGAACGACAGTGAGAGACAGAGGGAGAGGGGGAGGGGAAAAATGAAACGTTCTGACTGACCACTCGGGGGCGCAACAGCTTTGATTGATAATCTACCCGAGCAGAGTTATTGAAATGACCCTTGATTGATTTCTTAATTTGTATTTAAAGATTGCAGATTGAGTTAATGGGGGAAGAGGGACAGAAGAATATGCAGATATCTCATAGACAGCGATAACAAAAGTAAAGGCACATAATCAAAGAAATATATAATATTAACTTATATCCAAATAACTATACGAGCTATCCTCTATTTCTTTATTCAAGTAAGTAGTTTAAAATTCTTTATCTATTTATTCTTGAATTTTTCTCTTATTATCCATCAACTCATCCACATATCTATATATACTTTCAATAAGTTTCTTGTTTTTAGATTGGTTGTTGCAAACAAAAATATATTGTGATATATTATTTTAATATTATTATAAATATTCTCTATGAGTTTCCGCTCTTTGCAATGCATACTCAAGAGTAATTAACCTAGCGAAGCTTAAGGATCCTGGATTACGGCATCGCTTATTACAACATTTTGCCGGGCAACAACCTGTCGAATTCCCAAGCTAAATGGCCAACTGCCCGGCTGGCTAACTGCCTGGCTGGCTAACTGAATAGCTGACCAACTGGCCAACTGACAAACTGCCCAATGGTTTTGGCTTTGGTTTTAAAGTTGATTCCACAGCGAGGGGCAATTAAGCAAGTTCCGTTCCAGTTTGCATCGTGCTGGACTTCAATGTTGTTGCTGCTGGGTGGGTTGTTGTCGCTAGTTGTTGGTAGTTGTTGGTTGTTATTGTTGCTGGGGCATTTCGATGTGGCGTCAACGAAACACCTTAGCAATGCCAACAATTCGAGTATATTCAGCATTGCAAAATGTTCTCAGCTCGTTGCTGTTGTTGTTGTCAATGCAAAGCGTGAGAAAATCGCTACAACAACAGCAACAGCAACACCAGCGGCGGCAACTGTCAAGTACAACAACACTAACAACAACAACAGCAGAAAAAACATCAATTTAGCTGGCATTTTTCTAGCTTTCCTCTGCCCCGCATCGGGTCCAACAGATTTATGATGCAATTTGCCAGATAAATAAATGATATATGTGCCGTGTGTGTGTGTAACGTATCAAGCAAAGAATGTTGAGATTTTCAAATCATTTTCAGCTTAGCAAGTTGTTTTACATATTTTAACATAAGTCTCGATAAGAAGATTCGATTGTAAAAAAGAGAATTTATTATGATTTGTAGACCGACTTGACTGGGTATTGTTTCGGGATTTCATTAAAATATGAATAGAAAACATATCAAAAGAAAACATGAAAGACGCAAATAGAACGAGACAAGAGATTAGAGAAAATATATAGCTGATTATGGAATGAGCTGAAGAATTTTGAAGGAAATTCAATGGAATAACAATATACCATGTGAAGAATGTTAAGGACCTTAATTGAACATTATTGTATTATGTTTTATCTTAGTAATGATTGTGGGCAGCTAGAAAGTCGTCAGCTTATAATGAAATACTATAATATTATATGGAAAATTGAATGAATTTTTGTAAAATTGAGATTTGTTGCATAAGAATTGCAAATTGCTTTAAAGAATTAATGCTGCCTTGAGTAATAAACTGAGTTATATATGGAAAATATTTTGTTTATCAGTTAGATTTATCTATACAACAATGCACATTATCTATATATGTTTTTGTGTGTAAGTAAGAGAAAAAATGATTGCCGCAAGGGCATCAAGTTGTCGTTTCAAATAGAAATTGATGAAATTGCTTTGTGTCGTGATGAATGACGCATGTGGCATGCTGTATAGCTGTGTTTGTATGTATGTATCTTGAGGCAAGTGCTTGTATCTTTGCATCTGGAAGATACGCGAGCTCGTATGCTAAATTCAAATGTTGCTGCTGTATTGTTGTTGCTGCTGTGCTGCTGTTGTTGCTGCTTTGATTACATTTTCAATTTAGTCAGTTTCCCAGGCGCATTTGCATGTCATGAGACGTAGAAGTAAACGGAGATTGTAGACTGAAGAATGGAGACGGCAGACTCTGAGACAGAAGACTGATCATCATAGAATTGACCACTGGGCTTACCAACAGCAACAGCAACAGCGACAACAGCAGTTGCTGTCGCTGCGCATTCAATGCTGGTGCTGCTGCTGTTGATCTAAATCAGTATTGCTGCTGTTTCTGTTGCTGTTGCTGTCGTGTTAGCTGCAGGAATTCCTAGCTCCACACAGAGTTCGACTTGTTCTGACCGTTTTTTTTTTGTATTTAATTCAAGTTCTTGTTGCTCCTGTGTTGCTTTTGTGCTGCTGTTGCTGCTGCTGTTTGCTATGTCATTTCATGCTGCACAGCTGGCTGAGATCATTAGGCATCGCCTGCTTTATAGACTGTGCACAATTCTCCAGCTGGTGGGGGAGTCAGTCATGCCATAAATGCTGCTCGAATAACTGCAGCATCATTTGACCACGGCAACTTTCCAAGCAGCTGCAGCAGCAACACGCAACTCGCAACTGGCAGCAACAATTGCCGCCTCTCTTGTGGCCAGTTGCAAGTGGCAGCGGCAGGCAGGCAGGCAGACAGTCTGCCAGGCTGCTTATACAATCAATGTCGAGCAATTTCATCATAACGGTGCTCGGTTGCCTGCCGCAACTAGCTGCCAGTTGTTGTTGTTGCTGTTTGCCAATGCTGTTGCTGTTGCTATTGTTGCTGTTGTTGCTCTTAAGTTTTAGACAAATTGCTGCGCCGGCACAAATCAAATTAGTTCAGTCAAATTTAAATTCATCAGACCAAATGCAAAAGAAAAGCACAAAAACTAAGAGAGTAACAACTAACAGATACCCAGTAAACCTTTGCATGCTTGGCACTTCGCTGCAGCCCTTTTATTATCTTGTCTACGCTAACTTAAACATCTTTAAATATCTTTCTATAAAGTTTCAATGTGTTGATCTCTTACTAAGTTGAGTGTTCTTTGCCAAAGTCCTGAGTCTCTGTCTAGTACACATCGATTTAATCAAATATAATACATACATATATATCACTTCTGTGTAGTCTCTGCACTACCCATTGCCCTTCTGTTTACAGGGTACAATGCAATACGAAACAGAGACATTTGTAACGCCAGGTCTAAATTAAGAAATCAAGTTCATGAAAATTTTTCAATTTCAGTTTCAGTTACGAGTCACCCCGAGGCAGGTAGTGCCGGCAGAAGGAGCGGGACGGGGGGGGGAGGCACACTCAGATGAGGGCCTGTCTCCCACGCTGTGCGCTGAAACGAACCCGAAAAAAGAGAAGTAGAAGCAGCAGAGCAGAAGAAGCGGGCCGAGATGCAGAGAGAAGATTGAGAGTCGCCCCAAAAGGTTGCCCCATCAAGGCGGCCGGGAATGGAAATCGCTTGCGATACACAATGTATAGCACACACATATATATATATAGATATATATATATATATATAAAAGCTGTGTATATATGTATATAGGTAGATCGGTTTGTGTGTTGCTGTTGTTGTCGCTTCCACTTGGCATGGGGCGTGCAACAGTTTTGTTTGCTTTGCTTTCATTTGCTTTCTACGTGCGCGAACCAAGTGAAAGTGATACCCCGCATACTCTTGCATGCACACACACACACACTTGCACACACACACTCGCCTCGGCAGTGACAACAACAGCAATTTGTACGAAACAAGCAACAAGAAAGAAGACAAAACACAAAGTCATAAAAAAGAGTCGAACTGCTTTATGAGCTTGGAATATTCATTGTGTCTGCATGCAACAACAGCAACAACAGCAACAGCAACAACAATATCGTTGTAATAATAATAATAATTACAATAAGTTATAATAATAACGGTCAACAAGTTGTTGTTGTTGTAACAAATTGCCCATCAACGCCTTTTGGCCACAAAAAAAACCATTGAATCTGCCTTGCACGCAGATGCCGAACGCAAAGAATGGAAGTGAAGATGCAGGGGGACGGAGATAGAAAGAGAGAGAGAGAGAGAGAGAGAGGGGAGAGGAGAAGAGTTGCCGTGTGTGCAGCAAGAAAAACGCCGTCGTCTAGGAAGCATCGACAGAGTCGCAGACAAGAGTTAAAAGCGAAAGCTTAGTCCGTTCCAACGGGTCAACAAGGCCAAAACGATGTATGGAAGGGCGAGCAGGCAGTGGGGTAGATAGCAAAGCGGAGGCGGGAGGGGTTAATGGGGAAAGGGTATTGTACGAGTTGAACACGTGCAATTCAAAAGTTGCTGCAGGTTTTTTTTTTTGCGATGGCGCACAGGTGAAATGCTCAGGTGAATTGCATGTGAATTGAATGGGCCGCTAATCAGTCGATTAGCGTCTGCAATGGAACCACTAGTTCAATGAACTGCAACCGCAGCTCAGTGTGCGTGCGTGTTACAAAAACGGAACTGAGCTCAGCATTGTATTATTTTGTATCATTTGATGCCAAGCACTGCAGAGGGTTCTTCAAATGAGTTTAATGAATAAACAACTTAAGAATTATAAGAAACTTTGGAACTAGTTCCACCAACTACTACACTTTTATATGAATTTAGCATGAAACTGGTTCTGTAATTTGCAATTTGCTATCAAACTGAATTTGATCCAGTCAAATTATAAATTTATATGTGATCTAGAAACAGCCTAGTTTGCGAGTCTCCAAATTGGAGCTAGTTCTAGCAGCTTATCAATTGACAAATCAAACCCGAGTAGAAGCAGAAATTAAGCTTCAAATGAACCAAGATGAGCCTTGGAACTAGTTCAGTGGCACAAACCGATAAACGGCTGCAGTTGCTTCCGGCCAAAAACTGTTCAAATTCTCCAGCCACAAATTTAATAAGCAGCTGTTTAAATCTTAAGCACCTGTTGCCACTCCTTGATCTCAACTGCCCCCCCCCTCCTCCCCACTCTTCTCTTACTGATTACAAGTTGCAGTATTGCGCTTTCTACTTGCAACGCGTCGCGCCCAAAGCCCAAACCCCATAGCCCAAACCCAAAGCAATTCGCATTCCACGGCGACAACAATTTGCGTACGTGGGTTAATTTCATTTTAAATGCACTGAGAGAAATGCAGCTTAATTGCCACTGTTGTGGAGGGGGGGGCGCTGGAATACTTAGTGGGGATTGCTTGCTGTAAACGGGCCCAGCAATTTGTTGTTGGCCAAATGCGACTCGCTTTGCGTGTGAATTTGTCAGCAAGTTGGCTGACCACGCCCTACCTTCCCATGCCGCAGTCCCTTTCCCCCCTGACGACTGCCCAACGTGCCTAATTAGGTACTCAAGATTTACAGATTGATGATATTGTTGTTGTTGCTGTTGTTGCTGCTGTTTGCTGCTGTTGCAGGTGGGGCAGCAATTGTGAGCGTCATGCGCTGATTGCTCAACTCGCCCACGCTTCGCTTATTGCTCTGCTTCAGCTTCTTCTTCTCTCTCTCGTTGCTTGCCGCTTCAATTACGAAATTGAAAAGTGCAAGTGCGGCAAGTAGCAGGCGGAAGAAGAAGAAGAATCAGCAGAAGTAGCAGCAGCAGCAGCTGAAGCAGCAACATCAGTGGCAGCAACTCCATTTGCCTTGCCCGATGACCTAATTGAGATAGTTCGAGTCGAAGGCGAGTGAAAAGCGCATTAAAAGAAGGTTTTCCCTTTTCTTTCTCTTCTTGTTTTCAAGTGTGGCAGGGAAGGCGAGCGGGGGGGGTGAACTTAACGATTTAACCCAAGCCGCAATGATTCATGGGGCAACTTAAATTTAATGTTTCGTGCTGAGACGGAAACATTGCAAAGCAAATCGAATATGAAATGAATGTAAACAGACTGACTAACAGATATCCTATAAAAGATACGACGCTAAAACTGTTGATAAACATATTAAACATGCTATCTGCAATGGTTTCAATACTTAAGATTATACAGTTTCTTAAAAAAGTTCTCTATTTATTAAGTTTCCTGTGAAATGAAGACTGTATGAGAGATAACACTCGCTAGTTTTGCATTAGGAATCCCCAATCAAAGTGTTAACGAGTGTTAAGAGAAACTGCATAAACGATTAGATGTAATAGTTATTTAAAGATTAACCGTGAAATATAAATTCTTGAAATGAATAAGCTCTTTGCAAAGACTTTCTGCAAAGACTTACCAAGGATTGTAAATATAATACCAATTATTGACCTCTCTAGCTTTGCTAGTTTTCGAGTTACGACAGTTTATAACTGTCATTTGCATATATACCACCTATGAGGCATTTTGGTAATGGTTTAAAACATATTCTGGGCATTTCATTTGCTATAAAATTATATTTTTGAAGACATTACTAAGCCTAAGCCATCATTTTATAACTGAAAGAAAAAGAGTTTCTTGGCCAGTCAAGTAATCCCCTCTCTCGCCTCTATCTCCTCTCTCTCCTCTCTCTTTCCCACTCTCTCTCTCTTTCTCTCTTTCCCTGTGCTTACGCTTGCCTCTTTTGCACTCCCTCTCCATTTGTCAAATAAGCAGCAACGGTTTAAACCGTTAGCCTATCAGCGCTCATAATGCTCAGAATGATGACGCTGCTGCTGCTAGTTGATGTTGCTGTTGTTGCCACTAGATGTTGTTCTTGTTGTTCTTGCTGTTGTTCTTGTTGTTCTTGCTGTTGTTGCTTTAAGGCTGATTGGTTTTGGATTTACATAAATTGGCGCGTTGCTTCACTTGGCCGGTTTTTGAGAATTTCATTTAAGCTTCTTCTCCACTCTCGCAGGCAGGCAGACGACGCTGCTGCTGCTGCTGCTGCGTCTGCTTTTGCTGCTGACCCAGTTAGAAGCCTTTGTTGTTGTTGTTGTTAGTGTAACTAGGCTTGTTGTTGTTGTTGTTGGCATTGCTGTTGGCGGAGCAGAATTAGAGGCAGCTCGTTAAAAGTTATTTCGCAAGTGCCTTTGCTTGTTGTCGTTGTTGTAGTTCATTGTGTTGGTGCTGTTGTTGCTGTTGTTGTTGTTGTTGTTTTTGCAATGGATGCGCCCAGTTAGCAATTGCAAGTTCGTTGCCTAAGTCTTTTGATTCGTACTTCCGCTCTCAGTTGTTCGTTGCTGCTGCCGCTGCTGTTCTTGGCAGAATTGAGACATCAGCAACATGCGTGTGTGTGTGTGTGTGTCTATAAGTCGATGTCCAGCTAAAAGCTGTTAAGCGTATTAAATAAACATGCGCTGACTTGTCTTGACTTGTCTTGACATGGCTTTTATGTAACGGTACGCAGCAGCAGCAGCAGCAGCAGCAGCAACGTCGACGCAGACAGACAACAATAAATTTTCAAGCTTAAACAGTTACATAAAACGATGACAACAACTGGCAGGCAGGCAGGCAGCAGCCAGTCAAAGAACTAACAACAACAACAACAACAGCAGCAGCAACGGCAACAGCAACAATAAGAACAGCGACAACAATGCTGGCATTAGGCACAGCAGCAACATCTTTCACCTGCGCCTAGATCATGACAACAACAGTCAGAGAAAGATAGAGAGAAAGAGGAGATATCAACTGGCAGATGGTGGAGAGAGAAGCAGACAGCGAGTGAGGGTGAGGGGGAACAGAAGCGACGTCGCACATATAACAGGTTCGATAAGATTTTTGCGGCACTTTGCCGCAAAGGAAATGCTTGATTTGCCGCTAAACCAAAGCAAGGCCAAGCAACGGCAACGGCAGCAGCAGCAGCGCGACTGCGACGCCAGCAACATCGACATTGACCAAGCGACGTCGATGAGGCTGTCCAGAATTGTTTGTGTTGTTGCTGCTGCTGCTGTTGCTGCTGCTGCTGCTGCTGCTGCTGCTGCCTGTTGACCGCATTCCGCAACAAGCGACAAGAAATCAATGTGCAAGCAGCGCGCAGAAGAAAGGTGTTGCCAACAGCAGCAGCAACAGTTGCTGTCGCCGTTGTCGTCGTCCTGCTCTGCCAGCGCAAACGCTAACTGGGTCAAGACGGGCCAAGCTTGTTGTGTGTGTGACAGCAGCAACAGCTGCAAAACACCTGCAACAGTTGGCGCTGGAAGCAGCAGCAGCAGCAAGGGGTGAAGGCAACGTCAGCAGCGCATGCTCAACTCGCTTCACGGCTCGTGCGGTTGTGTTTCTGCGTCTGAGTGTGTGTATGGGTGTGTGTGTGTGTGTGTGTGTGTGTGTGTCTGTGTGTCTGTGTGCACTCGAGAAGCGTTCTCGTTGCAGTTGCTAATTGTGCCGCTGCTGCTGCTGCTGTTGTTGCTGCTGCTGCAACTGCCTTCGCAATTTTCATTAGCTTTGATTGTTGCTTTGCTGCTTCTGCTGTTGTTGTTGTTGTTGCTGCTGCTGCTGATTTTTTGCATTTGTATTTGGTTTTGTGCCTAATTTGTTGCACACGACGCCAAAGAATTTTTTCTCGAATGTTTCTCGTTGCTGTTGTTGACTTTTTATGGCATTTTTGTGGTCACCAAAGGCAACAGCAATCAAAAACAAAAAGTTGTGGGCAACAGCAGCCAGAAAACCGCCGTAAATTCTCGAGCTGACAGCGGGCAGAACTTGCCCTGCTTAGGGCGAGCAATTTGCATAAAAAGAAAGAAATAAAATAAAAGTTTTTATCTTTCATTTGTTTAAATAAATCAAATGAGTTGTTGCTGTTGTTCATGCTGTGTTGCTAATGCTCTGACTGCTGTTGTTTTTGTAGCCCATTCTCCAATGTCAAAGTTCATTTTGTCAACGCGTTGCGCATGCCCACCAACAGCAGCAGCAGCAACAACAATAACAAAGAAAGAAAGAAAGAGAGAGAGAGAGCAACATTTTCACTTTGGTCAAATATGTTGCCACGTCTCCCCGGACAACCCCTTTTGCTGCTGCTGCTGCTGCTGTTGCTGTTACTTCTGCTATTGCTGTTGCTTTGTTCTTGTGTTGTTGCTGGCGTGCTTTGATTATAAAGTATGCATTTGTTGTTGCTCTCGCTTTAGTTTCGAGGCATTTTGTTGTTGGCATTCCAATTGCTCGAGATTTACCGCTAGACAGTTGCCGCTGGCATCAGCAGCAGCAGCAACACATTATGAAATCAGTCGGAACTTGATATACAACATGTTGTTGCAGGTGTAGCTGCAACAATTGCCCATGTGAGGCAGCAAGTGTTGCTGCTGCTGTGTCTGTTGCTGCATTTATCATTACTTCCGATATTGTTCGGGATAAGCCAGTCAGCTGAGGCCAATGAACTGCACTCAGACAGATAATGATGATGCTGCTGATGATGTTGCCAATGATAATGATAATGATAATGATAATGATGATGATGATCAACAGCAACAGCAACTGCTGAGCAATTTGCCTGCCTCGTCCATGTCCGCAATTAGTTGGGCCTCCCTCCACAAGTGGCAGCAACGTCCCGAGCCAAGAGCAGGCGCCATAATCCATGGCAATTGTTATGGTTATTGTTATGGCAAATCATTCTTTATGCGCCAGCAGCAGCAGCAGCAGCAACACTGCACAGTGGTACGCAGATAGTGGGCAATTGTCCAGTGCAATTGTGACTAAGCTATGCTCTGTGTGTGTGTGTGTCTGCGACTGTGTGGGTGTGGTAGGCACAGCAAATGGGCTTGGCTTTCACCCACATGCGAAGCGCGGCCCAACATTCTTTCAGCATGTGAGCTTTGTACTGAATGTGTGTGTGCGAGTGTGTGTGCGTGTGTGTGTGTGCGTGTGTGTATGCGCGAGTGTGTGTGGGCGCTATGCCAAAACGCTTCCATTGCTCTACACAACGAAGAGTCGCTGCCTCTTGCCTAGTCTTGACTACCTGTTGTTGTGAAAGTTGCTGCGTACCTTCCTCAGTTCTTTGTGCCCGTAATGCGAGCCTCGATTTTGGTCTGCTTTCATTATAGCGTAATACGATAGTTAGGGTCAGCGTTTATATTATTTATATACTGCTATGATGTGGGCTTGGCAAAGAAACTAACATTGAAAACCGAACTGGAAATATTAAAAGAATTCCAAATGCTAAATTTGCATAGAAAAAGTCGGGCTTATAAGTAGAAAATATATACATTATATAAACTAAACTGTAGAATATAAATAATGTTTATTTGTATTATACATTAGTCACATACTTTTAGTATTTCCTGAAAGATATTTAGAATTAAAGAAAGCTTAATTGAAAGAAAATTACAAATTGATTTTAATTTTATATTTTCTGCAGTTCATTGCATTCATCGCATGTCTACTGTAAGTTATACATTATATAAACCAAACTGTAGAATATAAATAATGTATATATTTATTATACATTAGTCACGTATTTTCAGTATTTTCTAAAAGATATTCAGAATTAAAGAAAGCTTAATTAAAAGAAAATTTCAAATTTATTGTAATTTTATAATTTCTGCAGTTCATCGAATTGCATTCATCGCATGTCTACTGTAAGTTATACATTATATAAACTAAACTGTAGAATATAAATAATGTTTACTTGTATTATACATTAGTCACGTATTTTCAGTATTTTCTGAAAGATATTTAGAATTAAAAAAAGCTTAATTGAAAGAAAATTTCAAATTTATTGTAATTTTATAATTTCTGCAGTTCATCGAATTTCATTTATCGCATGTCTACAGTAAGTTAAAGCAGTGCCAGTTTGTGTGTTCAATTAATGAAAGATATCCATATTATATATGCGAAATAAATCGTAGGAATATTGTAATTTTGTCACGCAACAAGAAAGACTTTTCAGGCAAGCAAAGTTAATTCTACGAGTATTGTAGATCGATTGAAAAACAAAATCGTTATGGCAGCTGTTGTATCTATATATAGTTTATTATATCTGTACATGATCTGTGCCAATGTCGGCATAAATTAAGCATAATTTGACACCAATACGCAATGCATATACCCTGTAATGAGTGCATTGTTTTCGAAGTTTATAGTGCGGTCTTCTCTATAGCCATATATGATTATTTTGGGGGTTGAGATATTTATTTACACCGCATTTGGCAGGCAATTGCAACAGAAACAGCTTGCTTACTTTGTAGGCCAGTGACGAAACGCACACACACACAGACAGACACACAGACAAACATACACGCACACAGAGCGTTTAAAGTTATTAACAAAAGGCAATTATTTATAACAATTTCGATGAAGTTGGCTGTGGCTGTTGCTTGTTGGTTGTTGGCATTGATGGTGGCTGGAAAACGAGTAGTGAATCAGGTGCCAGTTGCTAGTTGTTGTTGCCAATTGTTGGCAGCAATTTCAAAATGGCAACAGCAACAACAATTGCTAAGCAGCAACACCAGCAGTAGCAGCAGCAACAACGAGCAGCAACACGTCGCACATTCATTACAATTAATTAAATTAAAAAGCGCATAAATTCTGTCGTCCAACATAAGCTACACCTTTTTTCCTTTCAGCTTTCATGCTGTCAGCATGGCCTGTTGCTGCTGCTGCTACTGCTGTTGTTGTTGTTATTGTCGCATTTAAATGCGCTACTAATAGCAAACAATTTCATTTATTTATTAGATTGTTAGTTTCACTTTCCGAGCATTTCACTGCGACTGCGACTGCGACTGGAGACACACATTAAAATTTCACACAGATATGGCAACGTTGCTGCCAACGAATGACTTAGGCAACGAACGCGAAAGTTTCTACATGATAAACCCCAACTACAACTGCAGCAACAGTTTCGTTTTCAATAATGACTATGGGATACAAATGAGCTGCACCCAAAACGAAATAATGAATGGAAAATTATTGAAAACAATCGATAGAAGGAAAGAGAGAGAGAGATAGAGAGAGGGGAGCGAGAAAGAAACTGCCATATAAGCTGATGATGCGCTGCGAATCAATACTATATCGCATTGTGTGTGAGCAATGCCTAATTATAATGCGCTATGGAATCATCTTGCTTGACTTGAAACTTACTAGAATAGACTATAATATATAATTATTTTCAAGTAGAAAACATTTAAAACAATCTCTAATCTTTCTAGTAATACCTTAGGCACATATAGTACATATATATTTAAAGGAAATACTGCAAGGATTACTATATGGCTAGAGCTATTGTCAAAAGCTGATTAGCTAAGATAATACTAGAAGCATTCACGAGTTCAGATACCTTAGTGCATATCAATTACAATCAATCTCAATCTTGCGAACCCGCTATAATTTCTTTATTGTCCACTCCCAAATTCCTCAATCAGGTTCCGCTAACGGTTTTGCTAAGCTCGCCAGTTTTTAGGTTATGTCTCAATCATCTAATCTGCTGGCATGCCCCCATATATACTTACTACTATTTTCCACCAATCTCCACAAGTTTCCACTAGTTTCCATGAGTTAATTCCTATCAATCATCGACAGCTGCAACTTCAATTAACTTCAGTTTCAGCTTCAGCTACAGCTTCGACTTGGACTTCGGCTTTCTGTGAGCATCTGGCAAGGCCATGCGGCAGCTTGCGCAAGTTGCTCGTTGCTCGCTGCTCGCTGCACGCTGCTCGAGCTCAATGGCTCATTTCCATTTCGCCCCCACTCCCCACTAGAGACTCCCCCACTTCAAATTGCCCTCCTACGTGCCAAGGCGGCATCGCTTGATGAAGATTGCACCTCAACAAAATAAAACAAAAACAAAAACAAAGCGAGTATTGCGTAAATTTGTGAGCTCGCACATATCGAGAGGGGACATTGCGCAAAACTGTCTGCCTGGCTGTGACTTTTGCCCTCGCAACAGTTGTCACACTTGCAGATCAGCAGTGTTCGATAATTATCACTCCCTCAACAACTTCGACAACTCTTGAGGTTAGCGCTATGAAATTTGTACCATGTTTAATGTCCAAAATTGCAGCAACTTAATTACATTTCGATCGTATTCGATTGCACCACAATTGATCGATTAATTTGTTATCTTGCGCACGTATGTATATCGACATTTTTCGATCCATTTCATAACAACTAAAGCCGTTACGCTTGCCTTATAACCTAAACTGTTTTGGTAAAGTAAAACTCAAGTGGAGTGCGAGTGTGTGTGCCACCACCCACGATGACACAGGCGGCACAGCAGGTAGGGCTCTACTCAGCCACGAGAAAAGGTAGCGCTATGAAATTTGGTATACTATAAGCATAAAGTAAACAAGGCAGTGCATAATAAAGTGAGGTAGGTAAAGCGATATTAATGAGTGTAACACTCCTAAGCCGATTGTCATTGCATTTGGAATAACTTTAGCTAGTTAATCAAGTTAACTCTGGCAAGCCTTTCATGAGAAACTGTCAATGGACCTTAGAGTTATAGTTCATTATTGGTTATGCTGGTCTTGGAACTCTTTGGGATTAGTTGTGTCACTCTTACTAGCTACCATTGTTATTGTTGTTGTTGTTTGACACTTTCGACTTGTTGTCACAAGCATAAGTCAACGCGGGTCGTTGTGGTTGTTGTTGCTGTTGCTGTCTAGTGAAGTGCGTGATTTGCCGCCCACGGTAAACAGCGAGTGCGGCTTCCTTGACGCGGACTTCCTAGTTAATGCTGTTGCTGTTGTTGCTGCTGTTGCTGCTGCTGTTGCTGTTGCTGCTGCTGTTGTTGTTGTTGTTGTTGTTGCCCCCACCGTGGACCATTATGTAAGGGCGGCTGATGCCGCCTCGTTTCGGGATTTGCCCAATGCAAACCGCGAACAAGTCGAGAAAAAAAAATGAAGAGAGAGAGAAATGTTTGCACGCATGCGCGCACAGTGTGCCACGCCCCGTTTTTGGGTAATATGGCAAGGGGGCTATCTCTCAGGCATTGTGTGTGGCTTACTGTGGTTGCAGCAAATGAGCCAAGGCAACAAAATCATAAAAAAAACCAAAGGCAACGACATGGGCAGCAGACACAGCCAGAGGAGCCAGAGCCACAGCCACAGCAGCAACGAGTAACAACAACTCGAGCCACTCGAAAGTTATGTATCTCATAGATACAAGCATCTTGCCGATAGTTATGCCTGATTTTTCGCATTGCAATTAAACGCCAAGCTTCCGCAATGCAATGGAGCATTAGCTCCATGACGGCGATCATCATGTTTGAGATGTTCATGATCGAAATCGAGATAATTATGATGATGATGATTATGATGTTGGTAGAGCTGGCATTTCATCATTACTGGGCCGGTCATTATACGACTCATGGCTCATCCTCTAATATCGAAGCGCATCCACACATGCCACATGCCACATGGCACTACGTACACGTAAGAGTTGCTGCCCCACAATTTGCCAGCATTTGTTCCCCATCATCTTCTCTCTTTCTTCTCTGTCGCCATTTCTCTTGTTGCACTTTTACTTTTTTCTTATTGTCAACTTGAATATGAAATACAATTGCAAAGAAAAACTATCTACATATATATCATACATATATACCATATATATAAATATATATATGAAAAAAACTTTCCCATTTGTCCGAGAGGCAACTGTCGACGACGCGACGTTGTGAAATTTTTTTTTTGTCGAGCTGCTCGTAAATTTTATTTTAATTTCTTAGACAATTTTTCCCCTTGTTGTCGCCCTTTTCTTTTAGCCACCCCTTCCCCTTCTTTTTTGTATTCCTCTCTCACTTTTCTTCTGTTCATCTTTTTGTTAGTTTTCCGTCTTGTTGTTTTTTTGATTTGTAATTTAAATTAATTTCCCACAGCTTTGGTTTTTGGGTCTCTCAACTTCTTAACGGTTTATACTGCCGATAAGACTCACTTGGCCCAGGGGCGACACATTAATTCGAAGAATGGATGCACTCAGATACTCGTATCCACAGATATGCCAGGCAGTTGGGGGAGATTAGTTCTACAATTCTATTGAGCAGGAATTGGAGTCATAAACCTGAGCCGAAAACAAAGCTCGAGCTAACAGTAAAGTGGTGGCCCACAAACAAATGGCAGACACTGTGCAACTAAAGAGAGAATTGCTTTGTTCTCAAGTTCAAGGCGTAGTCCCCTCATTCTCCCTCTATCTTTCTTTCTCTCTCTCTCTCTGCCTTCCTTTAACCTGCTTTTATATGGTAACTGTAATCCGATCGGTTGCCACGTGCAGCAACTCGGTTTGGTAATTGGAGACAAGAACAGAACGGCACAACAGGTTGCCATGCTACTCTGCTCTGCGGCAGGTGACCATGCTGCCACGTGCAATGCAGCAAGTTTGTTGCCCTAAGTCTTTTGTTGTATATCCCTGTGTGTGTGTGTGTGTGTGACACATTTGACGCTTGCTTTGCCGCTGCTGCTGCTATTTTTGTTTACTGACCCAAACAAACATCCGTTTCCTGCGGTCAACATTTGCAGACACGCCCATCTGGGCGTACACACCCATCGTGGGATATTTACAGAGTGTGCAACAACTTTAGTGTTCAATGGATAAATGAGTTGGGTAATATTAACATGGTGTAGACTCGTCTAACTAGAAAAGCTACGTCTATTCTCTATTTCAGGAGGGGAACATTTCGAAAGGAAGGAAGTCTTCGCACTAGTTTCTGCAATATTATATGTACTACACATACTCGTACATATCTTACATTATTATATTATAATATATAATATATTATATATATTAATATCACTTCATGGAATGTTTATTTAAACTATATAAGACAGAAGAAACCGAATAATCGAAGACTCACACCAAAACTGAATACTTTCTAAGTTTATCTCTCGCTTTAATTGTCAATGCAAGTCTAAGGCATATACATGTATATATTTGTATATATCCTACTCATACAAACCTACATATCACATTTCCTGCATTCACTCCAACCCAGAGCTGTATTTCAATGGCTATTAAAGAACTGCAGGGCAAGATAAGTCTAAGACGATGAAATTCCCAAAATACAAACAATTAACTGCATACATTTTAGCCCATAAATCTAAGTATATACATATACATATATATACACATATATATATGTATGTATATTTCCCACCTATACATACATAGAGGTATGTATAAAGCCCCCCTTTACAGCGCCTTTGATAGCTGATCGAGTTCAGCTTGGCGCATGCTTACGGTACATGGACACACACACACACACAGTTATGCATATGGGAATTGTCTGTGGCGCTTGACCATTTCACGGCCCGTTGGACCCGCCGCGCCGGCCCCGTTCGTTCAGTTCGTTCAGTTGTCGCGCGTATCCCACGAAACAATTAACGAGCACAAAAGCTGACCGATTTAAGAGGCAACAACAACAGCAACTACAGCAATAACAACAACAACAACAGCAAGTTGATACTGACCAGTTGCCGGCACCTGACTTGAAGCTGGACTATTTGCTGTTGTTGTTGTTGCTGTTCTTGCAGTTGTTGCTGCTGTTGTTGTCGCTGTCCCGCTCGCCTTATGAACGTGGGAAAAAAGCGCATAAAAGAGAACCGGAAATCAAAAGGCAGCGACAAAGGCAGCGCGTATGCAAAAATTCATTTTACTAACAACAACAAAAACCACCGAAAAATAGGTGATGAAAAACAAGGTGAACGGGCAGCGCAGCAGCGGAGCAGCAGCAGCGAAACAAAAACCAGAGAAAATTTGTTTGCTTTGCTGTCTCGCCTTGTTTTTGTTGTTGATTTTTTTCGCGTCTTCTCTCTTTCGCTTGACACACTCACCTATATTCTGCGCCTGCGCCTGCGCTGACGCCAGTAGCAGCACAAGCACCAGCAGCGACAGCAGCAGCTGCACTGGTCGCAGCAGCAGCGTTGGCGTCGACGTCCGTGTCGCTGTCGGCAGCGTCGTCGTCGACGGCGACTGCGTGCGTTGCATTTTGTCGTTCACACTGGAAACTTCGTTCAATTTGGCGATGATCTTCCGCTGTTTTATTTTGTTTCCTCCCCACTTCTTTTGCGCAGCTTCCTCTAAGTTTTCTTTTCTGTTTACTTTACTTTTTGTATTTTGTAACTTTGTTTTTTATTCTTTGAATTTGCAATTCGTTTTCACACTTCTTTTTTTTCACACGTCGAAAGTTTTGAATGTTTATGTTTTAACTCAACATGCCCACAAAAAAAAAAACTGTGAAGTACAAAAAAAAAAACAGTTTAGGAAAATAATCGACAAAAAAACGAACAAAATTCGCCACAGGTGCGCAAGAAAAGTGTGTCAACCGTCGCGGCTTCGTTTCTATTTAATCCTTCTCACATGCACCGAAAAAAAATAGATATGAAAACTTAAAACAAGAAACGGAAAAGAAAAACTATTTATTTTTTTGCACAATATTTTATCGAGCACTTAGCGCGCGTACCGTTAGTCGTTCGCCGCCGTTTACCGTTAAGCAGACGTTGTTGATTTGCGAGACAGAGCGAGAACGCAACAAGAACTAGTGGCAAGTAAAATAAAAATAAGTTTTTTCGCTGATATTTTCTCTTCCCCACGCGCCACACGATGCGCACTCAGAGAGCTCCGTTCGCTTTGCGTTCGGCACGGCAACTGAAGGCGATGGCGCTGGTCGCGACGAGCTTAAAGCGACGGGGCTCTCACGATGGTTAAGTCAGCGACGCGACGCACGCGCACTGTTAATACGAAGTCACACGACAAGAGACCAAGGCGAAAACGAAGACGAAGACACGGCGACGGCGAAGTTTCTTTCACTTTTCACGTTAGGAGAGGAGAGCGCAAATTGCACGAACTGCTCTCTCTCTCTTTCTCTCGTTTGTGCTGGTGTTGTGAATTTTGGTGGTGGGTTTAGTAACGAACCGTCGTCGTGTGCAGCTCGAAAGCAACTGAAAGTTTGCGCCGTCGCGTTGTGCGTCTTGTAAGCTGCGCTTGCGTTAGGCGACGCCGAGACGCCGTGGCTGCGTCGACGCTGACAGCGTGTGCATGCGTGTCGACGCCGACTTCGCAGCCGCAGTCGGTGCGCACTTGCTGCGCTTTTGGCAAGTGCCAAAGCTTGTTGGCTGCGCAGCAGAGCTTAGGGCTTTGTGCGCTGCGCTGCTCTGTGCTGCAGGCTGAGCGCTGCTCTCTGTGCGTCCATCGATCGATGGCAAATTGTTGTTGTTGCTGCTGCTGTTGCTGCTGTGGTGGCCAAGAAAGTTGCGCTTGTTTGTGGATGCCACAAAACGGTAATAACAACTAATACAGGTTATGCAACTGGCGCGCGCGGCAACTGCAACTGCAACTGCACCAAATGGCCAGCACAAATAAATTCTGCTTTGTTGCATGCGGCATGTGGCATGTGGCGAGCAAGTCGCAGCATTTGCATGCCACAAGCAGCGAAAAAGTAAGCCAAATGGTCAGCAAATTGGAGCAGCCTGCTGCTTGCAACGTGTGGCACCCCTTTGCTGCCCGCTGCCCGCTGCACACCTTCTCTTGGTCGCAGAAAACGCACAATTTGTGTGACACATGTGGGGCAAATGCAAAGCGAATGCCCCAAAAGAATATGCTAACCACATCTCGCTGACATCTCCAATTCTCCCATGCTCGTATGTTCCCGCTCCTCCATCGACCTGCTTAAACATGTTTGCCTAGCCAAAAATTTGGTCATGTAGCTGATCCTTTTAAGGCCGCCAGATGAACAAGATGAGCCGCACAGATGGAACCTAATTCGCGGCAGGTTTTGGCCTAAACCGTTTGAGAATTACAACAAAATTGCATTATAAAGTGAGGATATAGAGGGGGGGCGGTGGATAGTAGGTAAAGAAATGAGAACGAGAGAAACTTTCGAGATTCCCACAGGACTTGCAGTTGAAATTGAGTATGGAACGTGCAGAAAGAGATCATTATAAAACACGTTAAGTATCTAGGACAATGCTGCGAAATTCAGAAAGTTAAGCTAGTAATATAAGTTTTGTTACCTCTATCAGAAAAAAGACTTTATCAATTCTTAAACTTTTATTGTGATGGCATATTTATATATATATTATACAAGTATGTTTTAAATATCTTATATTAAATGGATCCCAAAAAAGGGAATACTAACTTTGTGCAAATGTATGTACATAACTGACAAAAGGAGGAGTGACAGACCCCAACTGCCAGTCGATCTAGCCAGTATCCATCTGTCCATCTGTCCGTCTGTCTGTCCATCTGTCCGTCTGTCTGTTCATCTGTCCGTCCTTATGAAAACCAAGATCTTATGGACTATAAGACCTAGGGCTACCACATTTGATGTTGATATGTATTATTACTGCACGCATATCAAGTGTATTTTAGATCTTGGCCACACCCCCTTAAAACGAAATTCAAGCGTAATTTTAATGACCAAATGATTTCTGAAATGTGGTTGCGATCCGATAATTAAGGTAGAAGTTATTTAAGAAGTTTAAAATATGTACTAATTTGGAAGCCCCTCCCTGAAAGCATGCAACACAAATTACAGCAAAAGAAGTTAGAAGAAGTTTGGTCAGGTGGGTATCGGGTATATCAAAGTCAGGCGCGCTCGACTGCAGCATACCTAACTACCAGTTTTTTTATGATATTGGAAGCTTAACTTTACTTAACTATTTTATGATATTGAAAACATAAAAAATGCAGTTAATAATTTATTTTTCAGAAATCCTTTAATTAATTAACAGGCCAGAACAGATTTACAAACAATATATGAGTATGAAGTGATTATTTGGCATATTTGTAAAACTTTTCCAAAAATATAAATAAGATTTTGAAAATTTTTCGGTGCTCTGAAAATAAAATCGCAAGTTAATAAAAATAATCGAAGGAAATCTGAACTAATATAAGATTGTTGTAGAGTATATCATAAATACACTATACACATTGTATATTCATTTTGTAAAGTATGTAAAGTGCCTGCCAAAAATATCTTCAACTTCCCCATTCCGTACGTTTTCGAATGGTGCTGCGACATGGAAACTAACTTGCAACTTGCAGCATTGATTGAGTTATTGTGTTCTGATTCCATTCCTGACACAGGAATGATCAACATAATCATTGTGATCATTATGATCGTCTCGGCGCATGATGATCATTTCGGTTACAGCTATTTGAGTCTTGTAAACGACGTTGTTCGGGTTGTTCTCGACTTGTTGTTGCTGTTCTTGTTGTTTCTTCTTGTGCTTTACTTGTTGCTCTGCTTCTGCTGCTGCTGCTGCTTCTTCTCTCTGTGGGGGGATCGCTTTTGCGAGTTGTCGTCACATTTTTGCGTGCTGTTTGTGCTTTTAACCCAGTTTAAAGTGCTGCAGCAGCGCAACGATAAAAACGAAACAGCAACAGAAACAAAAACAACACAAAGACAGCGTTGCCGCAAGTGATGACAGCAGCAGCAGATTGCACCACTGTGGCAGGCAGGCAGACACTCATCATGTTGTCCGACTGTCAATAGAATTAGGCGCAGCAGCTGGCCCAGTTCCAATTCGATTCCAGACGTTCCTAACCTTATTTCAACAAGTTGCCGAAAGGCATTGCTGCTTTGCGATTAAGTTTGAACTTATGCTCCTCTGAATTCCACTTGTTTTCACTATCAGGCCGCCTCAAACTGAAGGTGTTCTGTTTCAATTCCATTTGTTTTCTAGTTTAATGTTATGTGAACTATCTCATTCTCAACAATCCATTTGTCTGATATGTTTCTATTCTAATTGTTCCATTACATAGTTTTAAGTTAAGTTTATCAACTACATTAATTTCCGGCTAAAGATGTTGCGTTTTTATTCCAAATGTTTTCTTCATGTTCGTTGACATGACTCGAAGTTCTATCCGATAAGTCACTGTTCTTCATTTGAGGTTAGTGTTTGCCTTTTTTAATTCCACTCGTTCCTCTTAGCCCAAAAGCATGTTATTTTTTAATGGCATACAATGTCAGTAGGTATCAAGTTTAGGTTTATTCTCTTATCTGTTTCATTTCCAATTGTTCCCAACCTTAAAAACAAAATCACCGCCATCTAGCGTATGCTTTGCTGTGTACAGTTCCGGGTAAGCTGGGCAGCTGTTCCTCTTCCCTTCCCCTTTCAGAGCAAGTCCCGTTAACAGTTAACTAATCAAATTGTGTCTATGACTGCAGAAACATTTAATTAGACAATGAGGAAGTGAGGAGGGCTCGCCGAACCCACTCTGTGCTCTGTAGGCCGGTCAGTTAGCTAGAGGGAAGTGGGTAGAGGAGGCGTGCCACCGCCCAGTTGTTACGCTTGGCATGCGCCGAGTGCCGAGACTGCCCAGTGGGATGATGCATTGCCACGTGCGGCCAAAGGCAGGCAGTACAGTAGAAGATAAGAGGTGGAGAGAGAGAGAGAGAGAGAGAGAGAGAGGACAGGGGAGGACAGAGCTGGGTCGAAGCAGGGTGTCCGAGGAGCCATTGACGCCCACCGAGCCGCAAGTAACAAGGAAATCAAGTGGCAGTTACAGCGCACGCAACAGCTTCAAGAATGTCTTAGCTACGTTCCCCTTTCCGCTTCCCCCTCTCCTGGCCGCTTTCCCTCACTCTGTCCTACTCAACACACACTCTTCCCCACTCACTCTGCCCAACGTGCCGCAGCCGGCGAAGCACAACGAATTGCTGCATTTGCGTTCACGATGCTCAATTAAGAGTGTGCTCCCCCCCTGCCCACTTCTCCTCCCCCTCCCCCCTAACCCATTACACTCACTATTCGCCCAGTTCCAGTTCCATTGCCCATTTCCCTCCCGTACCGCGCTTCATTTTCCATTTAGTGCTTTATTATTTTTCATTTCCAGCAAAGTCTCAAGATTAATGTTCTGAGTCGCTGCCTCCCAGTGGCAATTCCCCCTCCCCCGGCACATTTCTCCTATTTTTCTATTTTTGCCCTGCACCTTCACACTTCACCCTGCCTCGCGAAAATATGCCTACAGCGTGTGCTCCAATTGAAAGTGTGCAATGCACTGGCGCAGCTGGAAAGCTTCTCCATTCAGATCGCCAGCTTTGTTCTCATTTCAAAGGGTTTGAATAGAGATAAAGCTATTCAAATATCCGCTGAATAAGGCGCTAATGAAATGGGCTTGACAGTGTTTTCAAAGAGATCCCACTCAGCATGGCTGAATTAAGAACAGCTAAGCACCTTTTAATAGCCCAAAAGGCTAGTTGGTTCCTAATGTTTGAAAAGAGAACTCGAACTGAAGTCAAAGATACTTGGTTTCAATTACTTTTAGCAGATTTCATTGTTCTTTTCCGAGTTCCTTTAAGTATTTCACAATTTAATCAGTTTATAATAGTTACATAACTAAGAAGAGTACTTCGAATGAGCTTTTTGGCTGTTTTCAAGCACTGCGGACCTTTCAATGCTAAGATCAGTTAAATTTTCCTTCATAACATTAATTGCACAGCAAAAACCCTTGGCCCGTCCGAAGTTATCGCATTGCATCATGTAGTAATAGAAGGAAGTGGCAAACAGTGTTGCAAAACAACTCAAGTCTCATCTCATAAGTGCTGCCACAAGACAATGTGAATGTGTTAGCTCAAGTGGCTGCTTGTCTGTGCAACAGTTTGCGGCACTTTTGATAAAAGTTGGCACCACTGTGCGCCCACATTGTGTGCGTGTGTGTGTGTGTGTGTGTGTGTGTGTGTGTTGCAAGCAACAGTGGCTCGAGTCGCCACCATCGCTGCGGTAGGATTGCCAAACATCAGCTTCAACTTCAGCTATGACTTTAACTGCAACTTCAGGTCCCAATCCGAATCCAAATCCGACTCGAATTCAAATTCAGCTTCTCCCGTCCCAGTGGGCACTCGTAAGTGGGGCTAACTCAATGTGGTTATTACTTATACAATATGGAAAGCTGCAAAAAATGAAAAACCTAAACTGATCCCTCCCACTCTTCCCTTTCCCCCTTTCCCCCTCGCTCCTTAGCCACCTTCCTGTTCCCCACAAAAATGTTGAGAGGGGCAAAAATATTTGTAGCTGGGCACTGATTACCACCCTGCTGGCACTCGGCCCACACCACAACACACACACTCACACACACACACACACACAGCCTGCAGTGCAAAATGTAAAGTGAAATGTGGCCGCGCACATTGCATGAAACGAAAGTAAACTTGGCGCATTGTTGGAAGCTGTGAAGGTTTTTGCCTTTTTAAGCCCTTAACAACCACAGACAATAACAACAACAAAAGCAATAAGAACAACAACAACAACATGCACAGCAAGTGGCAGCCACACGGCAAGAAAAAACATTAAGACTTGTTTGTCCAACTGAATTTATTTTTATAAATAAATTAGTTTTCTCATCCGCTTCAAATAGGTTTATATTTGTAAAATAAATAATAACTTGCACACATACTTATACATCTATCTAGGCTATTTTTATATATTTATCTATGTGTCTGTCTAACTATCTGTATTTATATCTTTTTAGCTATACAATATCTGCATGTCTATCTATTCATATCAATTCATCCCTCCCCCATACATAATTCTATCGATCTATATTTGTTTCTGTCGATTCACGCATCTCTGTGATATCCATTGATCCTTCAATCTGTTCTCGATCTATCATATAAGTTGGTGTATATATGTCTATTTGCATACATATGTACCATATATCTTTCTATCTGTCCAGTAGTTGTAAATAGGTTCCCGACTTAATTTAAAATACATAACTAAAATGAAACTGAGCTAACCCTACCAGAATATACTTATAGTATTTTCTTTATTTAACCCAGCACTTCCTGTTTATCTCAGCTCACCGATTACACAAGTCATTTCTCTCAGTGCACCCGTGCGGAGCTCAGCTGCCCCACTTGAAAGAGCTGCCTAGGTGAGCTGCCTGGCTGAGCTGCCTGGCTGTGCGATGCGAGACTATTTGCAATCACTTCATTTTTGGACACTAATGACGATGACTGCAACAATCCAAGTGAAATGCCTGCCCAGCGAAGAATTCAACAATGTTACATAAACCACACAGAAAACCACCAACAACCCACAGCGGCAGCAGCAGCAGCAGCAGCAACAACAAGGGGGACTATCAACAATTGTGTGACAGCGACAACAATAAACATTGCAAAAATAAAACAGAAGACTGAAATGAAACAACAACAACAAAATGCTCATGCTGCACGGCAGGGAACCACCATAAGCAGCAGCAGCACCACCACCAACACTACCTTTAAGTATGGGGCTTGGAAGATCGCCGGCCGGCCTAGTCGACTGGACTGGACTGTATACATCTTGGCCAACATCAAGACGCGGCTGCGTTGGAGTCTGACAGATTGACTATGCTTGCCGCAGTTGTTGTTATTGTTGTTGCTGTGGCTGTGGCTGTTGACGGTGCTGCGGTTGCTGTTACTGCCACTGCCGCCGCCGGTTGTGTCATACTTAATAATGGGGCAAGCAACTGTAACAGCAACTCATTTCTAACATAAAGATGACATTTTTTATTGCGTTCGGTTTGGTTTAGTTGTTGCCGCATAAAACAACAAAAACAAAAAAACGAGTCAAGCAGCGCAGTCGACCGGCAGATACCCCGTACAATGTTTGGGATCGATGACTGAGAAGCGGAACAAATGGGACAATCTGCAAAAACAAATGTAGATTTATATGCAGAATTCAAGACATGACACAAAGCTAAGCCAGAGGGAAGCAGGTCTTCTGGTTTTACGTAAATTAAATTATAGATTATAATAAAAATATTAAATAATCGATAGCAAGATCAACAATCGATTTGTTTTCGATAAAGGTACTAAAGGTACCTTCTCAATAATTGCAAAATATTTAAAGCGTGTCAAAACAGACAGAAATAAATGTAGAATCACTCTGTAAGTCAAGGCATTATTCAGAAAAGGTTTCACAAAAGGAAATCAGTTGATTTAGGTTATGTAAGACATATTTACATATATGACAAGTAATATTTGCTCGTGAAAGTATTTTGTTTCGATTAAAGTGTAATTTTTGCATAGACATGCTGATTATTCTTATTAAGTTAAACCTGCAAAGCACTTAGAGTAATTCCACATGGAAATCTGTCCAGAAACAGCTTCCAATGAACTTTAGTTTATAGCACAAATACTATGGCATTCTGTTTCTCGCAATTTGCACCAGAAAAAAGCTTGCTCAGTGCACTTTTGTTCCCTTAGCCCAAGTCTTCAGCTGGTGTTCAAGTTTGTTGCCTCAGTCATTTGTTTTCTGCACAAACGCAAGTTCGTTGCCTGAGTCTTTTTCGTATATTGACTTTTGCGCAGCGCCGCACACTTGCCGCACCCATTGACAGCAACTGTTGACGCTGTTGGCTTTTGGCTCTGAGTTTGGCGATGCCAAACACGTGCGTCACGCCCTAAAAGCCACCTTAGCCCTTCTGCTGTCTTGTTATATGCTATGAAGAGGGTATTAGCGAATTTAGCAATGCCTTTTAATACCATGATCCGCGTTGATTCGATTTGTTAGTTAATTCTAACATTATATATAATCGCACATACATATATGTTCAAACAGTATATGTTGTATAAGTATCTTAAAAGATTACTATTAAAATAGGTATAGAGTACTTTTCTTTTTTTTATTCGTTGCACAAATCGGTCGAAATGCAGCATAATCTTTCTTTTTCGTAAGTTTTGACTATCATTTGCTAAATATAAACATTACATATAATATATAATTACCATAAATTTAACGGCAACAAATTGTCGCAAGTAGCTCATTAACTATGACCATTATATACCATCACATGTACCTTTATCAGTTAAAAGCTTTTGATAAATCTCACAAATTTATGCTCTTCATTTTCTGTAGAGTAGGTACATTTATTTCAACTGGAAAGGGTATCTGCTAGCTGCATCACTTAATTACTTACAGCTTTTCTTGTTTTTACATTTTACTCGTTTTGCCAATTTGACAATTTTATTGATGTTGTCTACGTGCTGATTGACCGCTCGCAGCTCTGTAGCCCTCGTCATGCCGTACTGTGCCGTACCGTGCCGTACAGCTCCGTATCGTCCGTCGTCCGTTTGCAACTTTCATTTTGATAATTGAATAAGCTGGAAAATATTTTCATTTAGAAATTGTTCACTCGCAATTTTAGCCGAGGCACTTTCGATGCCAATTGAATTGCTGTTGTTGTTCATATTACTGTTGTAGTTGTAGTTTATACTGTTGTTGTTTGTGTTGTTGTTGTTGTTGCTGTGGCTAGTTAGAATTTATGGTTCGTTAGGTTTCTAAGCGTTTGCCCCCAAGCTAAATTATTGGGCTGCTAACACCTGACGAGCGCGCTCATGCCTGAGCCTAACTGTTTGTCTTTCTTGTGTACCCTATAAGGGAGACAATGGGTATACTACACTCTTAACCTGTATTATGTATTGAAGAAATTCTTGAGTTGCCTTTTGATTGTATTTGTTATTGATATGCAACTCAGCTGAATTGTAGAAGACTTATCAAGGCATATTATCTATCAATTTATAGATCTTCATAACCATCGCTCCCTGAATACCTTGTTTATTTAATAATTTCTAGTGAAATTGGTAGAGCCTCTACTGCTGTATTTCTTTTGCTTAGAACATGGTCTACTTTAAATATTTACAGGGTATCTGCGCGTTGCAGCACCTGCAAACTGTCGCATTTCTTGATCATATTCACAGTGTGTGCTCTGCCAGCTGCCCGGGCAATTAACGCATTCCACGCATTGCCCAGTGACCCGCGAGCCCATGCTACCTCGCACTCTCCTTGCCTACTCTCTCTCCCTCTCTCTCTCTCTCTCCTCTCTCTTGCTCTCTCTCGCTCTCTGTGCGCTCTGCATGAACGAAAAAGAAATATGCAAATAAATTGTGGCGCGTCTTCGGACTGCGCTTGCTTCCTACTCAACTGGGGACTTATGATTATAGCCAGGCCGCGGCGACAGACGCAAAAGAGTTTCTAAAAGTTGTTTTTGGAGCTGTTGCTGCTGCTGTTGCTGCTGCTGCGGGTCAATAGACGCACGTCAAGCGACAGCGACAACAGGCACAGCAACAACGGCGGCGGCAATTTGTGTGTCAATAATTTATTTTAGGAATCGGAATTGGAATCGCCTCGAACTAAACGAGGTCGGGAGAAAGTCAAGTCACTGTACAGCAGCAACAACACTTGCTGCTAAATTGGCTAAAATTATGATAAGTTGTTGCTGCTGCAGCAGCGAGGATTGCAAGTTGTCAGTGAATCGAGACGTGTGACGAATGGCCTGGAAGTGCAGCCAGCGCAAGTGCAGCAATAACAACAACCAACTTACACTTGCCACATTTCCGCATCGCGTCGCCTGCTGTGAAAGCTACTGCTGCTGCTGCTGCTGCTGCAGTTGCAACTACGTCTTGGGCTGCAAGGCCATTGCAGCCCAAAACAAATACTAGTAGTTGCAATGCGTACACGCCCCTTTTTGGCACCAAATGTCACGCTGGGAATCAACAACAATGCAGCGACAGTAAAAGAGCCTCGGCAACAGCAGCAACACTGTGACACCAACACCACGACAGCAACAACAACAACAGCAGCAGCAGCAATTGCACTTAGCCGCCGCTTATCAGCGAAATATCAATAAACAAACCAAGCAGCTACAGTCATATGCAACTGAATGATACCCTGTAGCATGTAGGGGATGATTAACTAGAACTATTTTAAAGAATTATGTTAACCTAATTTCTTCTAGACATTATTACAGTTGTAAATTAAAAGAAAGGTTTTCTTAATTAAACAAAATGAAATCATGAAATGCCACAGAGTCCTCAAACTTCTGCACTGCTACGATAAATATCTGTATACATATCGTACATATAGATCACACCCTAGCACATTGACAGTCAAGGGTATCACAGATGAACAAAAAGCCAGCCCTGCCACAAATGCCACAAAATACACATGTGAAAAATTTGAAAATGAACGCGAAAATGAAAATGAAAACATTGTGTAAGTGACAATTGCCAAGGCGCCCTCTGTGTGTGCCTGTGTGTGTTTGTGTGTGTGTGAGTCACTCTGTGAAATGCAGTAAATATAATTTACGACATGGCCAAAATGTCGCCTTGATGACCCGCTCATTAAAACTGAGACGAGACGTGAAAAAAAACTCGTTGAAAAACACTGAAAGGGAAAAATCAAAGTGACAAATGCGTGAGAAAAACAAACGAACGAAACAGAAACAGCAGCTATAAACAATCCCAGTAATATTCCTACTAAGATTGGAAATTAGAAACACAACTTACGGATAGGAAAGGCAACGAGGTGCCAGAAAGAAGCGGAGAAAAGAAATAAAGTCTTTATTAATATCATCTTTAGTTTCGTCACATATTTCATATACAATCTACATGAAGATAGGAATGTTTATGGGCCAATATAAGTTGCCATAGAGGCGCAGGAGATAGTAAACAATAATAAAAAGAAAGAAAAGTGATGAATTCTTTATGAATTATGCCTTCAGTTTCATCTTGAAGAACCTTAAGCCTTATTTTAATTTCATAAATAAGTTAGAAATGTCGTAAAGTCTTTATTTACACCGTCTGCAGTTTCATTTAATGAATCCGAAAACTTTGGCCTGCAAATTTGATTTAAAATATAATTATCATGGTATATGCTCTGTAAATTTTAAAGGGCAGGAAGGGGAACTAGTGAAAAAGTAGAGCTACTGACAAAGTGGAGAAACTTTCGCTTAGAACTGACAGATCGAAGAGATAAGATTGCAGGTCTTATGAGCATCATCATCATCAAAGAAAGTGCTGGAAAACGAGAGTCGAATCAGTCACACCACTGCAAATGACACGAGAACGTAGTGAGTGAAGGAGAGAGATGGAGAGCAGAGAGAGAGAGAGAGAGAGAGGGCCAGAAGTTAACTGTGCCCTAAAATTGACGCGATTTATGCGCTGCGATTTTATCAAACAACGTGCGCGCCACCTAATGGCAGTAAACATAACTCCCCCCCTCCCTCTGTGCCCCTAACCTACTGTTCTGACATTGCTAGACCTATGCATAGCTCCCCACTTGGTTCTTCCACCCCCCACCCCCTTCCACGTGAATTGGCTTTGCCCTAAATGGTTTTTTCGCTGTGGCATTTTGTAGTGTGCCAAATGTGCAGCCATTCTTAGTTTCAAAGACAGACAGCCTCTACACATCTCTCCCTCTCGCTCTCCCTCTCTATCTGACCCCTTGCCACCTCCTTGCCCACGACCCTGCCCTGCTCTGCTGCTGCTGGCTGTGCGCTGAAGCTGTTCGGGCTGCCTTTTTTTAATGTGGCCGCCGTTTAATTGTTTCATTTGCTTTTTCCTCCTCATCATTTTGTGCTGCCATTGTTGTTGTCGCTGTTGTTGCTGTGGCAATTGTTGTTATCTTTTTTGTGGTCTCTTTGACAGCACATTCCGCATCCGTATCTGCAATTGACAAGTTGCCGTTGCCATTCGGACGCGTCTCTCTCTATCTTTCTCGCTCTCTTTCTCTGAAAAATTACTTAATAAAAGTGAAACTAACTGCGGCAGCGAGTGCGGCAGTGCGAGCGAGACAGCAACAAGCAAGAAACTAGTTTCGATTGAGGTTTCTGTCAAGAGGATTTCTAAACGGAAAACGAGAGTGAAATTTCCAAATAGCCACAGCTACAGCCACAGCGTATACGTATTTGTATTATGTCTAGTATTATGCTTTAATTCGTCGAACTTAGAAAACAAACTGGAAATGATTATGAGGGAAGTTGCGTGTGGTCAGTCGGACTGGAGTACACCCTGGCATTTTGTGGAGCTTGGATAAATATACCAACGATATCTTTAGATATATAAATATGTATATATTGTACATAGATACGCTTTAAGAGAGCGATCGATGTTAGAGTGTGATCGATGGTTTAATATGTATTCATCATCAACTACGAGATACCCTCTAAAAACAGTTGCTGTGCATGCATATTCAGGTATATAGTTTACCTATATAAATAGATGATCTAAGATATATAAATCCAAGAAATCATCGAAAACTTTTCTATAAAACTAATCCGAATGCCAAAAATTCCGAACATCAGCTTGCTTTTCTAGGTTAAACCATATTTGAACCTCTCGTCCCCCCCCCCCCTGCCAAATGAATATATAATGCTCAGCTGCGACCCCATTTACATGTCACGTGCGTGAGGCCAAAGCTGTTCGCGAAACGAAAGAAATCAATGTCAGACGAAAGTTTGTGTTCTAAGTCTTTTGCTGCGGCAAGTGCAGGGAAAGGGAGTGGCAATGCATAAAAGGGAAAGGCCAAAGCTAAGGAAAAGGAAGGGCAGCAGTGAACAGGGTGGGAGGAGGGGCGAGAAGAAGGAGCACACGTATGAGCAGAGGCCAAGAAAAGCTTTCGGCGCCTTGTTTACATCGTTTGGCGAAACATTGTTCCGCCGCGGAACTTTCACTTTACAAAAATGTGAACAGCAACAACAACAAAATGACAATAACAACAACAACAAAACAATAACAACAACTGACGACGATGACGACGACGCGACATGGAAATGAAAATTTATTAGCAAATTATGATTTCTGCCGCGTCGCGGCTCGATACCTTAACTTGACCACTTGACCACTTGCCACCAGACGAGGCAGTACCAGCAACAACAACAACAGCAACAACAATTGCGGCGAATGAACTCGGAACAATTTGGGGCAGGCCAAGGAACGTGACTGTCGCCAGAATTGAGCCCACGGATGAAAGAAAGTTTTTTTTTTTTCTGCGGGCCGACGAACGCCGAAAAAGGCAGTGTTGTTTTCTTTATACCCTGTTAATGCAGGTTAGCACTGAATGTAGTTGTTGTTGTAATCTAAAGGCTCCATTGTATAACAAATTGCAGCATTCTATCAGCATCTGCAGCTCTACAGGGTATAGTCGAGCAGATACAAGATTAGTAATGAAATAGGTCTATAAGTAAAACAAGTTCTACTGTGTTTGCTTAGCATCTACTAGTCAATTTGTAACTATTGCGAGTCGTACCCGCTGCTAGAGTCTTACACAGGGTATCTGCTCGTCAAGCACATTAACAACTTTCGCACTTCTCGTTGATTTCTTGGCTTGGCCATTGAGTCATGCGCTGGCAATGAGAGCTCGAACCAAACTGAAAACGAAAACGAAAACGACAACATTGCCCAGCAACAACAACAACAAAACAACAACAACAACAACTGTGCAAATATAAACATGCAGCCCAACTACAAAAAAAAAATGAGAAAATTTTCTCAATTTCACGACAGGTTTTTATTGTTGTTGTTGCTGTTGTTGTTGTTGTCTTTCCTTTCCCTTCTCGAGCGGCCAGCAAAATATTTGCCCAACAATTTCTACTGTAACAAAATACATGAGGTGTATAAAAAACAAACAGAGATCGCTTTATTTTTCCCACTTTTTCTGGCTGTGTTTGTAGCTGCTTTTTTTTCGACAACGGCGACAATAGTGCACATTAATTGTGTGTATGATGAATGATGACTGCCTGAGGAGTGGTGGGAGGAGGGAGCGAGTGGTAAGTGGCAACTAGCAGATGACGAAATCGAACAGACAACAACAACAGCTGCAACAACAACGGGAGCTTGCACAAAGCTGTCGCATTGTCTTAGATGCTGCAATCCTCACCCACATATATCAAGCAAGAAGAGTGAGAGAAAAAGAGACAAAGAGAGGGAGAGATGGAGCGAGAGCGAGAGGAAGAGATGTAGGATGAGTCAAAAGAAAGCGAAATCAAACCGGGCGAGGCTGCCCATGAAAAGAGAAAGAAAGTGAACAAGAAGAATGCGCGATGGATGATTCAATCGGCCTGCCATCCCCGCAGGGGGGCTGGTTCACTTGAGTCCCCCGAGTCTCCGGGCCTGAGTCGCCCTGTAGTATTGGGCTAGCCTCAGCTTAGTCATAAACCCAACAACACAACAACAACGTCTGTTTTCACGCGAAAGTTTCTTATCAAACATGTCATAAATTCATCTCTTTCTTCACTCTCTCTCTCTCTCTCTCTCTCTCGTCAGCCATAAAAACTAAACGTTTCAAAAAACAAACTCGTCAAACGATTTCAATCGCCTTTTTCACACGTTTCTTTATATTTTTACGATGCATTCGGAATGTTGGACAATTTTTTGCGCATTTTTGACTAATTTACGATTATTGATCGGCGTCTATATAACACTATATTGCATAAGCCTTGCAAGGAGAGAGCGAGAGACGCACAGATGCAGATCAAAGCGATAAGCGTGACATGCGCGCGTAGATCTTATCTGGGAGTGTTACTTTTTTGTAAACAATCACGGCCTTTGTAGCGCTATGAGTCAATGGGGCACATTAATAGGGAAGACAGAGATACCATATAAATGCATGGAGAGCCGAGAAAAAGAGCAGGGCGTAAGGAGAAGGGATCACTCAATATTGGAAATCATCGCTTCTATTATCTTATAGATGTATTAAAGAAGTTTTGGATAGCAAATTGAAATAAATTGCTTTGGGTTAGTTAGGTTAGATAGAAAGTTTATATGTAAGATATATCACACAGATCAAACAGTTTGTATACATTGTGGAGATCACATGTTGGGGGGGACTCCTATATCTAGATTACATAGATCGATTTACGGTCTATAAATAATCGAAAAACTATAATATAATGGAGTAAGAACTGTCTAGAAGATATTTAAAATATAATGCAGAAGTCAAAGATCGTGGCTGAAGGTGAAGAAAAAATTTATGCACATCTATTGATCTTAACATTGAGAAACTGAAGAATTTAAAGGAATATGGAAAAAAAGGAAAGTAATCTTTTTAAGGCAAAGAAAAAAAAGATAGAAGAAAGGGTTTAAACAAGCAGCAGAGGAATCAACTATAGACTAAAGGCAAAGAAACAAGCTGAAGATAAGGCGAAAATCGATTGCTAAAGACTCATCCAGTGGGTGAGGCTGACCAAGACTCACTTCGGCGCTTCGACTCGGCTTAATGCGGTGTCAATCACACGAACAGTTATAGCCGTCGGCTGGTTGGCCAGATCAATCGCACCAGCCTGCACCACTCCGCACCAACTGCAACTCCAGCGGCTTCGTAACGGATGATTTTAATTTGACTCACAGCTTGGTCAAGCTCAGCGAGCAAGTGGCACCACACGCTGCTGCAGGCTCGTAATTCTCTACACTCTCCTCTTTCTTGTCTCTCTCCCGCTCTCTCTTCACTCTCAACTCTCCATTCTCTTGGCATGCAGAGCCTGACGACACGTTGACAACTCGCTGACTATTTATGCACCTTGAGTTTTCCATGAGTTTTCCACACGCTGCACTGCGCGTGCCTCGCATGACCAACTCGAATCCGTTTTGCTACGAAATTCTTTATGCCGCTTGCCTGCCGCATGCACCATGCACCATGCGCCATTTGCCATTCTCCAATTGCCAATTGAAACCGAAACGGTAAACATGGCCCCAAGTGCCTGTCGATCGATAAGCCAAGCCACAGTCGATGCCAAAATCGATGCCAAATCGATGCCTGATTTCGATGCCACAGTCGTTGTCAAGGCTCATCGATCACAGCCTTCGTTTTGGGCCGTGACATACGGGACTGCAAAAGTCCCGCAAGGTGCTACGTTAGTGGACGTCAGGCCCAGAGTAGCCCGAAACCCCAAGCTGGCTTGGACTTACGATCCCGATTTGGATTCGGATTCGGATTTGGACTGTCGTTGTCGCCTTCCAACGAAACTGTTGCAATTGCTGATCTTGGCAGACTTTTGAAATGTATTTTATCAAAAAAAGACAGAGAAATAAAGTCTATTATTTGGTTTATATTGACACGATCTGTATGGTCTATATGATCTATAAGATTTATATACTATTCATGACTTATATCTGTATGAGTTTTATGATGTGATCTACATATGACATTGAAATGATCTGTCATATATGATCTACATATAGTATGTATATAGTATGTGTAGCGATCGAGACATGCTCATGATCTCCATAGTTCACGTGATCTCGCTGCTCTTTGTGATCCACATGACCTACTTAAACTACATATAAACCAAATGAAGAATGATCTACAAATTGCAAATTTATCTTCGCGCTATTTCCACATCCCATTTCTACATATTTTAATACAATCAGCTTCATTAATTATCTCTCCGACTTTGATTGGGCCGACAATTGAAACTCTTTTGATTTATGCACCTGTCTAGCAGTGTGTGTGTGTGTGTGTTTGTGTGCATGTGAAGGTGCCTGTGTGTGTGGTGTACTTTAACGGGCATCCCGAAATTCGCTCATTATGATCATCATAAAGTGCGAGCAACCTCGACTTGTTAACGGGCTGCCGCGGCAGCTGTTGCCGTAGAAAGCGTTAAGCCAAAAAATACCAACAAAATACCGCATGATATGAAATGAATCAAATTGGAAACGCTTTGAGGTCAGCCGGCAAAACGATTTCATTGAAATCTAAAGCCGAAAGCGCAATTAAGCTGCCATCTGGATGGGAGTGTGCGTGTGTCATGTGTGTGTTGTCTGTTTGTGTGTTTTTGTGTGGTGTGTGGTACTTTGTATGTTGTGTGTAGGTGCTGCAAATGCGCGTTCCCAACTCATGCCAAATAGCTGGCTCAATCTCTGTCAACTGCAGTCCACACACACACACGCAGTCCATAGTCCACAATAGTTGACAGACATTTAGATTGAGTGAGTGAAAGAGCGAGAGGGTGAGTGGAAGAGAGGGCGGAGAGAGAGGTGAAGTGAGGCAGCTCGAGATGGAGACGTTGCCACCGGCGCGCCGACAGTTTGCGGTGCTTGTTGCCGATGTTGAACGATTGCTGTTGTTGTTGTTGGTAACGCCGCTGCTGCTGTTGGGAGTGTCGCCCCAGGCGGCTGCCTCAAATTCCACAACGTAGACAACAACAGCAACAACAATAACGAGCAACGACAAAGAGAAGCGCACCCGAAAGACTTTTTTACATAACCAAATGGCAAATTATTTATGGGAACTATTGTGCGCGTTGCATTATCAAATGGATCAAGCGGATCAGGGAGAGGACAGAAAAGCAAAGAGAGATGGAGAAAGAGAGAGAAAAAAAACATGACTTATGACAGGTAGAAGACAGCGAGCCAACAAGTTGCACATCAATCGCACTTTTTGACAGCTGCGCAAAAGACTTTGAAAATATGTGTGTGTATGTGCGCATATTCAAGGAATAATGTATGTAACTGTCAGGCAATATATCTCTCATTATATTTGCCAATCGAAATCAACTGCCAACTTTGAATGAGAAAACATTTGCACAAAATTAGTATACCCTTTTATGACAATTTTCAGTTCTCGAAGGGTATAAAGAGTCGTTTTACCGGGAGGGAAAAGTGCTGAAAATTGTCTGAAGAAAAATTAAAAATGAGAGCAACAATCGAGCGGCACGCCACGACAGTTGTTGCCGTAAAAATGATCAACCCTTTTATAAATACAATAAATTCAGAGCCTACTATATAAAATAGAGGGGTGCCATAATTCTTCCTTAAATGTTTTGCTCATATTTTCTTAAAAAGTGTGCAGTGACGTTAATCCAAAATTTGAAGGGTCTAGCTCTTATAATAGCTGAGAACTTGACCTTCAAACAAACGAACATGGCTCAATCGACTCGGCTAGCGACCCTGAGTAAGAATGCATATGCTGTATGCGGTCTTCTACGCCGCCTACTGCCCGTTGCATACACTTGCACAAAGTTGGTATACCCTATTTTGACCAATGGATCGAAGAGTATAAAAAACGAGGTAAAGCCGCGAACTTGCAAGCAGTGGCAACGCAATTTTGACGTGCATTCTCTTTGCTCAGATTGATCCGGCGATAGACCGTTTTGAACAGCAGCGTAGTCAAGACACAACTCAAGCCAAGACATAAACCACACACAGCTTTGGCGTATAGTTCACCACAGCACACGCAGTGTGTTGAATTCCAATGCCAAAAGTAGCAAGCTTTTGTGTAGACTGGAAGTGAAAGCTTAGCAGCACGCAGCGTTGCCAGACTGCTGCTAAGTTCAAAATATTGAGTGAAATAAAATTAATAAATTTGTCTATATAAAATAATGTGAATATATTATTAAAATATGTTCTTAACAAATAAAATATTAATGTAATTAAGTAAAATTTTAAAATTTGCCAGTTCCCGCGCAACTGTCTGGCCAGCTAGTACAGTTAGCTGTGACACAAACCCCAGGGCAAGTGCGCAGCTGTCGCAGCGTCGTATTTGAAGCCGACGTCAACGTCGTAACGTCGCAACATCAGCTGTAGGGAATCTCTGCTCTGCTTGTTGTCAGGCGGCGAGGCGAGTCCTTTTAGCCAAAGGATGCTACGAATTTTGCGCAGTTTGCGTGCGGTTATCGGAGCTAAAGGACGCAACAGCGGCAGCAAAATTCGAACTAAAAAGCCAACACAGTCAACACAGTCAGCCGTGACACCAAGTGCCATATACCCCCTAGACTCCAGCCCTCGCATCCCACACCTACAAACACACATCCCCATAAACGCACACATACAAACACAGCTAACATTAAGCTGCATTCGGCTTTAGCAGCGCTTGAAACGTAGCCGCAAAAATTACAAAAATTATTAATAAATATTTTAAACAAAATATTTTGATAAAAATTTAAAATAAAAAGTGATAGAAATATTTTGAAAATATTTTGCGCGCGTTTTTGGCGCTGTTTTTATTGCTGCCGTTGCGGATCCAATTTGCCGGTGTTTTTCGCTCGCCAAAAACAAACGAAACTCAAGGCCAAATGTATTTTTGTTGTAGTGCTGCAAGTTATTGTGAACTAACAAGAAACAATTGTGAACTGAGTGTGTTATCTCGTGTGAATTGAAATTGAAGAATTGAGAGGCTCTGCAAGGACCCTTGGATTACCTTGCGGGCCAACAGAAAAAGGAGGAGGCAAGAGAGAACGAGGCAAAGAGACAGCCAGAGGGAGAAGGAGACAATTTCATCTGGTAAGCGTAACAAGCCGCATCAACATTATTATCATTTGTCATTAAATTTGTTTCCGCTGCTGTTGTTGTTCTTGCTGCTTTGAAGTTACTGCTGCTGTTGCGGTGCGGCAACTGCTGCGGCAGCGGCGGCATCTGTGGTTGGTTTGTTGTGGGCTGCCGCTGATAACGATGTCTGATAGCGCACACAGAACGAGACCGAACCGAATGGATGTTGGAAGTTGGCCAATGGTGCCGTTAACAGTTAGCCGCAACCTTTTGCTTGCGGTGTGGCAGCATAGAGAGAGAGAGAGAGAGAAAGAGAGGGGAGTGGGGCGGGTGGGAGACAGTGCAACCTTTTTGAACTACCCTGCTGGACCGATTGATGGGTTTTCTGGCGAAAGTTCAAATCGAATCATTTGTAGGCTTAATATTTAATTTGCATGGCACAAAACCCGTAACGCAGCCCCGCCTGCGCCCCTAAGCAGTTAGCCCCTACTCCTCTAACCCCCCACCATCTGGCAGCCCCAACGAGCAATTCAAACAATTTCGACAAGTTTTCTATACTTCGCCCTGTTTGGACTTCCGTTTGGGGATTTTATTTGGCATATTTTTGTTTTCATTTTGTTTTCCACTTTCTGCCAATTCTTCTTTCACAACAATTTGCAAGAATTTGGGGGAACAAAGGCGGTCGAAAGCACGGCACAAGTTCTTCATAAATACAAAATTGTTATGTTTTATGAGCCCCGACTGAGCGAGTCCTTTTCTCGTTCAGCCTGAATGTAGGCAATGCTTTTTGTGACTAGTCAAATTTAAGTGCAGTAATTGGTGCAGCGAATAAATAAAACTAAAAAGTAATAATAAACAATACACATCAAATTTAATTGAGTATGCTGAATATAAAACTTTGAAAAATATTTGAAACAATCTGAAGTGATTTCGTCTTAAGGTAGACAATGCTACTATTCCCCACTCTCTTTTCCAACCTCCTTTGACAACAATGAAAGTTAATTAGCATACTGTGCACAGTTTAATTTTATTAGCTGAACCTGCTGCTCAGCTGAGCTCAGCATACAATTCACTTGCTAGGGGCTTTACTACTAAGAAATATTCTAGACAGTTTTTATGCATTTAAAAGGCTTAAGGTCTTTCTCTTGTGTTCCCAGTAGCGTGGCGACAAAGTCTGTTTAGAGATTTGTTAATGACATAGTTAGTACGCAAGATTTCATACAATTTAATGGTTTGAAATACTGTACAATTTATGTACAAGAATTGTATGAAAGTAACCGCTAAGAAAGGTTCCTCTTTTACCATAATAAGAGTGAAATCAATTGAAAGTCAGTAGAAGTAAATTTCTTATTTAAAATCTTGATTTAAACATTTTTTCTTTTTGCAATCAAAAAAGGGTTTGTAGCTGAACAGATTAAATAGATATCAAGCTAAAGTAAATTGTGCAGCTTAAAAGATATCTTAAGACTTTTAATTATATATAATCATGTTTGGAATCGATTGTTTTGGAAACTGCCCATCGAAAACTGCAAGTCATGTTGAGCTTGTCAAGCAATTAGCATGATTTATTATTATTGCTGTCGCGAAAACGAAGCGAAAACGTAAGTGGGAATCGTTGCGTTGAGAGCATTATTTATGTTCGTTATTTTAACTTTATATTTTCTTTGTGTGCGCCGCTTTTGTCGCTGTTGTTAGTTCTTTTTCTTCTACCTCTGCCTCGTAGCGTACTTATTCGCGTCGTTGCATTGCTTTTTATTGCAACGGCAGCAACAGCAGCAGCAGCAGCAGCAACGACTACGACAGCAACTGCTGCAGCATATTTCCTTATTTTAAATTTTATTTCCACTCAAGCAGAACTCATTGAGGAGCAAAGAGAAAGGGCGAGAAGAGGCAGCAAACAGAATAAAACAACACCAAAAGCGAAACGAAACGAATTGAGGCAACTGCAACGGCGACGTCGTCCGCAGTCGTTAGGCCGAAGGAGGCAACGCGGCGCGCACGACGCGTTAAGTGCTTCAAGCAGCAGCAGCAGAAGCGTTTTTTATACTTTTTGATTCTCTTTTTATTTCTTTATTTATATTTTTATTTGTATCTTTGAAATATTTCAAACAAAGACAACGACGCCCGCCGGCAACCAGAGCCACAGCCACAGCCACAGCAGCAGCAGCAGCAGCAACATCAGCCACAGAAAATGGCCGCAGCAGCAACAGCAGCAAAAGTAGCAACAACAACAACAACAACAACAGCAACTGCAGCAGCAGCGACTGAATGAATGCAAGCAGCGACAGCTGCGACGGCTGATGAAGATGAAGACGAAGACGACAATGCCAAGTGCCAACAACAGCAACAGCAGCAACAAACAGAAAAGGGGAAATTAAGTGCCAAAAGCAACGACAGCCACACAAGCAGCAGCAGCAGCAGCATCAGCAGCAGCAACTTTTGCAGCAAAGCAAAATCAAAACTAAATTTACATAACAAAACAGAAAAAGAAGAGAAGCTAAAAAGAAGCACAAAGGAAATTCACAAAGAAAGCTCACAAAAAGCATAATCAAAATATACAAAACACCAACAGCAGCAACAGCAACAGCAGCAACAGCAGCAACATGGTAGCTGCTGCACTCGGGGGCAGTCGGCGTGGCCAGAAAGTTGCCAGCAGCTTGCGGTTGATTTTACTGCTGCTACTGGCGGCCAATGGACAGGCAGCACCAGCAACTGTTGCTGGCATAGAAGCAGTGGCAGCAGCGACAACAGTGACGGCACAGCAGCAACTGCACTTTGGCGTTGCGGGTGATACGCCCACTCTGACCGTAACCGCAGCGCAGCAACATGCAGACAAAGTGAACACAGCGGCAACAGTTGCTGCTGTCAACACTAACAGCAGCAGCCCCACCACCGTAGCAACTATAACAACAGCAGCAGCAACTTTAACCGCCGAGACCAGCAACCACAGCGACAACAACAACTCGTTGCAACCGTTGCAGTCGGTGGTGCAACTGCTCGAACTAGAACTGACAGCAGCACCACCCATTCAAAATGGGCACGATGGCCTCAAGCTGACCAAGAAAAAGCAATTGCAGCAGCAACATTTTCATGCGCCAACCACCAGCACCACCACCACCACCACCACGGAAGCACCTTTAACTAGCAGCAGCACCACCACCGTTAGCACCACCACTTCGGAGGGCAGTCCACAAGCAGCGCAACTTGTGCCCGTGCCCAATGGCTATTTAGGACCCATTTTCATGGGCGAGAAAACGTTCAGTGTAGTGCATCCGCTTAAGAAACCACAAGCACCACCAAACCACCAAGAATCGATTGAATCCCAGCTGCGTCAGGGCCGCATAGTGGAGATCTTAGCACCGACTGCGCTGCTTGAAACAAAAGCGGACAGCAGTAGCACCACAACCTCGACAACGACTAGCACCACCACCAGCAGTACCACCTCGCTTCCCGCTGCCGTACCGGTGCCAGTACAGCCCCAACCACAGTCGGTGCTCTCGACCACGGTCTTCCAGGTTCCCGAGACCAGCACCACACGCCTGCCCTTGCCATCGGCTGAGATCAGTGTGGTTGCACCACCCGCACTACCACCCCGCACTGAATCCAAAATATCCGATATACAAATCGAAGTTTACGACTCGACGGTGGATTCGATTGTTGCCTCAACCAATTTCCGCGATAATCAGGGTTATTATCCGATGCCACTGGAGCCGGCAGTGGCAACCACTCGTCCGCCCAGTTCGCCGGTGGTGCAGGAGCGATTCACACAATACGTTATCGATCGAGCGGATGTCTCCACGCAGCCAGCCGAGGGACTAGGTAAGCCACAACCGGCTGCCATTGAGATACACATTAATGTTTCGGAGGCTTTCGGAAGCGAGAGTGAAGATCTGGAATTCTCGTACCGCCAACCACCAGCTGGTGGTGGATCAAATGATGACGACAGCAGCAATCTTGGTTCAGGTAAACCCAACGATGAGATACTCGTTGTGGAGATAATCGACTCCAGCACGGAGAACAGTTCGGAGCACCTGAGCAATGGGCAGCCACCGGCGATACGGCCACCACAGCAGGATGCTGATGAGTTGTTTATGGCAGATCGTGAGCTGGGATTGCCACGGCCACCACATCCACCGCCGCCGCCGCCACCGCCACGAAACAAGCCGAACATCGATCGTGATTCCGATACGATTTTCTATATATCCAACACAGAGGTGAAGGTGGGTGAGTCGCTACCCACCGCCAGCAGCAACGAGATGCAGCAGCAACAGCAACAGCAGCGCAAGATGCAGCTGGAGAATCAATTCTTTCCGGCTAGCTATGTGCTGGATCAGTCGCAGCAGTCACAGCGAAGCTCCTCGGAGGATATTATGCTATCGCCGTTGCATCAAACCTCAGATGCGTTGAAGATTTTACGCAGTCCCTCGATGGGAGGCGGGGGAGATGGCGCACCACCTCTAGACGTAACCTATGTAGGCGAATCGGTCATTGAGGTCGAGCAGCAATCGTTGCCTCCACCATCGGCGAGCCCAGTGCAATCTGACATTATAATACAGCCGGCAGTGCTGCCAGATCTGGCCATTGGTGTGCCCGTCATTGGGGAGCTACCACCACAGATCGAGTTGAAGGAGATCGATTATATGCCTGGGGAACTTATGTCAGGACGTGGTCAGGACGATATCGAAAGCAATAGTCTGGGCATGGGACTGGGCAGTGATTCGGATGTTATCGAGAGCTCGATTCAGTATGGCGGCGATCTGATCGATGATGGTGCTGGTGGCGGGTTCGATGGTGTCGAGGGATCCTACCCCTTCGATAGTCCCGCACATCGCATGCAACAACAGCAAGAGCAGCACGGACATGGCTACAGTCATCTGCATCGCGATCAGTTGCCCGTGGCGGAGCTGCTCAATGCAACGCTGCAGCAGCACAACGAGAGCGGCGGAGGAGGAAGTGGCGGAGCAAATGTAGGTGTTGCAACGGCTTCGGCCATGGCGCCGTTACTACATGGCGGTAATCAATTGTCGGAGCGCATAGGCAATGCCACAGCATTGTCCGAGGACCCACTAGCTGACTATGATGGTGAGTTTTAACGGATGACATCATATGTACAGAAGATTGATCTAACTCATTCCTTTCTTTCTCTTATTCACTTGCCTTGCAGGTTTTCTCAATCTCTTCGCCGTGTCGATGGGTCTGATCATTGTCATTCTGCCAGCAGGACTCTTGACCTCCATGTACTGTGCTGTACGGTAAGTGAAAGGGTAGCTAAAAGGGTACCACCTAACTGTGACCTGACTACGAACGAACTAGAACTTTGAACAAGCAAACACATCAAAATGGAAGAAGATAAAAATATGAATGAAACTATAAATGAGAAGATGACAACCAAAAAATGAAGCTTGGAAAACAAGACAACATTTTGCAAGAATTTGGGGGAACAAAGGCGGTGGAAAGCACGGCGCAAGTTCTTCATAAACACAAAATTGTTTTGTTTTATGAGCCCCGACTGAGCGAGTCCATTTCTCGCACAGCCTAAATGTAGGCAATGCTTTTTGTGACTAGTCAAATTGAAGTGCAATAATTGGTGCAGGGAATAATAAAATTAAAATTTAATAATAAATAAAACAAATCAAATCTTCTATTAAAATGGAAGAAGATAAAAAGATGAATGAAACTATAAATAAGAAGATGACAACCAAAATGAAGCTTGGAAAAAAAGACGCCTTCACTAAATATGCAATCTATCCCAAATACTAACTATTATGTCCTTCTACAAACCACTCTAACCAATTATAATTTACTTAAGCTTCTAATGTAACCTGTTGTTGGTATTATAGAGCAGTGAGCTCAATTCCCTTAACATTTCCATTTGCAATCCAATTCTAACTTGTTCAAATACAACTTTTCTCGCTGTCTAAGTTGCCTAGTTCGATCTGGTCACTTTATTGCAGCTCTCTTACTTTATTTCTATCTCTCTCTACTCTTTCTCTTCACCGTCATCTGGTTGTAACCCAGGGCGATTGTCTAATCAACTTGTCTGCGATGTCCTTCAGGTCGCAACATAATTGCAAGTGATGCGCAACGAAGTTGAAACCGTCGTTATTGGGTGGCAATTGCCAAGCTGCCACCTGGCGGCAATGTGGAGTAACTAACTTTCACTTATCCCTCCCTCTCCCCTCTCCTGCCTGCCTTGCTGTCTTTTTCAAAGGACAACCTACCCCAATGCGACTACACGAGCAGCAACAGTTGCTGATGTCGCTGTCAGTTTAAAGCAATAAAAACGCGTATCAAAGGGTTACCTGGACGCGCCGCTCAGCAGAAGGCAGGTGAAACAGAAGCTACAGCTAGTAATACATAATACACAGGGGAGTTATTGGTATGGGAGGCGTGGCAAATCGCATTTATCAGCTTCATTCTGGCATTTTATTTCTTTTGCCGGCAGCAACTAAATCTGCAACTCAAGTGGGATACAGGGCAGGGCAGGGCAGGCAAGGTGTGGGGCGTGCCATGTGACGCAATGGCAGCACACACATCCTTTCGAACGAGGGGGCAAGCGATGCCTCTATAAATCTCGAGCATGCCACACGTAAATGGGAATTTGTTGCCGCCGTCGCTTTTATATGCGGCCACTAAATGCCAAACAAAATAAAATCAGGAAGAAGTTGGTAAGGAAAGAGAGAAAGAGGGGAATGAAGTGGGCATGGAGGGTAGTCGGGAGAGTAGCCTGGTACCCTCCACTTGAGATGGCAAGCTAAAAGCCGCCCGAAAGCAAAAAAAATAAAAAAGGCGCCACAAATCAACGCGACGCCTGTCGTCAGACGACGACGATGCCGGAAGCGGAAGTTGCCACGGCGACAGACAGAAAGAAAGCGTAGAAAGCGAAGTGAATATGGAGCAGAAGAATAGCAGGAATAAAGAGAGGGGGGAGGGATGGGGCGTTGTGGAGCTAAAGCTAACAAGGCAGTGAAGAAACGCATAAAACGTCAAAACGGCAAAACCGCAAAACATTCCCACAAAAAAGGTGCCACACGCAGATGAAAGTCGACAAATGCGCAACGGAAATAAATTTCGCCTTTCTTTCGCACACCACACGAATGAGGGTGCAAAGGAAATTGCACAATAAACTGTCGAGACGAGAAATTAGTTGTGTGTATGTGTGTGTGTATGTGTGTGTGTGTGGTTGGTGGGTGTGTGTGCCACAATATTTGCCCAGAGAAACGCATTAAAAACGAAAGTAGAATTTGAGGGTCTTCAAAGAAAGAAAGAGTGCGAAACAGGAAAAAGAGGCAAGTGCCAAAGGGCAGAGCAAAGGGAAACGTGTGATATGGACCTGGTAAATGAAGGGAGTAGTATCAGCTTGTCTTATATAGTACAAACAACATTCAAGGCACTCTACACTTCTTTGCCTTAAATGCTCACACACAGAAGAGTAGCTTTCAATAAGATGGGTAGAACTTTGGTTAGATTTGCAAATTGGTATGATCCTGGTTCACTCACTTACTCCACTCTCTCTATCTCTTTCCATGTCCTCTCCCTTTCTCTCTTTTACTTTTTCCTTTCACTTATTCATTATCTAAGCAGATGGGCAGCACCTCTTCGCATAGGAATCCAAGATTAGATCTCTTTAATTTATTATTCCTTCTCTTTCTTTACCTTTCTTGAACTATGCCTTGTCTTCCCCTTATGCCTTCCCTCCCTTTTGTTCCCTCTAATGTTCAGGCAGATGGCTACAGCCACGTCCCGCTCAAGTCAGTCAACCTTTTCAGCCTTGCGCCGAAAAGTAGGCAACAAATTGTGAAGAATTTCCAACGACATTTGAAATGCATGAGATTTTTTTAATGACACTCACTTAACTTTCCTCTCACTCTAACATGCTCACTCTCTCTCTCCCTTTCTCGTTGACTATTTTTGTCTTTTTTACAGTTATTTGCTGAACAAGAATGCAACTTCAGGCGCCGCTGGCAATGACAGCGAACAGGGCCAGGGACACGACTCCAAACATGAGGTAAGTGCCCACATAGTTCAAGTAGAACCAGAAGAAAAAGATGATGATAATGATGATGAAGATGAAGGAGAGTGAAATGAAGATTGCGGAGAATGGTAGAAGGTACGCAACAGAAACTTCAATTGAAATTTAAACGCAAATGCCGTCAAGATAAAAAAAATGAACCAAAACTAACGCCTCACTGGCCATGCCCCTCCCTTCAATCCTCCCTTCTGCCGCCAAGGAGCTGGCTGAGTTTCGCAGGACGCCTACGCAACAATGCTGGGAACTATTTTGCGAAAAGCATTTCCCGAATTTCCCAGAGCAATTTGAATGCATTCAAAACGTTTCTATAGTTCTGCGAGGAAAAGTCTCTGGTTGAGCGTGTGTATGCGAGTTCGCGTGTGTGTATGTGTGTGCTTTTGTGTGCGTATGTAATGTTGGTGTGAGTATATGTATGTGTGCACGATGGGCTCTTCACTAACACATTCTGCGTTTCTATTATCCTTTACAGTCCTGCAGTTCACAGTTTGCATCTTCTTCTGCCTCCTCCTCCTCCTCATCGTCGTCGTCGTCGTCGCCGTCGCCAGCAGCAGTTGCCGCTTTGCAACGTACATTTTCGAACTCGAATTCAAATTCGAATTCCGAACTGATGCATTCCATGTCGCTTGCTTTGGCCAGCGGAGTGCAACGTATCGAGTTTCAATTCGAGGCACCAAAAGCCACGCCCATAATTACGCCCACACCGAGGGCCATGCCCACTACTGCAACTGCAACGCCTGCTGCGGAAGCGCTTGCATTTAGCGGTTCTGTGACCAAGATGACGCTCAAAGACAATCACCTGATTGTTGTCACCGAAGAGCGACACGTAAGTGGAGACTAGCGTGCTGTTAATTGATAGTGAACAGTCGATTAACAGCTGTAAGTTAGCAGTCGTTCTTCCTCTTTATCATGCTGGCATTGCTTGTTGCCAGTTCTTGTCGTTGTTGTCGTCTCGTTTTCACGCACCGCTTTGGGTAGACAGAGCGAGACAGAGCGAGAACCGCACACCGAAGCCTCTAACAGATTTATGCAAATAAGTTCATCGAACTGAAATTTAAAAAAAGAGTCACTTTTATTTATAAGATTAGTCCTGGTTTCCTTCTTACTTTTTTCAAGTGAATTGAATCAGTTCCTGGGATAGAGCCAATTGCCGAGGAGTCAAGGTGTGTGTTCTGTCCGTCTCTGTCTTTCCTTGGCATCTCTTGTGTGTGTGTGTGTTTGTCTCTTGCTCGCATCTCCACAAGCCTTTCTGCCTGTCTCTTTCTCTCTCTCTCGCCTACACACTTATACATGCATACACTATCTCTGTCTTTGTCTTTGTCTCTGTTGCTGTGTGACATAGTTCGCTTGTCTTACTCTTATTGCTGTCGTATGTAGTTAGATTTGTTGTTGTTAAAGTTGTCTTATCTTATCTGCCTGTCTCTTTCGCTCTCTTGTACATACTAGCAGGATCGATATTTCTTATTATAATACATTCTAAGTGTGTGTGTGTGTGTCTATTGAATGCACTTTCTATCCTTATAACTATGAGATACATATACATAATACCATAAGCTGCCTCTTTTTTCTAGCTCTTCTTAAATGACAACTATCGCAATAATGTAATATTCTTATGCGATATTTTTTTGAATTTCAGTTCCCGAAAATATCTTGTTATCATAATACTTGTTCTCTTATCGTTCCTTCCTTCCTATCCAAACGTAATAATACATATGAAATGGAAATACTGAAATACTGTTATAAAAGTTAATCGTTAAACTATCGAATAACTGTCGAATCCTTCGAATATCTTTGACTCGGCGGATTTCTCTTAGTAACAAACTGTTGTATAGCCATCTCTTTCTGCTGTCGCTTGCATAAGTGTCTGTCTGTCTCTTTCGCACGTGTGTTTAGTTGGTTAAGGACTTTCGCTCTCTCTCACTCCCTCTGTCTTGCTCACTGTCAACAAATGATGCGACTGTCCCTGTAATATGAGTCCTGCATTTTGACAGAGCATAGTCTGTGCCTGTGCGTATGAATCACCCTGTGTCATAATACCTGCCACCCTGTGCTCGTTCCATCACCACCACCACCACCACTCCAACTCTGTCTCTCTGTAGTATCAGCTATTTGTCAGAACAGCCCCAGGAAGTTTTTAGCCTTCGCCGCCAACTGACTCGCTTTCCCCTGCCACTCACCCGCATCAGGTGCAACCCTCACTATCTCTTTCTCTCTGTCTCTCTCACTCTGTAAGTGTGTGTGTATGTATGTATGTGTTAGGTGTAAATCTGCCACAAGCGAAGCATATGCAAATGCAATTTTCGACACTTTCCGCATGGCAGGCACTCGATTTGTTTCTTGTCCCTCCTCTCCCCCACTGCGCGGCTCTTGCGGCTGCTTGTGGCAACTTTCACTTGCTAGTGTGCTCTCTGTTGTTGTCCTTGTCATTGTTGTTGTTATCCTTGTTGTTGTCATTGTTGTTGTTGTTGTTTATGTTGTTGTTGCCTGCTGCACACACACACACACACCTTGTTGTCTCGTTGTCCTCACAGAGCCTTGTTCTGACTTTGATTTTGTTTTGCAGGACATTTCGCGCAACGCACGCGAGACCAAAATGCACACGGACAAGGATGGCGTCTTCGTTGTGGAGGTGGCACGTGGCATCGACTCCAAGCAGATGCCTGAAAGTCCGGCCCTGGCTGGGCCTGTTGCTGGCACCACTTCCGGCGACATAACTGAACTACCCTTCGATAGCAACAGCAGCAACACAAAGCAAACCGTTGAGGATCGCAAGACGCCTCCAAATCACGAACAGGTACAGATTCATGCTCCGCCAAGCGATTTCACAGCGGCAACTGTTGCCGGCACCGGGCTACACCTGATCGAGGAGGAGGAGCAACTGGCCGAGGAGGAGCAACAGAACCAGTTGCAGCAACAATCGCAAACCGGTTTGTCGCAGTCCGATCTCAGCTCCACCTCGTCCAGTGACTCGAACAAACGCTACTCCTATGGCAACCAGGAGCTCTATGTCATCGAACAGCCTGGCTATGCTGGGAGTGCGGCAAAGGTGCTGAGTGCTCCGCTGATTGTGAGTCAGGAGGCACAGAAGAATGATCAGGCACAGGCGGAGCAGCAGGAGAAGGAGAGACAGTTGGAAAGAGAGAGGCAGTTGGAAAAGGAGAAGCAATTGAAGAAGGAGAAGCAATTGGAGAAGGAGAGACAATTGGAGAGGGAGAGACAATTGGAGAAAGAGAGACAGTTAGAGAAGGAGAGACAGTTAGAGAAAGAGAGGCAGTTAGAGAAAGATAAGGAGTTGGAGAAGCAGCGGGAGTTGGAGAAAGAGCGCGAGTTAGAGAAGAAGCGGGAAATGGAAAAACAGCGAGAGCAGGTGGAGAAAGAAAAGCAACAGGAGCTAGAGAAATTGGAGCAGCTGAAACAGCAGCAGGAGTTGCCATTGCCAGCACCTGCCGCCTTCGAAAATGTAGAGCAGCAGCCGGAAGAAAAGGCTGAGCCAGAAAAGGAGCTAGAGACGAAGATGCAGTCACAACCAGAGGTAGAGAAAGAAACCAAGCCCGAACCCGAACAGGACCTAGAGTCACAACAGGAGCCAGAGTCCTTTGCACGAGCCAAATTACCAGAGAAGTTTCTCGATTCTGAGAACGGCTACGACAGCCTGATGAGTCTGCCGGCGCCGCCCTCCAACGAGGAGATCAAGGAGCTCAACGACTACACGCTAATGGAAACGAATCAATTGGACTCATTGCCACCACCTCCACCACCACCGCTACTCGACAATGGGCACAAGACACAGGACGATGACGAGGAGGCGACGAAGGAACAGAAGGAGCCACCGCCAGCTTCAGGGGTGCTTGGCAATGGCAAGCACCAGAACCCACCAGCAACAGAGGCGGATGTGCCGCCACCAACAGACGCAGCATCAGCTCCAACAGCACCACCACCAGCAACCAATGGAGTTGGCGCCGAGGAACCGTCGACCTTGACGCCGCCAGCATCGCCACCAGCATCCCCCCACAGCGGCCTCATCGCTCTGCGGCGGCGGACTGAGCAACGGTATCCACCCGGTCGTGACCGTTCCACTCGCCGTCGATGTGAATGGCAGTTAAGAAGAAGGTGCTGATGGAGAGAAAAAGGACGAAAAGAAATGAAAACCTGGTAAGCAGAACGTTTAGACACGTTAAGACACGCATGCGAACGAGTGCTTAACGCACTTTAGGCATTAACCTTAAACAACAAAATACTAAATTAATATGGTAACTTTAAAGAACTTTTTTTTAAGACAACTAAATAGCCCACAAGCCCCCCGTCCCCGTCCCCGTCCCCCGTCCCTCAAACACTCTGCGCCCTACTAGGCTAAGTTATGAAATACCATCAGCAGTAAAAAGTTGATGTTTTCGTTTCCATTTTGGCACTGCGAGTGCTGAAATTATTTAAGCATTTTGCTAAAAATGGAAACCAGAAACCTTAAAATCAACAGAGAAAATATTCCAATTATTCCAATTAACTGTTTGTTGATTTTCAAAATATTACTAAAGATAAAATTACAAGCAAAATACCAAAATGAAAAAAAAAAACAACAAAAAAATACCAAACAAATATACGAAATAAATAACAATAATATGTAAGAACAATTCAATTGCGATAAATATGAGAATAAATCATAATTAATTGTTTGTCTATTTGCGAATGCTATTTAAATGTCTATCTACGAACTACAAAATAAGCCAAAAACAAAATCCCCATCACTGGAGAGGCCCCGCCCCCCCACTCATCATGCCCCAGATATGCAAGCAAGCTGCGTTACTAACACAATAATCAAATGCATTATTAATATGTGCGCAATTTGTAGTTGAATTGTTTGAGCCATTCGTTCAATTTACTTTTTAACGAGGAACAGCGTCAAATTCCATCATATAACTCTGTTGTTGTAGGCCAACGGGCTCTCAGATTGGTTGATGAAGTACTCCGAAAAAAGTAAACACTCATCTGACAGGCAAACAATGAACTCAGTTATTATCCGATTTAGAGTGAGGAAACTGCTAGAGTTTTCTTGAATCACACCGTCAATAAGCCATTCGGGGCAACTGAACACATTTTGAAGAACAACTTTAAATAGTCGAAAACCAACAGCTATTAAAGATTATCCTACTTTTGCTACAGTAACTAATTAAATGAACTGGTTTATCCTATGCACTGGATCGCTTAAATCCGGTTTGCAAACCTGTCAATGTCACAGTAGTGCGATTTGCAAAGTTTCTTTAGATCGGCATAATTGTTCTGGCTAAGATAGACAAAATCTGCAAGACTAGATAACATTGATTTATATATACTTTTTATCGATTTCTTTCTCATGACAAGTAATCAAATGTGCCGAAATTTACAAAGAGAACGGAACAAAAAAGATGAACACAATTTACAAATACCGAAAATTTATACAATATACGAACTTTACTTGTGTAATCTTTTTAAAACTAAAACTAGCGACTAGCGAATAGATTCACTCATAGACACACTCACTAAGTAAACTACAGAATGAGGACTTCAGATTCAGAGCAAAGCATTAACTATATATACAAATATGAATGTACTACGTATGACTTAAGCTAAATAATTGGAATACTTAGTAAACACAAAGAAAAATACGAATACTAAAACGAAAACAAAAACAAAAAAAAATCAAATATTTGCTCTACATAAATAATTATACAACCGAAACATAAAGATAAACGGAAACTTTAAATAGACGTAAATGGAACATTTCATAATACAAGTAACACAAGTCAAGATTTCAAGATGAAGAAACATACAAAAAGAGAAAAGTAAAAGAAAACATGAATCAATCGATGAATGAATCAAATTGAATACAGTGAATGCGTGCACTGCAAGTGGCTCGTATTTTATACAAGTAGAAAATTCTATGCAATACCCAAAGGATATAGCAAGTTATATAGCGATGATCGATTAGTTTTTTTTTGGAACGAAACGAAGCGAAATGAAACGAAATGAAACGTAACGAAACGAGGCGAAAGTTATTATTATTCTTTAAGTTTACCCAATTTTGAATTGTTGTTTCCTCTGATTGTTTCAATTGTTTTATTGACAATTTCGTTGTGGGAGGCACTTAATAAATTATTAAATATATATATTATATGCTATAAATGGAGTAACTTATACATTATATAATCGTAAATATATAAAACATAAACTAGACAAGAGGTGCAGGTAGTTGTCTTCTTTTTTTTTTGATCGAAAAGAGAATGAAAAGTCAAAACAGGTGGAAAATACAGAAATACGGAAAACAGAATAAGTAAATGTGATTGTTATTTAACTTAAGTTACGATTTAACTGAAATTGATATATATGTATGTGTGTGTATGTAAAGCATGCCAATATATATATATATATATATATATATATATATATAAATACATACATATATATAGCCAAGAAAGATAGCCAAAAATGCGAAAGATAAACCAAATACGAATGAAACGATTTAAGCGAGCACCAAAAAGCTGAAAAAGGAAAAATGCGATGAATGTCAAAGCTGAAAGATTAAGGGAAACTATGTAAGGCTACTAAGCGATTGGAATAACTTGAATAAACTGAAATTCGACATAAAGAGTTTAAATATTTTATATTGATGGGATGCAATGGGCTTACAGTGTTGGTAAGTACGAAACCATAAATACAAAATGCAAGAATAGCGAAGCAAGGCTAAGAAATATTCAAAGTTTTTTAAATGATATAAAGCTCTACCACAGAGAAAGGATGCAGCGGAAAAGCAAAGCGAAGATTGTAAAGCAGAAGGAGGAAAAGTTTCGACAAAGTAAAACGGGAAAGAAAGCTAAGGAACTAATAGAGTGAAACAATTCAAACACAGAAGGATAAATCTGGTAAATGAAATGTAGCAGAGCAACTCACCTAACTGTATGTCAGATATAGCCATGCAAGTTGTGAGTATGTTATACTACAACCAATTAAATCTTTTATTTCAGTTAAATTTCATTATCTAGCTATCTCTTTCGTTTCCCATCTCCCTCCTTTTTCTTCATGCACTCAGCAAGAAATGTCACTTTGTGGATCTTTCAAAATAGTGCCTGACAGTCTGCACAGCGAGTGGTACAAGCTAAAGCAGAGAGACAAGGGAGGGAGAGAGAGAAAGAGAGGACAGGAGTGTGTGACAGAGAGTGGTACACTTTATGTAGGCAGCTAGCAAAATCAGCTTAGCCAGAGTTGTTCAAGCGTTTGCAGTGAATTCATGGCATAGCCAAATGTGCTGCTAGACTCGACACACACTCACACAACATGCATAGCACACAGTTTCGAGCAGGCAGCTCAACCGCAACATGTGTTGGCGATGTCAACGTCGAGTGGACAGTCCAGCACTTGCTCCAGTTGCTCCAGTTGCTTTGTTCTTGGCTCCGTTGGGCGCCAAAGCTGTATTCGATTTCAGCGTGGGGTATCAATAAAATTAACAAGCCCTTAACAGCCCACTTAAGCGGCTTGGCCTGCACGCTTAAAGGCCCATAAAGCTGGCCTCGCATTGCTGACAGCAGCAGCCAAACGGGAGTGAGAGAAAGAGAGGAGAGGCAGAGTACAAGTGGGAAGTGAGACGGAGGACGGCACAAAAAAACGAAACTAAAACTGCCACAGGAACAAGCACAACGCCACTTGGCCGGATGAAAGAGTGCCACAGCGCAAAGTAGAGAGTGGGGGAGGGAGCGAGGCAGCGAGGGGGTAGAGGGTGGTGGTGGAGGAGAAGAGGTCAGTTGACAGGCTTTGCAGTGATGCGATGCGGCCAGATGCGGAAAGTTGTCTGTAAAAGGCAGCAGTTTAGCAGCACGTTTTGAGTTTCAGCTGACAGACGACACCCGCACACGAAACCCATAACCCACTACCCTCTAACCCACAGTGCACCCCACCGACAACCAACAGCAACCGTTATCCCCTAACTCACTGCACTCTATCCTTCTAGCCCACTAGCCCCTAACCCAAAACTGCCTTACCGACTAGCCTCAAACACGCTTCCTCCTAGCGCACTATCCCCTATACCCTAACCCACTATTCCCTAACCCTCTACCCTCTAGGCACTACCCCCTAGCCCGCTTCCCTCTAACTCGCTTGCCCCCACAACTTCCCTAACACAGCCAATAGTTGCTTTTTCGCCATACACTAACTTGGGTCCTAACCATGCAGGCAGTTGAGCCGGCAACTAGTTCAAATTGATCGCAGCTCGAGCTTAGTTAGGCCAACATTATGTAGAACACATAGTGAGGTTAGTTAGAACTTTTCTCTTCATTTTTCGGTTAGCGTATTCAAGTTTCGTTTGAGTTTGTTCAGCTTGTTCTGTTCGTTGTTTTGCTCTTGCCTTTTGTTGCTTGTTTTTAATTGCAGGGCAGCTCGGGTTGCTCCCATTTAGCGTAACCTCAGCTGCCGCGGCCCAGTTCACCACCCAGCTCCCACCTCCCAATGCTGTCACTCCTTCTCCCCCTCTCTCTCTCTCTATCCTTCCCTTGCTCTGCTTTAACTTTTACTAATTTTAAATTGCTGTCGCTGCGCGTCGTCGACTCGCTCGTATGTGTGTGTGTGTGTGTAATGGGCGTTCCTGCTGTCAAGTGCTCTGCTTTCTCTTGCTCTTCCTCTTCGTCTCTCACCCGTTGAGTTGAAATTTTAATGAAATTCGCCTGGCAACGCGTCGCTTTTATTGTGTCGCCCATTTTCGGTGTCTGCATTTCAAATTATTTTTAATTGTCAATTTTTGTGGCTTGCCCCGTGGTGGCGCGAAATGTGGCACGTGCTGCATTTAGGCTCGACTCGATCAAAATATTAACGACAACGGCCAGTTGATTAACCACAGAACAGGGCAACCCTAGCGAGAGGGAATCGAAAGCGAATCAAATGCAACAGCAACACCAACTGCACCGCAGCAACATGAGCTGCACCGCAGCAACATTTCGTTGCTGTGAGCTTGTTACATAATTAAAATCAAATTAACGCACACAGACACATACCCCGCATACCTATGCACACACCTGCCACACAGCAGTACACACTCCCACACACACTCCTACACACATACACACACACACACACACACCGTGCTTAGAAAGGACACAATGGCATAGACCGCGAAACTCTCTCACTCGCATTTTGCGTTGACATTTTTCGGTGACTCGATTTGTGACGCGTGTCAAATGAAATTGACATTTGGTTGCATAGTGAGCTCAGATTCGTCTGCCGACCCTTAGCATTGTCCCCCTTGGCTTTCACCTCCTATGCTTCCCATGTAGGTACCGCAGCTGCTACTGGCAGTGATTAATCAAAAAGTGCATTAAACGGCAACACGACAACAACAGCAATAGCAACATCAATCGGAACAACAGCGGTAATTGACAATGCAACAATAACAGCAACAGTTGCTGCTGCAATGCTTGCTAGCAACAACAACTCACTGGGATTTGCCTAAGCCCGCAAATAACATTGCAAAAAAACTCATGTTTTTCATTCCTCTTTTGTTTTCTCATGTTTTCCGTTATTAGTGCTGCCTACTGTGTGGTGATTGATTGCCTGATTGTGTGATTGATTGATCGACTTACAACACACACAAATCGAGGCCGTGTGCATAATTGAATTCAATTATGTAATGTACTCAACCTGCTCCTCCCAGTCAAACTGTTAACCATCTAAAACGAATCTGGGTTAAAACAATTGCATGGAAATTTGCCTTAATGGAAATGCTACGCAACTGTCTTTCCATCCTTCCGCCCGTCCTTCCGTCCACTCTGCTATTCAGCGAACCGTCACTCAATCATTTTCTATGCAATTCATTCAGTTTAGTTTTCATTCGAGTTAATTTTGTTTCAGATTTCAGTTTACTAGCCTACTAAGTTTGGTATGGGCCTTGAATAATGCGCTTGTTGTATTGTACATCGCTGCGTATGCATAATATTTCAGTTGCAATTGATTGATTTCCTTTGTGCACTTGTTGGTTCTTTTCCCGAGGAGTTTGTGGGATTATAGCAACAACAGTTTATTGAGTTAAATGGTCTGAAGTTGCAAGTTGAAGCCGATAGATAATATTAAACATCTTATACACAGCAAAAGGTCAATCACCATATTAGAGATACGTGTATTGCTTTTTATTGATTTATGCATTGAATAAAAGTGCTTGAATCCTTCGGTTTAGGGTGTTTATAAATAAAAATGCAGTCTGGCACGGCTAATTTGCCTCAAAAACCACTTTGGAGTCACGCTATTACTAGTACATCATGTGAGTTCATGTCGTTAGTTTGAAGCATCCCTTACTACCATACTTATCCGTTTTTATTGTATAACTCGTAAAATGAATTGTTTTGTTCAAGTTTCAACTGGATAGTGTTATTAATTGCACAGTTTTATATTGCCTTTAAAACATGCAACCCAAAGAGCAGCAACTCGTTTTGTTTATTTGTTGGAATGGAATTTCTGTTTCTATTGCGTCACAGTTTGTGTCTTCAAAATAAAATGAAAATCCTCCAAGATGTCTGGGGATAGTAGCATATCACTTAAGTACCCCGTTTTAATTGGGTAAATCAACAAGACCAGCCGAAGGCGTGTCTGTCTGGCAAATTGAGTTGTTCAAGATGTCGACTGAAATGGAGCTTGAAATTGTGGCCTATTTGAACGAGACGCTTGTCGAAGCGCCCTCGAGTGGCCACCAACGACTTAAAGAAGGATGCAATGTCCGGACAGACATACAGACAGCTAGATAAACATGGAGTCAGCAAAGGGTGACTGATAGTGAGGGGGGGACGATGTGTAGGGAAGTCACAACGACTTCAGCTGCAAGTTGCTTGTTCAATTTGCAGTGACATGGAAAAAGGCAAATCCAGGCAACGGAACGATGAAATTAGCCACACATTGCCCAACGTTGGGCGCCACTTTGCATAATCACAGCAAGATGGGAAAATAAAGCAGGGGAGAGGGGGAAAAGCGGAGGTCAGCCGGAAATCGTGTCTGGGTCGCGTGCAATTCAATTAAATCGTTCGACGTTTAAAAACCGAATAAAAGCCAAATAAAAATCAAAATTAAATTCATGCTGAGAGTTTTCGCTTGAAATGGACATAACACACACACACACACACAGACATACACAACGGATGCGGATGTGGATCCATTGCGGATGTCCTGCTGGCGTATGGCGCTGCGGATACTAAAGCGAATGTTGAATGGTGAACGACGGACGACGGCGTCCATTGGCATTTCAATTTGATTTGACTGGGCGCCAGTGGAGTTTTTAATGTGCAAATCGTTTGAATTGTTCGAATCAATTAATTTGAGGGCCCCCGTGGCCGTGAGTGATGTTGCATATTGATGGGACCGACAGTTGCGCTGATTTCCATAAGTATTTACGATAGCGAGAGGTAGAAAAAAGTGCAGACGAAAATGTTCCGATTGTTCAGTTATTATAAACTGACCAATTAGAGGAATACCCATTCAAATCGCCATAGCACTTTTTCAATTTGCTTTCAATCATAGGGTACATGAATCTCCCAATCTCCACTTTAATTCCATCTCTTGTTTACTTTCCACATCAAACAAATAAACTAAAATATGATAGAGAAACAGTTATTGAAACATATGTCACAACAGCTTTCTTCTTATGAAAATCCTCTTTCTAAGAAGGTTCCTTTCGGTTACCTCCTCAACTGAGCCACTTCCGCAAGCACTTTTAAGTTGTTATTGCTGCACTTATTCTAGGGACGATCCAAAACACTTACCAATTGACATGAAGGCGACATGATGCCTCTGAAATGCATAATACCCGCTGAGGCGACTAACTGTCACAGGCCTGACAAACGTTTGATATGTGGAATCTGGAACTGCTACTGCTATCGTGTTTTCCAGCTGTCCGTCTGTCCCTCTGTCCGGCTGTCTGTCCTGTCACTCTCTGTGCTGCCTGCATTGCGTATCCTTTGCCCATTTATCATTTGTCATGTTGTGAATCTTCCGCCTGCCCTCATCGTGTTGTTGCCGTTGTTGTGGGTTCTCGGGGTCAATGTAACGGTTGACAGTGTCAGTGCACCAGCTTACCAATTGCCGGCAATGAGATTGCCTCACCCCTTTGGCCTTTCCACCTCAGCGCAAGCATTTCAAACAGTTCCTATCCCCCGCCCGCCTCCATTTATGGCTTTATACGTACTACGTACTTTATATGGGGAATCGAAACCTTGTGTCATTTTCTTGTTGTCTCATTGTTGAATACCCTAGTCAAGGCTTGCTGCCAAAAGGGTGTATGGCATAATGGAAGGTGTGGAAATTTTACCATTATATCTCTCTATATCTTTGTCTCCTGTTAAGTGAAATTGTTTTTCATATGTAGTATATGCAGTATTATCTGCAGCACTATCTGGATCACAGAATTTTATCAACAGAACTCAAGTATGTGAAATATCCGTACTTTATTTGCGCCAATTCTTTCTGCAGCGCATACAAACTTCGTTGATTTTGTTGCAGTCTGCTTCTGTTTTTTCCAATATTCTTGTTGTTTTTCTTTCGTTTTTTCTTTCCTTCTTTCTTGCTGTCAGTTTTTAATGCATTTCGTGGCATTATTTGCGTCGTGTCCAGCGTCGCGTATACGCAATGTGCACAGCAATTTTCATTTTATTTCCTGCACGCCGCAGACGTTGTTACAGCTGCAGCTGTTGTTCTTATTGTTATTGTTGTTCTTGTTGCTGTTTCAGTTGTTATTATTGGTGTTGCTGTTGCGGTTGTTGTTGTTGTTGTTGCTGCCGTTGTAAGCCAAAAACTGTCACAACGCTGAAGGGCAGCTGACCTCATTTATGAAGTCCCGTCCACGCTTCCCCTGCCGCCTGTCGGTTTTTCTATTATTTTGTCCACTGTCCCCACACACAGCGCTCAGTCCCTGTTCCTGTCTCTGTCTCTATCCCGCCCCTTTTACAGCAATGGGCGTGGCAGTGGCCTTTCCGTGCTACTTTGGCATTTAATTGCAAATTTTACACTTGTTCTAAATTTGTTACGCCCGTGGAGGGCAAGAGAGATGAGTAGGGAGATATGAGACGGAAATGCCCACCAGTCAGTGTGTCCATGTGTGTGTGAGTGAGTGTGTGTCTGTACGTGAGTGTGTGTGTGTGTGTATTTGTGTGCCTGTCTGTGTGCGTGCCTGCATTTCATAATTGCCAAATGCACTGAAGGCAGCCAGCACAGATCATAAACTACTACGCCTCCCTTCTGCCCACTGTCTATCCTACACTCCACAGTGTGCTCCCTCTCTCTCGCTCTCCCCCCTTGAACTCTGGTTTCTTCATTAGCCCAAGCTGCTTTTTGCTTCTTTTCAACATTTTTCAACTGTCACAAGCAAAATGCAAAGTGTTTGTTGTTGTTGTTGTTGTTTTTACAGCGACTGGCTGTTGTTGCTGCCTTGATATTTATGATTTCAAAAAAGGCAACAACGACTGCCGCACCCCTTCCTCCGGGCTCATTGCTCTTACCACCCTCGGCGCTCTTTGCCAGCCACAGTGAAAGGCATTACCCAAAATGGTGGCAGTAAACGCAGTGTTGCACTGGGCTAACGGTAATCTCTGGCTGGTTTCAACTCCAGGCATTCATCAGCGGTGGCTAGCGAAAGATGAGAGAGGGGGGCAGTGCACAAGCAGCGTTATCAAATGCATTTGATGAGCAGCAGCAGCAGCAGCGGCAGCAGCGACTGTTGCAGCAATAGCTGAAATCGTTTGTTCGCAGTAGCTACGTATTTTTCAAAATGTGCCACATGCAGGCAACGACGGGAAAAGAGGAGGCAAGGATTGTGGGGGAGTGGGAAGGCAGGGGGGTGGGGTAAATGTTTAAAGGGCGTGCGGCAGAGCTGGGCGACAGCGTAGCCAAATTGCTACTCAAAATGTTGACAAGCGCAAAAAAATGTTGCGCAAGTTGTTGCGGCAGCTGCTGCTGCTGTTGTTGCTGCTGCTACTGCTGTTGTTGTTGTTGCTGCTTTAATTGCTGTTGTTCTTATTGTAGCTCCTAGATCCTTGCTGCGGCTTATCTGCAGCATTAATCATTGCCCGGCCGCACACAAAACTACCCTGTAAGCAGATTTTGCAGCTGAATCGGCATCGATTTGCACGGCAACAAATAGTTACATATAATGTTAGCCAAATGGGCAAGCACGACTTACACGTTACCCTATACCCTATACTCGTACAGACAAGCCTTACATCTCTTCTTTGCACTTAGGTCGTTAGAAGTAACTCTTTTTCACGTCCAACTACGGTATCTGCTTTCATTAAGCACCCGCTTGAACTTTCGTCCAATTATAATGAAACTTTGATATCAGTTCAAGGACTCTGGTATAGTATCATGTATTCATCAAAATATAAGCTTATAACTACACATAAACATGACTTTTATTTGGTTTTAAAATTGCAATATTTTTCCATTTCGTCTGAAGCTTTCACCTGGTTGCATTTTCATTGAATTCAGTCAAGCTCAAAGCAAACAGAGCGAAATTTAATGCCATTCTGAGTTAAACATCTATGCACATACAGGTACACACATACAATACATGTACATACGTATTTATTGCATTTGTATGTCATATACAAATCAAGCGTGAACGATGAAAACAAAAACCTTTTATCAATAAACTGTTCTCATGAAGCAAAACAAACGTGGCCAATTAGCCTTGGGCCCAATGAGGAGTCAGTGCATTCAATTAGAAATTTAGCAGGCCACGTGTGAGTTGCGCATGCAGCACATTTTTTGGTATATTTGAAATTTTTGGTATTTTCTTGAATTTTTCAAATAATTAAAAATCAAATTAAGGAAGATATTGAACGTAATTGTATGTTTCTCTTTGTTTCTCAATGAAGAAATTCCTCCAAAGGCAATCCTTTGCCTTTGGTATTGAAAATACATACTAATTGTAATTGTCAAAAGAGAAATGAAAATGAGACTGCGAAAATGGTAAGTGGAAAGCAATGACAAAATGGAAAATAGAAAATACGCAAGCCAGCTTTGTTGTTGTGTCCATTAGAATTTATCACTGGCAGCAAACTGAATGAATGCATTGCATCTCTTAAACGGAATAACCCACCTTATCGCCCCCACTATGTCTCTCCCTTTCTGTCTCTCTCTCTCTCTCTCGCTCTCTCTTACTGTTGTGTGTACTTGCAGCTGAAGCATTGGAAATTATCTAAATATTTGCATGCAACTAAATTGAAATGCTGCCTGAGCAAATTTCAAATTGCGTTTCGAGTGTGTTGCACACACTCAACCCGTTTGACCCACCGTACCGCACCACACCAAACCGAACCACAACAACGGCAACAACACGAACCAAAAGCGGTGTGTGCAGATAACCAACGTTATTATAATTATATATACCCTGTAAACGTTGCGAATATGATGCAAGGCAGAAATCTGAACCTATATTTTTACTATTTATACAGACATAAAGTTCATATTGTATGTATATAATGAATGTATATATTTATTATATATTCTTTTAGAGTAATAACAGACTTAATTGAAATGAGGCCATCTAGATTCGATAAAGACTGAGTGTTTTTTATATATTCATATACAGTAAGTGATTGAAGACAATTAAATAGCAGAAACTTGAGTTTTATTTGCATAGTAAGTATTTCTGCAAAGTATCAACACAAACTTTGTTAAGTGGTATATACAAGACACTATCCCACATAGAACACTCATCACTAAACTCAATATATGGAAAACATCAACACTATGTACTTTATTCATCCAATAAATCTGTTCAAAGTTCCATTATAAACGCAACACAACTATGCAAGCTTATATTATTAGCTGTGACTTATTTACAGGGTATATTTCAGGTCTAGCAACTGCAAATGTTTCCGTATACTCTGACATTCCAATATGCTAAAATTCTGCGCATTTTAATAGCAATTCTACTCCCCGAATAACGAATTATAGACGCATTCGTGCAGAGCGTGCATCATATATCACATTAGTCTCTCCCATCGACATACATATATATAGTTGATATATATATATATATATTATATGTTCTATACAAATATTCATGCTTATGCCATGTTCAATTTTGATATGAATTCGATTCGACATTAACCACATTTATTCAACTGAAAATTATCCATATTCATATTACAATTACAAAGTGAGTGAACATTAATTAGAATTCCGAAATTTCATAACAGTATTTCTCAAGCGTCATAATCAGCTCGGCTTTGAAGACTGTGAGGTCTCCGACCCAAAGCCCTAAAGCGGTTGCCAGGTAAATTAATTCTCTGCAAGTGCTTCTATTGCATAACTTAGAAGCTGATTGAGCAATTCAGATGAAATTTCGTATGTGAAATGCTCAACAGGAGCTTAAGCTGGGCGAAACGAGAAAGCCAATTATAAATAAGTTGCCTAAGGAGTAAACGTAGAATAAGGCATTAAAAGCGATTCGGCTATGATTATGTAATATGAGAAGAGAAATGCAAGTGAATTTGAGAAAAAGGAAATGCTTAATATTGGGAAAAGAGACATTGGCAGAGTTCTAAGACAAATAAAGTGTTGGAAAAATGTGTCTCCTTCATCTTTGAACTATAATAAAAGATTCACGCGCTTTAAGACGAAAGAACCCCCCCACACCGAATCGAAGCGGTGCATTAAGCATCTCTATGGAAGCCATAAGCAAGATGAGATTAAAGAAAGTTTAAAGAAACTCAGGAGTGAGAAAGAGTGCAGAGGGCACAAGAAGGAGAAAGCGAAACTAAAAGGTTAGCCAAGAGTGAGAGTGGGGCCTAGAGTGCAGAAGAAAAAGAGAGAGAGATACTTGAAGAGTGAGTGAGTGGAAGCAAGTTGGAGAAGCCCAAAGGAGCTAACTGAAACGGATACCTCGACAGGGTCGCTGTTATGGCCTGGTCAAGTGGATAGCTGGGCTCATTTAAAACTAGCGAAAGAGACTTCAACATGCCAAAGTGTGCGTGCAGAGCGTGAGACAGCATACATGTGAGAGAGAGAGATAGCATGTGTGCGTGCGTTGCTTTTTTGCATGTGAAGTGCCAAAAATTGTGGGCGATTGCGTGACAAAGCAACAAGAGAGCGGAAGAGTAAGAGCAAGAGAGAGAAGATAGATAGGGACCAAGAGAAAAAGAAAGAGGGGGAGAGAGAGAGAGAGAGAGAGAGAGGGAGATGGGGAGATGAGGATATGAGGCCGAGAAAGGATGGGTAACAATAGTCAGGCTGTTTTCTACTGTTGTTGTTGGCTGGCAAGTTGCCTAACGATCTATTTACGTTGAGAGTCCATTGAAGCGTTTTAATTCTTTTTAATGCCAACATAATAACGACGCCATTATGCCGAGCAGTAGCAGCAGCCAAAGCAATAACAACAACAACAATAACAACAACAACGAGAAGAAGAACAGGCGGCAGCAACCCGAGGAAAACGTCGTCACTTTGGCGACCGCCCGTCGTGGTTGGCGAGGCGAGGCGTGGCCGGCGTCCAAAAGTCTGCTACGAAATGTTTTCCAATTGACCAAACAGCGCACAAATAAAACTCAGACATCGCACACATACACACACAGACACATGCAGCACACACGTATACTGTGTGTGTGTGTGTGTGTGTGTCTCACTTATAAACATAAAATCTGATAACGAAATCAAAACGCCAAGCCAAACGATTTGGAAATACATCGACAGCAGCCAACAAAAACAAGCAGCTACTGGTGGGCAGGGGGAGGCCACATAGAGAGAGAGAGAGAGAGTGAGGGGAAGGGAGCCAAAGCCTGTTGTAGAGGTAGAGCTTGGGCGTGTGAGAACAACCGTTTAGACTGCAGGGTCGCAGTTAAGATACTCTTACAATGAAAACAAGTTGAGTTTGTTAAAAAATAAACAAGTTCTCGAACAGATTCTATTGAAAAACGATTTACGAACGAGAAGTTATATTTAATTAATGAATAAAGAAGAAGAAGAAGAAGTATTCTACATATCATAAATAAGGATCATTCTTTATTCATTATTAGTTAACTTAAACATCACTGTAGAACACAGATTGTCATTGTGTGAAAATCCCTTAAAGACTTCTTACTAGAATGCTGCAATAATGCAACTTAACTGTACCAGCTCTGGCGAATAAAGCTCTGATTATTCGCAGTCAATACCGTTTAAGAGCTTAAGGCAAGACTTAAATGATTAAATGAAATTAAGCCCCTGTCATATTCAATCTCTCTGGTCATATTAAATTTCGTAATGCAAACTCATTAGTCTTTCCGCTCCGTTTAATGAGTCCAGGCTGCAGTACGCAAGGCTGGCACAGTGATCTCAGGTAACTGCGCATACCCGCGGGCTTACATAGGGTAGACTACACAACATACATACAACAAGCAGACAACAATGGGTATGGTACACGTATATCTACAACAATGCTCGCTGCTCTATGGGGCCTGTCCGACTGTCAGTCCGTCCGTCCTGCCGTCCATCTGTCTGGGTTGTCCGTGCGCTCGGCCGTAACGGGCAGCCGAGGAGCATCAATGTAACGGCCATACGACATTATTATCATCGCAAATGGCAAGTTAGACAAACACATTGAGTGCCCATTTAATGGCCAGGCCGACAAAGAGAGGCCTGACAAGCGAGGGTGGCCGATGGAGGTGCCAGGGAGTGCGCGGTAGGATGAGTGAGAGTGGGGGGAGTGGGGGAGTGAGGACGGCGTGCTGGCCAGAGCACATAATGACCAAGCTAAACAGCAAATGAACTTTTAAACGTATTGAATTGACGTGCCGAGCAGCAGCAAAGGCAAAGCAAGGCGAGCCCACAGCTGAGAAGGAGCCGAGGGTAGAGGAGACTGTGAGTGGAAGTGGGTGAGGAAGTGGAGTGGCATTTCCTTGGGACCCTACCACATCGACTAATGGGTTGCCCGGGCAACCGGAACAACGCCAACAGCAATCTCAAATGAAAGCAAAGAAGAAGGAGAAGAACCATTTAATGCCCAAGTCGGGACCGAGAGCATTCAGAACCTGCACGCCAAAGGTCTTCAGAGTTCCGATTCCATACCCGACTGCCTGCCCGGCCTATTATGCAAACTCAGAATATAAAAAAAAATAAACAAATCGCAGCGACTTTTAATCAGGTAGAAATAAGTACTAAAATGGGGTGTTCGAACTGCCATACCCCCTACACTAGCACCCTTTCCGCCCCATCATAATCCTTTCTGTCGAAGGGATTGCTAGTTTGCTAGACCTCATTAGTTTCTGCCCTGGCAAATAGAAATATATATAGAGAGAGAGCGAGAGAGAGAGTACCGTATTAGTTACAAATTTCGCTTTATGCCTTCGACAACACTGCAAATGATGCACCCGACAAAAGTCCTCCTGCATTTCCCTTGAAAGCTGCAAGTGCGCTACCCTTCAACATTAAAGTTCATGCGCTTTTAATCTTATTAACAACTTGTTGACTTGTTCAAAAGGGATTTAAGCTGCTTATGGCAATTATATTTCAGCTGGTGGGGAAAAATAATGATTTATAAATGCTTAACAAATATCTAAGCGGTTTTTGAATAAGATACCTTTTTGGTTTATCACTAATTAAGTCATTATTCAACACTTCTTTTGGCTACACTCGAGTACGGCATGACTAAAGCTTTCTATAGCATTCAATGGGTTGGTTAAAGAATCATTAAAGCTTCTTATACTTCTTCTTATTATAATATAAATATGCAAACCTTTTCCAAGTAATCAATTACTTATCTTTCGACACTCGGACCAAGCCGAATAAAACAGTTCTTGAAAGATTCTTGTCTTTTTTGTAGAAACCTTCTTGCAGCTTGGGCTTCTATAACACCCCACTCCTCTGCCCATACATATATGTATATTTACTCTCCCCGTCCACTTTTACGCCTCAGCAATCTGTTGTCAAGTGTTTCATGGGGAAGTTTATCTATATGCGATGGTTTTACAGTTAAATATGACAGAAACGAGAGAGGGAGAGGCTATAAAATGCTTCAATTGGTCACGATCGACAGACGCATCATCAATTCACTAGTAAGTGTGTATATATATATATACTATATATGTATGTATGTGTGTGTGTGTATGGAACAACATCGAGAGCACGTGGCGCTCCCCCTGAAATGCGAGTTCTGTGACGTGACCAGAAATGAGACTATCGCTGGCGGCTTTGGAAAGCATGGGGAGTACCATACTAGCATGGGTGGAGGCGGGGGCGTGGCAAGCAATTTTTACTTGCTCGGGGGAGTTGATTTAGATGATGCAGCAGCCGCCATGCAGATGAGTTTTTGATATTTTTTAGACGCTGCGTTTTACGAGCTGACAAAATGAGGCAACGACAAGAACAACAACAAGAACAACAACAACAATAATAATAATAATAATAACAAAACTGTCAACAAGAACAACAACAATATCGAAGCCACGCTGAGTAGAAGTAGAAGCAGCAGCAGCAGCTGAAAAGGCAAAGGCAAACATTGCCGCCTGCCACGCATAATTTAACAATGTGTCGCCAGAAGGAGGAGGGGGCAATGGGCAGAGGGGTGGGAGATGGTTTAGGATGCTACGTCGAGTGGGCGTTCCCGCTGTGAGGGTATGTGTTTGTGTTTACATTTCATCTTAAGCTGCCAATGCCACATATCAGTCACATGGTCACCACTTTTACAGTCGAGGTCGGTGCACCCAGTCGGACAAACATGAAATTATAGATGGGTAAGGCAGTTAGAGCGGCATATCCTTTCTATATATTTAGAATATTGTATGTACCTACACATGGGAATATATTAATTATTTGTTATTGATATTTAATATTTTATTCCATTAGGTTTGACGAATTAAATATGAATTTAATAAATATAAAGAACACGATCGTCTTCATTCCACGTGAATCAACATCTTTCCTAACATTGTGAACCAAAACTTCAAATCAAACTCATTGCATCCTTCAGCTTGAACATGAATGTATAGCAAATACACTACACGAAGATATATATATTGCATAAGCTGATAGACTTGTGACTTGTCACCAGTTGAGTAAGGCAAAAAGGAAGGTGCACATATGAATTCTCTGCACAAGCCTCTTAGGCCAATCTCATCTAACTTTGCTCTTCAGACTCTGCTGGGCAATGGTAAGTTTTGCGACGAAGAAGAGGAAGTGGTAGGTGATGTCGAAGACAGCACGAGGCAGGGAGCAGGGAGGGGGACCAAGCAGCATGTAGGACAACAATCGACGAGAGCATATCACATGCCTCCTTTGTGCGTCTGTCCGTCTTCGTCGTCCGTCATCGACTTGTGCAAATAAAAGTTAAGTCGGCGCGGCCTGCTCAAGTGACTTTGCAGACGGCAAAATAGCATGCCACGCCTCCACCTCATTGTTCTGTTCCTGCTCCCTTCATGCCGGAGTTGCCAATTGTGACTTGGTCGGCGGCGTTTTTGCATTTTGTATCACTTAAGCGGAAACTTTTTGTTGTTGTTGCTGCTGTTGTTGTTGTTGTTTCTGGCACTAGCCGCAGAAGACATTTATTGCTACACACACAGCAGAGACACACACACACACACACACAGTTAAACTCTCACTCTGCCAGTCTTCCTCCCTCTCTCGCACTAAAACTTATCGTCGGCGCCTTTTTGGCCTCAGTTTTGCCTTGTTTGCGCCTCAAATGTTAAGTAACGGTATTATTTGTGGGCTCAAGTGCGTAGATATGGCACACCCCACAAGCTGAACACACCCCACGCCCCGCTCCCCTCTCCATCCTCACTCTCCTCTACTTATGTCTGCGGCGCTGTCTAACCGCCGCCCATCTCATTTGACAATCAAATTTGGCTTGGCAGCAATTTGCTTCGCGCCTACCTTCCCCTCTAAGCCACCCAAGCCCCACCCTCCTCACTCCTGCTGCTTCTACCACTTCGATTGCCCAAGCAAACAGCGTGTTAAGTACTCCGTCACACACACACACACACACATGACAGCTTTTGCTTTTCGTATTTGACTTTCAGCTTGCTTTTTTCCACATTTCATTTTGTGTCTCCTTTTCAGCCTCGCCCTCCCCCCCCCTCCCACATGTAGCTCCCACACAGCTTACGTTTCCGTTCCCCACATTTTTTTCATATTTCTCGTATAATATTTTCCACTCAAAAAGTTTGTCGACTCGCGCCGGGCTATGTCTCTTTTTTTCCGCCAAGCGTCCTTTCCAGTTTTTTCATAATTTTTTTCCTTTTTTTTTTTGCAACATTTTATTGAATTAGAAAATTGCATTTTTCCCTTTTAGCATTCGCATTTTTCAATTTTACCTGAAACTTTCAGGTATTTAAGACTCGTTTAGAAACAGACTTTTGACTAGTGAAATGTTTTTTTTTTATTTGCTTCTTTTTTGAAAATGTTTAATGCAAAAAGTGAGTTGACATGTAAATTTGCGATTGCGTTTTGATGGTATTAAATATGTATGTCCATATCTAAGTATGTAATACATTCACATATATATACTTAATATTTGTTGATATATTATTAATGAATATTGTTGGTGGTAGATTGATTCGAGCAACACAAGTTGTAAAAACTTCAAAGACTACTCAACTCCAAACATCGACTGACTTCTCTGCTTGATTATTCTTGTGAACTACAACCCTGATCCTATACTTGCTTGTAGCGTTACCACCTATACTATTAAACTGCCACTTCCTTTGTTTATTTATTTATTTAATGTCGACTTATGGCAGTCGACTGGGAAAAGAATTACAATAAAAATTAAGAATAAAAATTGATTACATTAATAATAATTTTTTTTAAAAGGATGAATGTTAATGAATTAAAAGATTATTAATATTTTATTTTATTTAAATTAAAATTAAATTTAAAAAATTAAAATTTAAAATTTGAACTTGCTGTTTACATATACATATATAAATATACTACGTGCGTATGTACATATGTACTGGCCTTATGTTCTCGTGTTTCATAAGTAAGTATCAAATCGATTTTATCAAAGGTTCCTTATCTCTTTCTAGATTGATTGAATATTCCCCAGGTTGTTTCATTTCTTAGGTTATAACTACTTTTTTAAACCTTAGTCTTAGCGGGCCTCTTATGCTTATTTGCAATTTGACCTTTTCCTAACCTCACTCAGTCCCGTATCGGATTTAACTTTTCTATTCAATTTTTACAAGCAATTTATATCATTAATCCCATCTCATAACTAACAGTTAAACTCGGTATCTTTCTGTCTTCTTCGTATACAATTTAATTGCTGCATATATATCTATGGGAAAGAGGACGAGAGGAAGAATGGAGCAAGAGACGCGCGCGAATATTCCCAACTAGAGCGTATTCATTTTTCTTTTCCCATTTATCCGCATGACATTTAATATTTTGTCCCTTATTCTTCTTGCCTTTCTCTTTTTTTTTGGCTTTATGGTGGCTTTCTTTGGCTCGTTATTTATAATTTCCTTGTTTCAGCCATGTTATATGGTTATACTTCATCGCGTTTCGCTTTCGCACTCGAAGATTAAATCTTTCATTTCTCTCGCTATCTTACAAGGTCTATCTATCTCCCTCTCTTTCTGTTTCGTTTTCTCTCTCTCTCTCTTCTCGCAGTTGGAGAGCTAAGCGCGCGTTGTCTTCGTTACTTTTTTAATTTCCTTTAATTTCCCGAGTACATTTTGTCACTTTCTTTCTCTCTGCCCCTTCCTCCCTCTCTCTCTCTGTCTCTTTCTCGCTCTTTCTCCTTACCCCTTTCCTTTTTCTTACCCTTTTTTTGGGGGCATATTTATTTTAATTTTCCCGCTGTGTGCGTCCCCCCGGCAAAGTATTAAAAAAACTTGTCGCCCCGGACCTCGGGCCACACCCACTTTACGCACAAATTGGGAAGGAAATGAGACAGAGAGAGAGACGGAGAGAGAGGACAGAGAGCGGGAGAGAGAGAGAGATACACATAGATAAAGCCAACTTTTGGCTCTTTTTAATTGTGATTAATTGCATATTTTTACACTGACATCTGAGCCGAGCCAAACCCGCAGACCTCAGAGCGACCCCTTCCACAATTGGCCTACCTTTCCTGCCCCCCTTGGCGTGCGCCACTGCGCTGCGCTCATCACCTTTAGATTTAATTATGGAAATGTTAATTTGCTTAGCACTTCACGCGTTAGCCGAATTCCAGTAAACCCAACAGACCCCCGCTCCCTCCCCCCTCGCCACACACAGCCCCCATCCCATGGCACTGTGTGTGTGTGTGTGCACTTGCGCCACCTGGCAGCGTCCAGTGTTGGCGAATTTTCATGTTTAGTTTTTGCCTTCGCGCCATTAATTTTCAATTAACGCGACGCCAGCTGCAGACGTTCCTAGCAGGATTCAGAATAGAATGAGTCAGTAAAGAGACGCAGCGGGAGTAGGAGGCGGGAGTTAGCCTGTGCTTACAGCGCCTGGCCACGCCTTTTTTTGCCTGCCGCCTCATTAGCGTGTAAATGTAATGCATAAGCGAAGGAGCGCACAATTAACGCCCCCTGTCCAGGCTAACCCTGCCCCACCCCCCGGCGTTACTACTCCAACTCCGTCTCCTTCTCCGTCTCCGTCTCCTCCCGCATTCTCTTCTCTCTCCAACTCCGAGTCTTGTTTATTATACGCAAATGCTTTCATTTGCAGCCAATTTGGCGCTCGTCTATGCCGCAGCGAGTAAGCTGCTTCTCAGCTGCTCTTGCTTCTTCACTTTCCCCCTCCCTCCCTCCCTCTCACCCTCTCTTCCTACCTCACTCTATTTCTTTTCTCTTATATTGCCTTTTGGCTGCAGTTCATTTCATTATTTGCCGCCAGCTGCTACTGCTGCCGCACGTACCTGCCGCAAGTTCAATCCTTTTTTTTGCTTCTTCTCCTCTCTCTCTCTCCCTCCCTCCTTCGTTCTCTCTCTCTTTCTCTGTCTGTCCTCCTCTACGGGTCTGCTTTGGCATGGCCATTCGCTGTTGTTTGGGGTCAGCTTGAGCCCGGCAGCTGGTCCACCGGCGGCTCCATCCTGTCTCAAGCACTTAACTTAAGAGCTTCTAATTGTATCAAAAGCGTGTCCTCTGACCTCTCGCTCGCCTCCCTGCCCCCAAACAGTTCTCGTTATCCCTGCTGCCTTCCCTCTCTGATACACCCCTTTACCCTGTACAATTTTTCATTTGTCTCCCCACCCCTTCTGTTGTGTGCCGAAGCTTTTCACATAGTTGACGCTGATGTCCCGTTATATGCTCTCAGTCGCTCTCACTCTCTCCCTCTCTCTCTCTCTCTCTGTCTTGTACTCTTTCTCTCATTGGGCCAATTCGGCTAAGCGATTTTCATTAGCCGTTATCTGCGCCCAGTGCCAGCCATTTTGCCAGCAAACAACGGCACTTTTTGGCCATCTTTGGCTTATGGTTTAATTAAGGACACAGTAACAACAGAACAGAACAACAGCAGTAACAGAAGAAGAGAGAGAGAACCGCAATAACCCAATGGGCGCCCAACGGGTTTTGTCCTTGAACTGCAAAGCACTTGGTTCGGCAGCTGCAGCTGGGCTCAGCTTGTGTATCCATCAAGGATATCAACGCAAGCTGTTTGACTTCTGATGTAAACGTTTTGGACCGTCATGACTAACGCCATAGGGGGCAATAAGAGGAGTAGGTTCAGAAGTATGTACATATGTACACAGATGTATGGTTGGAGACCATAATTTCAATTTGATTGCAAGGGAACGAGACTAATTACTACTTACGCTTCCCTCTATCAATCTATGTTTCTATCACTTCCTCTTCCCTTCTCTCTCCTCTCCCTGAACCTCTATTCCCTTCTCTCTAACTCTTACTTTCCTGCCATTTCTATTGAACTCCACAGATTGCCTAATCAAAAGAAACCTAACTTAGCCCAACCTACCCTAACTTTACCTTAGGTTAACATTGTCTCTTACATTTCCTCCTCAGGGAAGCAGGTAACCCCGGGGACTTGGCAGTGCTGCATGAATGCTCTTGCGTTAGCTCATGCTAAGTTTAAGCTTGAAACGATTTATACAAGCTCAACTGGTATTGGTTTCTAGACCTCAAAACTGCTGCTATATTTTGAACACTTTCCCACTTAGATTCCTTCCTCAGATCAGCACCAAGAAGTAATATCAAAGTGGCCTTCCCACTAGGCCAACTAGACTTTCTTGTTTGACCTGCGCCATCTTAAGCTAACTCAGACAGAGCAATAAGAATTCGGTTAGGCAATTAATCCCTCCACCCAAATCCCCTCCCTGGGCAGACACTTTCGTTACTATTTTTAGAACAACCTTCAATGGGTTAGCGAGATGCTTTTTGACACGCGTCCAAAGCCTAAAGCGTTTGCCAAGTGCGCGAACCCAAGTACCTATTATACTCCCTTCCCATCCTCCCCAGAAACACTTTCCACATCGTGGCATCCGTCTGTTTTCTTGTTTTTATACCCTTCGACCATTGAAAATGGTCAAAAGGGATACTATGTGCAAAATGCAAATGTATGTAACAGGCAGAAGGAGCTGGCAGACCCCACAAGGCTGGAGCCCCACCCAAAGTAATGCTAGAGACACCAAATTTGGAATGAAGGTTCCTATGTACTCGGCGCGATAAGTTTATTTCAAGTAAGTGCCACGCCCACCGCCCCCAAATCATAATTATTTTGAACTCAATTTGTAAGCGCTGTATAAAAGATACAACTTTCTGACAACAACTTTAACATATACTAAGCTGAATGAAATATCTACGTAGTCTCCAAATTACAATCCGATCGGACAATAAACACAGAAGTTATTTAAGAAAGTATGAGCATAAAACCAAGTGCTTCTGTCAGTAACAAGGGAGGCGGGCGAGCGCAAGCGCGCGCCATTGTCGGGATTAATTTCAAAGCTGTGGGTACATACTAGGAATATATATACATAGGTCGAAGGGTATCCCACTGTCGCGTGCCGCGCGACTTTGCTTTTCTTACTGGTTTGTTTTTTTTTGGGGAAGGAGGTTTGCTTTTAACCTTGATAGCCGCTCTAACATATTTTGCGGCTGTCGCTTTTCTTCACTTGGCCTTAATGTGCTTTGACGACATTCCCGCGACAGCCTTCTGTGCGGAAGTGCCCCCGTCTACCCTCTCGTTCACACTGGTGCCTTACATAATATACCTCCTCCCCTGACCCTTCCCGCTTGAATCAAGCTTGTAAACGCACATCATTTGCAATTTTTGCGCGTCTATTTGCGGCCTGTCGGCCTAAATGTGCCATGGCTGAGGCTAAGAGTCGACAGTCTCGGCCCTCCCCTCGCTCCCCTCTTCCCCTTGCATGCCTGAGCACATTCCTAAGGGGGATACTTTCCCAGGTTGCTCAGGTTGTCGCCAACTTTGTGAATGTTAATTAAGCATCATTTACGCATTGAGGCCGCCATAATTTGCAGTGACAACAACAACAATAACAACAGCAACACCGACAGTGAGAGCAAAATGTCGCGACAAGTTCGACAAGTCCCTCGACTAGCAGCGACATGCCCGCGACACGACTCATCTGCGACTCGACGCAATGGCGCCCTAACCCTAAGAAAATATTGTTCAAGTCACCTACACAAATGGCCCTCAAAATTAACAATTTGCGCGCCGAGGCCAACCGGAGATTAACCCAGAGAGTGTCGCACGCGCCTATTTGCAAGTGGTAACGGGGGGAGCGGGGTACTGGTAAGAGGGTAGTCGCACGATTAGCGTAGCCCGCTCAAGCGAAAGCTGTTGCATTTTACTGTTATTGCCCCAGATCTTTCTTAAGCATCTTTTTCGCTTTTAAGGTTATGTTTTCAGGTACAGAGATAGAAGATCTTAATGGTATTTAACTTGTTCGCCCCATCACTTTTGTCTCTCTCTCTCTCCCTCTTTCTTGAACTTTAATTCTATACTTACTCTAACACTCACACGATCCTTTCCTGACTTCATAAACAGTACCTTTATAACCACGCCTCCTTTACTCCTTAACTAGCCACCCAAAGCGCACAAATTGAAAATGCAAATCCAACTGGAAACTGTCATAAACAGCAATGTGTGTGTGCATCGTTGTGTATATCTGTTGCCATAGCAAGTAGCTTTTGTCTGTGTGCAGCACGAATTGGGTATTAGCTTTTAAATCAGTTATTTAGGGTGTATTTGCCGAGTGCAGAAACAGAGTCCAGAAAGTGGCCACAAAGCGGCCGGCAAATGCGCCCAACAGCTGGCCAACAAATCCAACAACAAGAGCAGCAACAACAACAACGACAACGTGGTCAATGGGCAGCCACAAAAGCAACAAATCGCCAACGGTAGACAACGGCAACAACAATAACAGCAAACAGACAAATGGCCAAATGAAATGGCAAAACAAAGATGAAAAGTCGCCAAAGAAATAAAGCGCAATGGGCCGGCACAACGCAATGAATGGCAACACCCCACGCGCCTGCACGGTGACTGGCAAATGCTCTATGTTATGCATGCACACCGTGTGCACCCTGTGGCGACCTTAGAGAATTTGACTCACTGGGTAAAGCGATACGCAGCTGAGCCGTGGAACCATTGCAACGGCATAAGAGGTTAGTGAAAGCGCAGCGAAATGCGAGAGAGAAAGAGTGTAAAGAGAGAGAGAGTAGAGAAAGAGAGTGAAAAGAGAGAACTGCAATGGTAGAGGGAATTTAAGTAGGATATTTAAGAATAACGAATAAAAAGAAAGAGAGCTGCAATCATAGAGGGAACTTAATTGGAATACTTAAGAATTAATGTCAACCTCTTAAGCACCTACGATAAGACGATCGTAGTTGTGTATCACACACCTTTGCAAGCTGCTTCAGCATATTAACCTCGAATGTATCACAGATCTTGGAAAGAAGAGTAGAGAACAACGTCGTCATCGTGTTGCGGAGACTAAGAATAAAAAAAGAAGACGACTCTGAATTAAAATGAAAGTTGAAGTTGAAATAGGAATAGGAATTGGCAAATAAAATGGCAGCATGAAATACGCTCGCTTGTTTTGCCACTTCGGTGCTTCAGCCGGTTGCCTTGCCCACCCCTTTTCACACTCCTCTCTCTCACTCTCTCTATCCTCTATATCTCTCATTCGTTTGCTTTGCTCTGCACACTCTGCGTATACGTATTCCCACTGACAGGCTGCCCTGGTGCCCGACTGCCTGAGTCGTAATTCTTTCGTACACATACACACACACAGAGAGACAGAGACAGAAACAGAGACAGAGACAGAGACAGAGTGAGGGAGAGAGGGAACGGGGGGTAGCGAGCGCGCTGCTTGTCGACATTTTGGTAATAAATTGAGTTTTATGGCAGTCATATTATTCTTTATTAGTGGCTCAGAATTGTTGCCTTTTGTTGGCTTTGTGCAAACGACGTCTCAACCCGACGGCCAAGAGGCTGCTGCTCGCCAGCTAGCCAGTCCCTCCCTCTCGCTATCCCCCTCTCTCTCTCTTTCTCTCTTGCACTCCACCTTACTTTGAGACGCGCCACCTGCTCCGGCCACGCACATTTCGCATATTCTCATATTCTTTCATATTTTCTCATATTCTCTAACATGCTTACAATTACATTCGCATTCCCCTGTCCCCCACTTCTCCTCTTTTCGCTCCCTCCCCCTCCGCTGTCTCTCTAGGGGCCGCAAGTGCGTTCAGCAGCTGCGTAATTAATTTGAGCCACACAATGAACTTTGTCAATGCTCAAAAAGCTCACTAAGGGGAAGAACTAGGCAAAGTCGCAACCTTCATCCTCAATCCAATTCCCTACACCCCCCCCCCTCGACACTACGCCTCTGAGGCAAATCAATCAAAATGACAGAGAGATACAAGAGAGAAAGAGAGAGACGGATAGATGGATACAAAAGGCAGCTGACAAAGGGAAATCTCACAGTTTGCCGCACTAAATCAAAACTCGTAATTGAACATTAAATAAGCCAAGAAAAAACAACAACAACAACATCAACAAGATGGAATTTAATCTAAGAGGGGAGAAGTCCCCTCACAGCGTCAGCCTCATAATCCATTGCTGTTGTGCCAGAAACTTTGGAGAAAATCTTAAAGTTATTTCTTCAGTATTATCCTTACTTGTATGTCAAACCATTTGATTAATGGTCTATTATTTTTAATCATTATATCTAAAGTCTAATAAACTATATAGAGACCAGGCTTCCTTGCTAACATTTCAAGTTCCTTCCACTTCAATTAGAATTCTTTAAATGTGCAAAGAACCCATAAGCAAAAAGGAAGACCATCATATTGTTATTGCATATCAATATAACATGATTATGTGTTTAAAGGTGAAGAAAGGAAAGTTGCGTAAGAAAAGATCCTTTTTTAAAGACTATCAAATTGCTTTATACTATTTTGTCTGACACAAATACTATATATATTTTAGAAACTCTTACATATACTATACTTCAACTGGTAAAGACCTAGTCAACGAGGAATACTTTTAACCTATTTAGTATATATTGATGTAGATTCTTTTAAGTTATCAATCAATCTAACGCCCGAAAGCAATTCAAATATATATCTAGAGATACTTTATCATCAGACTAGAGCTACAATTCGAATAACTATGCAAAATCTTGAGTGATTTCCTGCTCGCACTCCCGCCCGCCGCCTGACAACCCGTTCGTGAAATGCAATCAACAATTGGGAGCAAAAACATTCCTTTCTTTTGCTGGCACATCAAAAGGAATAACGCAGGATTTCTTTAAGACATCCAGCTGAGAAACTTTAGGTTCTTTCGCCCTGGAAACAGATGATCCTTGAAACGGGCCGTGTCAAGAAAAAAAAAAAAGAAAAGAAAAGCAAACCAAACCGCCAACAGTAAGTGGAAAACTTGCATTTCATACTCACACGCACACGGACACACACATGAGTCGAGTTTTTACCATTTTCCCCAGCAAAGGGAGGGAGGGGGGGGCCAAGGGGCGGGGCATTACATAATGTTCCGCTTGTGTAATTTATCATCTTCAAGTTCAGCGAGAAAGAGAGAGAAAGAGAGAGAGACGCCCGCGCCGACAGAGCGAGACAGGAGAAGTGGGAGAATGAGATGGAGAAAGGAGGTGGGGGGTAAACCTTTTAGGCAAAAGTTGTGCGCCAGTGCCGGCAGGTGGCGCGTTTAATGATTAATTGCCAAATTGGAGCAGGAAATTTATAAAATTTTCAACAGCAATTGCTGAGGCCGCGACGGAGTTCTGCTTCCCACCTGCTTGCCCCCTCACTGTCTTCCTCTCCCTCTCTTCCTCTCTCTCTCTCTCTCACTATCCACCTTTGCGCCCACTTGCAGACTATTTACGTGGAGGCAAAGTACACGCTGTCTGGGTTCTGGTGACAGCCGAGCAAAGGCGGGCGATGACAGCAACGCCCTTCCCAGTCTACCTCGCCTGTTCCCCTCCATCTTCCTCCACCTACCTCTCCAAGAGCGTTGACAGCAAGCCACAATCTCCCTCACACACCTCCCACAGGCCACTTCACTTTTTCACCGACCATCGACCCCTCCGGGCAGACAAAACAGTTGCCATCTAATTGTCAATTCCAACCCGCAACCCCCTGCACGCCCTCCCCCTCGCCGATCACTTGAACATGGCCCTCAACTGGTCGCGCAAATTGAGCTCGCGTACAGAACAACACTAAGAATACTTAATATGAACCCAAGGGCCAAGTAAAGACTTCCAAAGCATGCAACAAGAAACAAATTGAGCAAGCAAAATAACGCTGGATTTGCTCATTGATTTGCAGTCTAAGGCAGTATCTGCTGCATACTAAAACGAGTTGGTATCTAAGATTTCGTGGAATTATATATAAGATATGAACACATGCTGAACTTGCCTTAAGAGATAGTTACACCAGTTCCTGTTTAAGGTCTCTTTGAATGAATGCAAATTGGTAGAAACAGGAGTGGAACTTGGGAAATGTTTTGCTTCTTTTGAACACATCAAAATTGGGTTAACTGAAACTGCATTGAAGGTGGATATTCATCGACACAGCCTTAGCTGTCAGACTGAAACTGCAACACAATTGCAGTATGCCACAACGATGCAGCTTGACACACATTACTCCGAATTGCATTGCAAACCCTTTTACAGCCTTGACCAGTGTTGCAAGTGCTCGACAGTGTTGCATCAAAAGGAGCTCGAAATTTGACACAACAGAATTTGCCTTTACTGTCAGCTCAAAACTCTGTTAGGAGTTCAACTTTAATAATATTTTTAATATTGCCACAGTTCGGTCAGAGCACAACTGAAAATTGATAACGAAATAAGTTCTTAAAACTTTTTTACAATACAAACTTTAACAAAACCAAAATTAACAAATTCGGAAAATCCCAAAGAGTTCGAAATATGGATATTAAAATTGATGATATTATAGCAGCTGCATCCTTGCTAACCGAGAAGCCTTCTTTGTCGGCTCCATCGTTGCCGAAGGAGGAGGCGTGGCCTGTGGACGCGCTCCTCTACCAGCCGCTGGAGGCGCAACAGATACTGCTGCCAGAGTACGCCAGCTGCCTGGCGGTGCAGACCTATTTACGCATGTGCCACCTACCCTACGAGAAGCGTAGCTGTGCCAATGCAGAGTTCATGTCGCCCGGCGGACGCTTGACACGATTGCCCTTGCTGCGCATCGGGCGACGCTTGCTAGCGGAGTTCGAGCCGATTGTGGCGCATGTGGAGCAAGAGCAGCCAAATCAGGCACTCACCAATTGCCTGGACGAGGATCAACGCGAGGAACTGGCCACAATGGTCACCCATCTGGAGGATACGTGCACACTGGCCGAGCTACATAGCTGTTTCTGTAGCCAGGACACTTATGAGAAGCACACCTGGCTACGCAATGGAGCCACCTACCCGTGGCCACTGAACATGCTGCGACGCTACGATCGCAAACAGGATGCGTTGCGTATACTGCGCGTCTATGGCTGGCATCAACTTGATGAGGCAGGTGTGCAGCAGAATCTGCGCAAGTGTCTGCAGCTGGTGAGAGAGAAGATGCAGGACGTGGATGTGGAGGAGCAGGGGGAGCCGGCGTTTCTCTGGGGCAAGCAACCCACGCAGCTGGATGCTCTGCTCTTTGGTCATATGGCAGCCGTGCTGGGCACCAAGTTGCCGCAGGTACATCTGGCGAATACGATGCGTGAATTTCCGCAACTTGTGGACATTTGCCGCCGCATTGATGCGATGTTTTATGAGGGCAAGCTGATGAATGGGGAGAAGCAAGAGGAAAATCTGGACGACGATTGGGAAAATCGGGAAGAGCAGTAAACAGTGGATTAGCTAAACAGGAGCAGTTGCCGAACACCTCCACCCCCCCCCCCCTTATCTTATCTCATGCAGCTCTTATTTTGCTTTGTTTTATTCGTTTCGGGGCACAATCAAAAATATGCAAAACATTTTACAATAAAAAACCAAACTCATTTCGTAACACTGAGATACAGATTTCCACTTTCAATTTAACTTCTGGACTTGCTTTATCCTCCTCCTCTCCCACTCCCACTCCCTCTTCGTCTTCTTTCTCTTGCTTATCCTCCCATTCCTACCCCCACCCCACAAACACAAAATGTCAGTTCAATTTTATGACTTGCCCTGCGGGCACAGGCAACTCGACCTTCGTCCGTATCAACAGCAACGTGTAGTCCCGGCCTACCGCTCGAAGTATAGTGCCTTCCCCACCCGCCCCCTGCCGCCTTTTACTCCTTCCCTATTGTGCCCCCCCTCCCACTGGGCAGAGTTTTTTTCACTCTCTGTCTTTTGCTTTGCAATCAGAAACTCATCATGGCCTATTGATGTTTGTCTTTTATTTTTCGTTTTCCCCTTCCCTCAGTTCCTCAACTCCCTCAAGTCCCTGCAGCACCAGCTCTCTCCCTCTCTCCCTTGGGGGCTACCCTTAGTTGTATTTTGTTGCCTTGCTCCTGTCCTGTTAATTTATTGGAATTTGCCAAAAGGATTAAGTACGCCAATAAGCGTTGCTCAACGTCAATAAGCGCGTCCCCCTTGCCCCTGCTTCTAACCCTCTTAAGCCCCTTTACACCCCCCCATATTCAACATGCTGGCTCCTCTAGCCCCTCGCCCGGGGTACGTGCTTGTCTGCGTGCTGCTATCATTCGCTGCGTTTTCCCCCTCGACAGCCCCTCGTTTGCCCTTTGGTCTATTTCCGTTTCCGTTGGCTACCCCTATCTGCCTTCCTTCCCCCCTTGCTCCCTCGCTGATAAATGCTGCGCGTGCCGACTGATTTTCGCTGCTTTGCTGCCCTTGCTGCAGCCAGCTGCCTGATTTGTTTGGCTTTATATTTCAATTTTGACTGTGCTTCCTCATACAAAGCATACAGAGTCGGACGCAGAGCTTTCAGCTTGCAGCTAAAGCTTTCAAGTGCTTTTAAACTTGAATTTCTATTAGCTATTGGTAAGTTAATGAAAAGAACAAATCAAATTGTTGAAGTCTGTAATTGTTTTAAATATGCTAAAATTTAAGATATAATTTAAAGCTTTAAGCCGCTTTCAAAGCTCCACAAAATAAACTCAAGTTCGCCTGAGTCCCCGGTTTGCAGCAGGTGCACAGCAGTTTCATGTTGCACGTTGACTTGACGACAGCATTATCAAAACTTGCTGTGTATTTTGTTTTGTTTTCTTTTATTTTCTTTTTGATTATTTTTCGTGAAACTTTCGGCTTGCGTACCCCCTAATATGATGCTCTATAGTGCACAATTTGTTTTCATTTTGTGCTTGGCTGTTTTATTTTGTTTCAGTTTCTCTCCCTCCCTCTCTCTCGCTCTCACTGTCTCTCTCTCTCTCTCTCTCTTTATCTCTCTATCTCTCTTGCTCATCCTCTATCAAGCTTGGGTAGCGTAGCTTTTACTTTTGTTTTCCCGCTGCTTTAGCGACTTTCGCCAACCGCCGCTGGCTTCAAGTTTTCAACGCTTTATCTTGCTGGCTATATCTGTGCGTCGGGGTACCTTCCGTACCATCGTCCACCGGGGGTACCCTCTGCCCCCCTGTGCACCCTGTGCCATGTGCTGTCAACTTAACCGCTGCCACTTGCCATTGTTGCTGTTTATTTTCGAAGGCGGAGGTCGGCGGGGCACACGAAAAACTTTGCCACATGCCACGCCCCATGCTACAAAACGCCGCAGGCAACTAAGCCAAAGATAGAGCAGTGTCTTCACGCGCTACACCCCTCCCCCGCTCTTTCTCTCTCTCTCTCTCTCTATCTATCTCTCTCTTTCTGTGGAAAACTTTCTATAGCCTACAAATTTTCTTTTTGGCCCAAATTGACCAAATGGACGGGGCAAAACTTTTACTTGCGGCTACTTTCACCGCCAGTCTACTCCAGTGCTCCTCCCCATTCACTTCTTCTCTCCCTCAGTTTATCTCTCCTGGAGCTTTCGCTGATCCAAACACGTACATGTGCTTCGTGAAAATTCCCACGCCCGGCAGCTTTTCCTCAGCAGCTCCCCGAGCAGTGATTAGGCATTATTTCTCGGTAGAAATTTTCGGCGTGTCATTGAAACAACTCAATTGAGTTTTGGCCGAACTTGCTAATATGACAGAGAATAGCCTGCATGTCCCAAATACCCTATACACAGTCTGCATGCCCCACCATATCCCCAACATGCCCCACATACCCCAAACACTCTTCCCCACACACAATGAATAACTTTGCAATTGTTGAGCAAATCATGAAAAATTTCTCGCTACAAATTACATTCAAAGTATCCAAAGAAAAGCCAAGGAAATACACCCGGGTATGTGTGTGCTCTTTGAGCTTCAGAGGGTGGCGAAAGTGGGAGGTAGGGAGAGCTTTAAATAAATATTAACGCAATCAATGGGTTCACCCCTAAGCAGCCCCTCAAATCTCTCATCGAAGACAACTCGCACACCGCACGCACCAGTCGGCATACCACGCCCCCCTCCCCACCATCCTCTTTGCCGCCCTTTGGCCGTACTGCCTACCTTTGTTAGCTTTGGGGCTGAGCTTAAGCCAAATTGCTGCATTGTTGTAATTTATATGAAAAGTTTCGAGTAGTCGATGCGAGGTAAAAATCCTTTTATAAGTCCCTTATAAGGCGGCATCCATGTGCAAGAATGGGAAATCAGTCAGCTGTCTACGCAGCAGGAGGGAGGGTGGAGGAGGAGGCATAGGTGAGGTCGTTGCGCCGCTGGCTTGATTTAAGAGCTTTGAGCATGAAATGTGAAGATGTTAAGTAATTGCTTAAGGCTGTACATTAACATAAGTCGAGGAGACATTGAAAATAATCAAAGTTATGGCTAAGTTAAGATATTATCAAGATATAATCAAATTGATGAGCTTAAGAATTGCAATTTCAACTGCGTTTAGTAATATTTGAGCATTTAAGTCCGGCAGTTAACAACAGGCTTCGTTTAAGACTGATGGATTAAACTTATTATACTAGCTACCCATAGGGAAATGTCTTTAACAGGCAGAAGAAGGCGTGGCAGACCCCACAAAGTATATATCCTTTCAATCAGCATCAACAGCTGAGTCGATGTATCCAGGTTTGTTTGTCCGTTCGTATGAAAAGCTAGATATTAGAGACTATAAGAGCTAGGGCTACCAAAGTTGGTGCCCATACGAATTCCAAGCATCATTTTCATGCAGGACAGGTCATTTTTGGTAAACACAATAACTATAAACAGTGAATGGATTTCTGAAAGTTTGATTGTGATCGGATAATTAAGATAGAAGATATTCAAGAAATTTGAAATATGTCATGTTTTTCAAACACCTTCCTAAAAGTATGCAACACAAAATATCCAAACATAGAAAGTATTCATTGAAGAAATCATTTTCGCGAGCTGCACGACATGTATTTAAGCTACCCTGGTATGTGAACAACCGAATCATAGAAAGGGACTTAAAAGTTGTCCCATTGGGAGACCAAATTAACTTCCACAGCAGCCGATACGCCGACAGGCTTATCGCCTATCCAAACAGGTTGGCGAATAACCTCGTCGACCCCATTTCCCTCCGACGGCTAAAGAGAACACATCCTCATGACCTCCTCACTCGTAAAATATTATAACCCTTCATTTGTACTTTGTATATATTATTTTTTTAAGCCAAACATTAGGTTAAGTTCAGAAGATACTGAACAATTCCTCTTGACTATAATAATAATAAATAAAATAATAATAAAGAAATCGTTTTGGTCATGTGTTTAGCGGATATATCACAGAGCACACTCGACTAACAAGCACACTATAGTAACTTTGTGCAAATGTATGTAACAGCAGAAGAAGGCGTGGCAACCCCCATAGTTTATACATACGTATACAAGGTGCAAAGTTGCAGTGCAATTTTAAAGCTGCTCTTGCTACTTTGTTACTTCGGATTAATCTCAAAGAGGAAAGGTAAGTTTCGATCGAGTTAGAAAAGGTCTTGCATTAATCTGTCTTGGATTGTCCCACACATCTTGTGGAATATATTTGTATTCATATAGTGCATAGTGGAGTAACTCACTGTATATTTATTTACTGTCTGCTAAAAGCAAAGCTCATTAAAGCTTAAGCTTAGCAATTTCAGCACAACTTCAGCAGATGATGCAGTCAGCTATCTGCAAAGCAGCTGGAAAAAGGATTAAAACTGGCAGATTAGCCCATGCGCAGGTGGACACAGGGAGGAGTTTTTGCTTCGCCGGAAAAAAGCTAAACTCAAAGCGTAGCTTAAACAACATGCCAGATGTTATATGTCAGGTGGTAGGTGGCAGGTGTCAGGTGGCAGGTGTCAGGTGGCAGGTGGCGGGTGGAAGCTAGGTTGCATGTGCCTGGTGGCGTGTGGCAGATGGCAGGTTGCGTGCGGCAGCTTGGCAGTTGGCTGCAGACAGCACTAAATCAAAACAATGCAGGCTCAACTCGAATTGCAACGCACTACACCCTGCCTCCACCTCCTCCACACCCCTCATGCCATGCATGCCTTATGCCGCAGGAGTAGAGCAATTGGAGCGCCTGAAGCCAGTGGCAAATCGCAGTGACAGCAGTCAACATTCCACATGCAACGTGCAACGCGCAACGTGCAGCCTAATCCGGGTTAACACTCTCACCACGTTGCAGGCAAGGGGCTGGGGCTGAGACGGAGACGGAGCGTGGCAACAGACCGCTCGCTGATGACAATGTTGCCGAGGACTTAGTTAGCTAGCTGTGCTGCTCCACCCCCCCCCCCTTCATGCGCCTTGTTCGATGTTTATCGATGTTTATCTGCTTCCACTAAATTTCGATAACAATAAAATATGATTTCTTTGCCCAACAAAAAACAACAACAACAACAAGTACAATAAACAGGCAAACAAGCTCACAAAAAGAAATTAAGGAACTGCTGCAAACTCCATGCCGTACCTCCCTCGACACCCCCCTCCCCCACCTCCTTGAAATACCCGAACCAGAAACCCAAACTGGATACCCTAAAAACGATGCCGAACCGGAACCCTAACGGCAAAAACAAACAACGGCGCAAAAATCCAACAAAGCGCTGAGTAAATATTACAAAAATGTATTTCCACACACACTCTCTCGTACACACACTCACACACACACTCATACACAGCCAGGAGCAGCGGCAAAAGAAAAATATAAATAAATGGCAGACGTGACAAAAATGCTTAAGTGAAAAGTTACGAGCTAGAAAGAGAGAGAGAGAGAGGGACTATACTGTAAGAGAGAGAGAAAGAGGGGTAGAGGGATAGGTATAGCTGGCGGATGTGGGGTGAGCGAGTGCGAGCCGCTACGGAAATCGCTTTTCCAGCCAGCCGACAAAAAAAACAAACGCACTTTTTTATTTATTTTTTTTTTGTGAACTCTACGAAGCCTAAATACGCTTACAGTCCAATGGACCATGGATATACAGAATAAATTAAATCGATTTTGTGTATATATTGAACCGATTTGAGCAAGACATATTGTTGTTTCATACCTTTATTATTCACTAATGAAAAAATAACAGCGAGTATAAACTAGAAAAGGTATTAATAAAGATTAAATTGTAATTAAATCAAAGAAAATTATAAAGTCAGAGCCAGAGTTTCCGTAAGCTCAAAACACAACTTAAACAGTTACAGCAAATTAAAAATAAAATACTAGAATAGCAAAAATACAATATGTATATACTATATAGTCCAGTTTCAACTTATGCACTTGTTGGGAGTCAAAGCAATAAGCACTGTAAATTTGATAGGCCCAAAAGAAGTGAAAGACGAGTTCAGTTGGGTGATGAGTGCATAGCTTAGTTGGTATAGGACTTTAAGCAGTTTTACAGCAAAGATTTGCAGATTTTAAAGCCTGCAAATACATTCTACATTCTTCTCATTGAGGTCCAGCCCAGACACAGTGCCATGTTATACAATCGGTGCTGGCAATCGAATACCCTTGACAGTGCGGCGGGCAGGAGCAGCAGCACCATTTGCAGCACAAAAGAAACTTTTCTTTCTCTTTCTCTCTCGGTCTCTTTCTCGCTCTCTCTCTCTCTCTCTCTCTCTCCCTCTCCCCTCTTTTTGTTTTGCTTTGTTTTGATCTCTTGCAGCGCTGCTTAATATTTTCTTGTTTACGCTTTGTATGGCACAGCCGTTGTTTATCATACTCAGTCTCCTTGCTTTGCCTTGTTCCATGTTCCATGTTCCATGTAGCTGTAACAGGACTTTGCTCCATTTGGCCCCCCCGTCCGATCCTGCCTTGGCACCCACGCCTCCTCCTCCTCCAGCTGCTGCTGCTGCTGCTGTCAAAGTTTTTCACGCACGCCTGCAGCCGGCAAGCAGTTTCCCGGCACGGGTTGAGCCGCGCACCAAATCGATTTCCGCTTCATTACCTAACCCCCACCCAGCCTGGCTCGTTCCCTAAGCTGCCTTGCTCTGCGTCCCCCCCCTCTCCACTTCCTTATCTTTCTCTTTGTCTTGTATTTGCCGCTCAGCATGCAAGCCAAGCTGTATCAATCATCTTTCAGCCAGCACAAATAAGATGTATGCCGTGTCTGCCTCTTCCCCTTCCTCCTCCTCCTTCTCTTCCTCCTCCGTACTCCCTGCACATCTCCTCTTCTCACTCATATGTCAGGGACAGGACTACGCAAATTGTTTGTTTCTCTGTGTTTTGTTTCCTTTCATTCTGTTTACTTTCCGCAGCACTCGAAGCTCCCTCGCACACCCCATGCATGTGTCCGTCTGCTTGTGTGTGCCTGTGTCTGTGTGTGTGTATCTGTGTCTGTGTCTTTGTGTGTGTGTGTACGGCCTGCGTCTTTGTTATGTTTGGCCCCGCTTTCATGTCATTTCTCAAGTTTACACAACATATTTCAAGTGTTTGATGTGTCTTTCGCACCCAACGCGCATCAATTTCTTGACTCGCTGCCAGCCTCCTTCTCCCCCCTTTCCTTCCCCGCCCCTTCTCTTGCCCGCTTTTTTATTTTTTGCATCAGCTGCGGCAACGTGGCGGCAACTCAATAAAACGTAAGCCAAACCGCAAGCGAAAGCGTAAAGCGTTCATATATAAATATTGCGCATACGCCGCGTAAATCCATAATTGCATTTGTTTGACATCGCCTGAGCCGACCGAGAAATAAAAAAAAGGGAAGCCAAAACCAAAACGAAAACGAGCACAAAATGAGCAAGAGACGAAGTGCCTGACACACACACACAGACACACACGTGCATGCACGTCTCTCGATTCGCTTTCGCAACAATTTCGCCAACTGTTTTTGAATGTGGCAACTTTTTAATTGAGGCAGTTCTGGCATGAGCTATCTAAACAGTCAAAGAGCTGCTAAAGGGGCATGAACAGTCAAAGGGGCATGAACAAAGGGCTGTTCCAGCAAACATAAACGACTCGAGAAGGTATTAAGACTATTTTCACAGATATTGCTGAGTTTATCATATATTTAAATATATTTATAACAAATTTAACATTTAAAGCTTTTACAGTGTCAATTGTCTTTTGGCGATTTGCTGGCGAAAGCGATTTGGCAGCGTGTCGCCTTTTTTGCGTGAGTTCTCGCATGCAGCTGCGTCGAGCGTTTTTTGCGTGTGGATTTCGTAGCATTTGCACTTCAATTTTGAACGTGCAATGTATTTTTAAGCACTCACTGGGGCGGGGAGCGGTGGGTGAGGGGTAAGGGTCGGTGGGCGTGCCAGTGTCGTAGCAACAATTGCCAGTTGCTGTTGCCAGCTGCAATACGGCGCAGCAGCAACAATAACGATGATCAGCAACGGCAGACGATGATTGCCACTTGGTCGCATATTTTTGCAGCTGTGTGTGTGCGTGAGAAAGAGCGAAAGAAGAAGAGAGTGAGATAGACAGAGGTAGCCTGTGTATCTGGTCAATTATTTGTTGCTACTTTATAAAGTGCTACTGTTGCTGTTGCTGTTGCTGCTACTGCTACCACAGCAATAATAACAGCAGCGCATAAATTGACCAGAAAACCGAGTAGTCTACTCCCCACAAAGTGGGCGTGGCAACTAGTACCATGTGAAACTCAAACTAGAGTTGCAGCTAAACTTATTGCAGTAAATGAAAGGGCCAAAAGGCAAAGGAAAAAAGTTACAGGCCACAAGCCGCACATGTCATACTAACTTTGTATTTACTGTACAAGTTTTAGTATTTTGTACATTTACAGTATTTTGTATTTCTTGTATTTATAATACAACTGGCATGCAATGTAATACAACAATAAAAAAAGGTACTTAAATAAGTTTGTTTATTTGCCATGCAATTACAGGGTATCTGCCAGTTGGGTCTGTATTTCTACCACAAAATTACTACGTTACGCAAAACTTTTTCGGAGAACGCAATCAAAATCAAGACGAAGAACTTCATGTGCATATGCTAGTTAAGAGAGATTTCTTTGAAAGGGAGCAAAAAGCAGAGTCCAAATTGGCAGATATCTAAGGGGGGTGCCTTGGTTGGGTACCGTAATTCAGTAAAATGACGAAAAAAAAAACTATGACTGATAACTGAAAATATTGAGGAGATGAAAATCAAATACTGCATTCATTGGACAACTTCGGCACGCACAAAGTCAGATGAAAAGAGGAAGAAAGGTTACCTACACAATGTCGAAACTTGTATGCCCTTCAAGGTTCTTATATCCTTCGATCCTTCCTATGCTAGTTGTGTATAATAGAACCGAATGGTATTGTGTATATTCAATATTATGTCCAACTTCGATTGGCACTCATAAGTTAAGTTATTTTTAAAATCAAAACTGGTCTTCATACAAAAACCTTCATTTCGGCCGATTGTTCCTATGGTAGCAATGCGTTATAGTGATCCGATTTGGATAACATTCTATATGCATATTTAATATCCAATAAAAGTCTGAAATAGTAAATTTGGTTGCCATATCTTGAAAAATAACAAAATTCGGCCGATAGTTTGTATGGCAGCTATACAATATTTCGCTCCAATTCGGCTCGTTTCGACTTATATACAACGTGCAGTAATAAGAAGCATGTATGCTTACCGGGTTTCATGAAGATATACATATTTATGTGACCAAATGTCAATGTATGGCAGATTAAACATTTAAAATAGCAATTTAATTTAACTTAGTAACATATATAACATATATGGCACATGGCATTCAGTAGGTATATGACGACGTGTCCGTAGTAGTTAGCATATGGAATATAAAATATGACAGCGTAAACGTTACCGAGAGATTACCGCAACAAGAGCAGCTACCCTAGCCACACCTACTTTGTCCGCATTTGTGCTTCATATGACACACGCCATATGACATATGGGAAAGCAGTTGGAAATCGCCGCATTAGGAAATCGCCTTTCAAGTGATTTGCTGTACGCCACGACTCCCACACCCCAAGACTGGAGCGAGCCACAGTGGCCAGAGGGAAGGAGAGAGGGGGGAAACAACAGCAATAGCAATTTGGCCATCAATTCGAAGCGCACTTGAAAAACGAAACGAAATCCCCGGAGCAAATCGCAACACAAATCATGGGTATTACGAGCTTGTCATATGCGCGAGGGTGAGAGAGGGAGAGAGAGTGAAGAGAGTGAGAGAGAGTTGAGAGGAGTGGGAGCGAGTGCGAGTGCGAGGCGCCATTGGGTCGAGCGGCAGCTTTGGAGCTGCGCATACGAATGGGAATGGGGATCAACACCTTTGGGCAGCATAAATCGTGAACACACACTCAAACACACACGCACTTACACTAACACAGACACACACACACATACTTACGTTGGCAGTTAAGTGGCTAAAACTAAGCTGGCAATAGATCAAACCGCTGTGAGTTTATTAAACCAACTGTGCAGCATGTGCGCGCCAAATGAGAGGCTTTTGGCATTTTCTATTAACTGGCAGGCGTTTAATTTACAGCTGAGAGTGCAAGAAAGAGAGAGAGACAGAGTGAGAGAGTGCTAGGAGGTGGGCAACAATAAATTACGCTGGCGACGAGGCCGGAAATGCGCAGCGTCTGTGCGGATGTTGAGGCTGAGCTGCGTCTGCTGCTGTCTCTCGAGTCGACTTCAATTTCCCTCTGCCCTCCTTGCCACTCCCCTCTGCCGACTAAAGTCTTCAATCTTCAGTCTACTGTCAAGCAAGACGCATTCTAATTAAAATTTAATTGTTTACACTTTTCGACAGCTAACGGAAATGGCAAAGGAAGTGACGAGTGGGAGATGATGGTAGAGGTAGAGAAAGAGAGACGAGGCTAGTGGGAAAGAGAGGTGCTGCGAGTCAGAGCACCTCGCCAACCTTGTGCTCTCTGGCCCTGGTCCATTTGCAGTTTCGCTTCCATTAGCCCCAAAATCGTTGGCATCGTGACCGGCGCGTTTAATTGTCTCCCTTCTGCCTGGCCTGATTTACATGGCAGACACCAAAAGTTTACAACACAAACAAAACGACGGTGCTGGCTACCTCCCTCCCTCCCTGTGTCTCCCTTCCTGCGCCTGGCGAACGTGACTCGCATGCCAATTGTCTGCTTATCAAAGTGTATGAAATTCATAGAAATTATGACGCGCCCGCCGCGAAGACGCTGTTTGAGACATTCGACTTGGCGCAAAGTCCTTGCCCGCTAACTTTTCAGGCCACGGGGGCCCCCTCCCCAACGGTCACTGACATTGTGTGTGTGTGTGTGCTTAAGCATTTTATTGTCTTTAAGCTTCATTAAGTCAAATGCTGCGAAACGTTTAAGTCACTCCAAGGCAGCGTATGAGGAACGATGTCACGCATTAAGTATACGCATTACGCATTCGCCACCTACTCGCTGCATGGCACTAAGCGGCTATTTCGGACAGCAACAGCACAACACAAACGTGCGAAAGAAAAAATAGCCACTCCCCTGTCCTCAATTTCTCTCCCTTTATCTTTTAATCTTCTCCGTCTCCGTGCAGATTCATAAAATTTTGGAAGATTATTTGTTTTTTGCAGCATTAATGATTTAACCTTGTCGAATTGAGAACATTCGAAGCTGTTTACAGAGTATCTCTTAGTCAGTCATCTGCTCACACTTGTCCTTGGCTCGATTAGCCTTAATTTTAATTAGGCTCTCGTCTGCTTTATGAACTAAGTTAGAAATTATGGTTACCCAATACCTCCATCGAGGAAACGAGTTAACCGAGGTGCTGCGCCACTGTGGCACCACAGGGTGGCATCCGCACACAGGGTGTGAGTGGTTTGTCACATGTGAACCACCTGGCAATTAAAAAGTTGTGGGAGTCGCTAAACGCGAATTCATGAAACAAAATCGAGTTAAAATTCCAAAGCAAATTAAATTAAACACAAAACTTGGTGGATGAGAAAACGAGAAGCGAAAGAAAGAGAGAGAGAGCGGGGGACCAAGAGAGAAAGGGAAAAGCCAACGCGACGGCGAATACAAAACGGAAATGGCGAGAAACTGTAGGCGGCAAGCTACAGGAGCAGAAGGAGGATGAAGAAGGGGGAATAACAAGGATTAAGGCAAGAGCACGACAATTGTGGGCGCTCATTTCGTTTATTAAGTTTCGGACGAGTCGCAGACTCGCTTAACTTTTGGGGGGGCGCGAGGGTATTGAGGGGGTAACAGGGTGTCGCAAAAGTCAAACCACGCGCGATTTGGGTAAATTAGAAAATGGTGCGTGGCGAGAGGATTGTGGGTGTGGCGCTGCGGGGCACAAATGTTGAGTAATTAAAATTGAATCACTGCACTGGAGTTGGCTATGCAGTGGAAGTGGGCTGCAAGAGGGGGGACAAACAACGCAGACAAACGTAGTTAAAGATCTCTTTTGAGCACAGCGAATAGCTGTCTCTTTCTCTCTCTTTCACTCTTTTTTACTGTCCCTGTATCTCTCGTTGCACAGAAAACAAAATATTTAGCAGAAATCCGATACTGTTTATTGCCAGAAACAAATTTGAATTGTGCTAAAATTTGTGCGGTTAAACCTAAAAGAGTTAGACGTACATGAATTGCAAATACCGTAGGTAGAAATTATAAATTGAATTCAAAATTACATTTGTGGTCGAAGTCGAAGAATACCCTTCAAGAGTTAGGCATACCAGGCTTGTAAATACCCTAACTTATTGCCACTTATTGTACTTTTGTACTACTTCCAATTTGAAATGCTAATTGATGCATACAAATTCAAAGAGTTCTTAAATATTTATTAATAAATGTAACTTATTTTAAAGATTATCATATGATAATTTATCATAACATAATTGATGTAAGTAAGCTAAATATTTATTGCATTTTAAGCACAAAAGAAAAGCAGAAATAGTATTTAATTAAATTAAATTGCTACAAACAGTTCAGATTACTGAACCAAGCTCACACATCATATTGCTGAAATAGAACGCTTATAGGCTACAATAGAAAGGAGACGAAAGAGAGAACGAGGGAGAGATGGAGAGATGGGTAGAGCTGGTTGAAGCTAAGAAATTAAGCTGACAAATGCATGGTAGACGAGTCGAGCTGTGTAGAGAGTGCTCCGATGGGTCGTTTTAGTTATTTGTTTCGATTTAAGCCAAGTCAACAAAAGTAAATACGGTAAGGGAGACACAGAAAGAGAGAGAGAGAGGGGGGAGAGAAACGATAAAGCATACTGGCGCGTACTTAGATGTCAAAAGGATTACGAGAAGCCATTGACCGTGGACGTCCACAGCGATGATAAGGCTGCTGCTGCTGCTACTGCTTGCCGCTGCGAGTAGTGTGTCCAGCGTGTCCACTCCTCGTTGACTGCCAACTTGTTCCGCTGCCCGCTTTCCTCCAGCTACCTCGTTCCTTGCTGGCAGCCCGTGTCATTTGCGGTTGCTGCCGGTTTGCGTCATTGGTTTTTGATTGTGTTTGGCTGCTTTATTTATTTATAGCTTCGAAATCGGAGACGGAGACAGACGACGGGAAAGCTTTTCATAAAATATTATATCTTGTTTTACGCCAAGCTGATCCAGCGAGGCAAAGTAAAGCAAAGCGGGTTGAGGTGGGCCATGTCGTTGCACGACAACTTCAACTTGCGCTGAGCCTCGGCTGGCAGCAAAGTTAAATTGCAAACAACAACAAGTTGTAATGGGAACAGGGAACAGGGCACTGGGAACTGGGTACAAGGAATAGCAAAGTGGAATAGGGAAGTGAAACCGGGAACAGGGTAGTGGCATATGAAACAGGAAGGTGGCACAGCTATTCAACTTGTGGCGCAGTTCGTTGGCTTTTTGTATAACTTTTGATTAATAGAGCGAACAAGAAGCAAACGAGCGAGTGAGTGTTAGAGAGAGACTGCTGCTGCCAGAGTCGAGTCGAGTCGAGTTGAGTTAAGAGTCTCCGACATAATTGCACCACATGCACCAAAAACAAAGAGGCAAACCCATTGGTAAGCCCAAACCAAGAGCCCCCAAGCGAACTCCAAAACAACCCGACAGCCCTCGACCAAAAAAAAAAAAAAAAATCACGAGCCCAAAAGCCAACTTCAAGTCCAAGTCCAAGTGCTGCTTCCACTTCCCATGCCTCTTCAGCTGCTGCACATGACAAGCCGAAGGAGGAAAAACCAAAGGGGGATGGGATGGGGGTTGGTGTAGTGGAAAAAAAAGAAAACACAAAACTTCTTACGCTAAATTGATTCCGTCGAAAACAAGTGCAGGCATGGCTCAGGGAGACGGCGGAGGGCTGGGAACGTGTCGAGTGCAGGCACCTCGGCTGCGGTCTACTTAGTTAGTTGTTGTTGTTGCTGCTGCTGTTGTTGCTGCCATTGGCGTGCGGGCTCGGCAGGATAACAGACAAATGCACTTATGCAACAGCTTTGCATTATTTCATTTCACTTCATCAAAAAAATAAGTGGAATAGCAAGACAACCAAATACACAGCCCACCACATACCCTAGCCAGACGGGTGAATAAGTAAAGCTATAAATAAAAGATCTGTTCTACGAGTATTGTCCACAAGTATAAGCAAATATATTTATATACCTGTATGTCATGATTAATAGAGAAATCATTGCATAGAAATAGATGTTATAGTTAAAAGATAACAACTGAAGTAACAACATAATATTGTCGACCCATTCAGCTCGTTTAGCTTTTTGCTAGTTACAAAAAGAGATATCTTTTAATATCAACCTATATACACTAACTGTCGTCTTCAAAGATATAGATGGTAACCACACGACCAAGTCTCCTAAACCTATAGATGAGGCAATGCAGAAGTCGAAAAATGTACACAAATTTATCACTTTTAAATTTTTAAACAAGCATTTTAAATGCAATGCAGCTTAATGGGTATATTAATGTATCATAATAAACAAGAAAGTCAACATCAAAGCGCTGTACACACTCTTTCTGCACAAGACAGTATACCCCTTCCCAAGTAAGTTGAGGGTATTTTTTTTTTCGCTGTTGGCACTCAAAGCTGCTTGTTCTACAACGGTTTGCCATATGCCACATGCAGCAATGGGACCCAAAAAAAAAAAGGAACACAAAGCAAAAGTATATGAAATTTGACTGAGTGCTGCAAGGGAAAGCCCGGGAAAGCCAAAATCCCAGAACCCCCAGGCCCCCAAGTACCGCACCGCAGTGTTCCACACGAATGCTAGGACCCTAGCCGAAAACCAAAGCCAAAACATCGGGCAGTCAGCCAAACGGTTTGGCATAAATTAGCTTCTCGCCTCTCCTTGAGAGCATTATAAAAGATGTTTTTTCCTTTTCAATGTTTCTTACCTTCTGGACGAAATCTTTGGAGAATTGTCAAAGATAAATCTCATTAGAAAGACAACACGTTCACCGACATTCTAGCATGTTAAGCAGGTCTTTCTAATTAATAGGATTGACGGCTGGTTGTATTTGTAACTCATGTAAAGGCAACAAATTGACTGGAATTATATCAAAATGAGCTTTAGGTTTTTTATGAGAAACTTAATGTCTTTATTAGTAAAAATAAAGAAGACATCGAGTTAAAAAATACACCAAACTTAGCCTAAATTTACATCCTATAAAAATTGCAAATCTCTCACCCCTTCCCCCCCCCCCCACCCTATTCGTTTTCATTCTTGCAATGTATGTTCTCCTCCCCAACTCGTGATCAAATTTAAAGCGTTGCAACAATAAATTAGCCCCAATGCACTCGCCCTTGGTTGCTATATATATTGTTATATATAGCGAGTAGACGTACATACAGTACTGTGCGGCCATAGTATATAGGGTTTCCTATACATACATATATGGCATAATGCATGCACACTTAAGCCCTCCAGAGTGCCAGCCAAATGGCAAGACAGAGATGGATACACCAAGATACTAACGTAGATGCTACGCCACTCTCCGTACCTACTACCCGCCCCCATTTGCAACTCCACGTCCGGCACACACTACTCCTCGTTTAGCCCTTTTAGCGAGCATGGAAAAGAAGGAAGCAAGTGCAAGGCACGAACGAAAGCTTAGCAAAATGCTTATGCTTTCATAATAATCTTTATGCCATGACGATGTTTCGAGGCGGCAGTAGCGGCAACCAACAAAAATAAACTGCCAAAAAAATAAACAGAAACAGGAAAGATAGGTTACCCTAGGCATACCGAAAGATTCTCACCCTAACAGCTTTTGGCTTACGCATTCATCGATTATTCCTACGATGATAAAAGTAAAGAGTTTTGAACCTTTAGCATGTGTTCATTCACAGTCCCTTACAGAATATTTGTAAGTACTGTACGTATACAAGTTAATATACTCTCTGCAAGGGTATAGAAATTAGTGAAAGGATAGTGAGCACGACTGAGTTTTACCCTGTCGGATTGTTGTTCATTAATATTGTTCAGCGAATTCATTCAAAAACATAACAAACTTTTAATGAAATTTCTAAAGACTTTACAATTACCCAGCTAATAGTCTCAGCTACACGCATAGTAAATCTGAATATCCCCGTTGCCTTGACAGATGAGTTCCTAAAGGGTTTCAAGAGGAGCAGACAGCTAGTGAAAATACTGGCTGAATGTTGAAAAGCAATAAATATAACTGTATAGAACGTTTTTAGACGCAGCCTTCGCTATTAATTTTTGCAGGGTATCTCCAAAAAAAAAAACAAATATCTAAAAGCTTGGCGAAAAAAAACAGCTAAACGAACATAAACTTAAGGGTTCAGGCATCTGGGACGGAAGCTGTGTACGCTGATAGAAGGCGGGGACGGGGGCAGGACGCGCACAGGTTTTGCGTAGTTGAGTACACTGTGATTTGTTGTTGCTGCTGTTGCTTTAGATGTTGTTGTTGCTTAAGTTGTTGGCTGTTCCGTTATTTGCTCCTGTTTATACCCTTCGACCATTGAAAATGGTCAAAAAATGGTATACTAACTTTGTGCAAATGTATGTAACAGGCAGAAGGAGGCGTGGGAGACCCCATAAAGTATATATATTCTTGCTCAGGATCACAAGCCGAGTCGATTGAGCCATGTCTGTCTGTCTGTCCGTCCGTCTGTCCGTCTGTGTGAACGCACAGATCTCAGCTATTATAAAAGCTAGAGTTACCAAATTTGGCAGGAAGACTCCTGTGTACTTCAAGCAGATCAAGTTTATTTCAAATGTTAGGTGCCACGCCCACCGCCCCCCACAAATCAATAATTTAATTTTTGAACTCAATTTGTAAGCGTTGTATAAAAGATACAACTTTCTGACTTTAACGTATACTAAGCTGAATGAAATATCTAGGTAGTCTCCAAATTACAATCCGATCGGACAATAATTACAAATGTTATTTAAGAAAGTATGAGCATAAAACCAAGTGCTTCAGTCAGCTAACAAGGAAGGCGGGCGAGCGCGAAGCGAAGCCAGCGCCATCTGTCGGGATTAATTTTAAAGCATGTGCATATGCACATTTAACAAATTAAACTACACGGGAACATAGGTCGAAGGGTATCCCACTGTCGCGTGCTGCGCGACTGTTGCTTTTCTTACTGGTTTTAGTTTCACAAGATTGCCAATTATTTACAAACTTTATTATTATTATTGTAATACTAAATATATATGCTGTAAAGGTATTTTAAAGCGATGGTTTCAATCTTTGGCATTGCATTAGGTAATTTATTATTTCCCAAAGACTTATTTCAATATTTAAATAAATGTATGAAATGTTTTGTAATGGATTTTAAACCTTTAGGTTTAGTTTAGTGCTATTTATAATATTGTATAATACTAATCGGGATTTCTTGTGGAATCAGCAATAAGGTAAAAGCTTTTACTCATGTCAAACAGTTTTATACCTTGAATTGTGATTAATTGTAATCAGTTAAATCTAGAAGAATGAAAGCCAAGTGACAGCTATATAATCAAACATGAAATCAATTACGTAATAAGAAAATTAATCTATAGAAAAGAATAATTTATAACTTATAGATGAGTCTATATATATGAAGGTATATCTATGTATACATATGTTAAGCTACATATGTATGTTAGAGACCTTAGCTTTATTTATAGTTCTACACAAGAAGTTCAACTTATAATTGCAATCTATGAATATTTTATATATAACCGATAACCGACTTGCAATAATTTCAACTTATTTGGGAATACAGCAGGCCGTCCAATCAAAGTCAGTTGCTCGAGGCATATGATTTTTCAAAAATTATTCATAAATCATACTTATAATAAAATCTTATAACAAATACGCTTGAATTAGTTGAATTAAGTTGTTTTATAAAAATTTGAAATGGAAGTAAATACCACAACTCTGTTGCCATACATACTCGATTTGCTGAGACACCAGCCAGATTTGTGTGAGTATTTAGCAAACTGCAAAGGTGATGTATCCCAATTCCCTATTCGCAATACAATCTTCAGGCTGCTCAATCGAAGAACTATGTTTTGAGATGAAGGACGCCGTAATGGATGAGGTCCTTGCCCCGTACGGTTCACTGCGTCGTGCTGTAGAGTTCGCTGTGGAGCTGGGCATGGATCTAGGGCTACTCTCACTGACAAATAAACGTATCCGAATACCCTTTAGGTTCTTCAGTAGGAACAAGTTGCCAGAGTCTCCACGACAACCAAAAACCAGTAAGAAAAGCAACAGTCGCGCAGCACGCGACAGTGGGATACCCTTCGACCTATGTTCCCGTGTAGTTTAATTTGTTAAATGTGCATATGCACATGCTTTGAAATTAATCCCGACAGATGGCCTCCCTTGTTAGCTGACTGAAGCAATTGGTTTTATGCTCATACTTTCTTAAATAACTTTTGTGATTATTGTCCGATCGGATTGTAATTTGGAGACTACGTAGATATTTCATTCAGCTTAGTATACGTTAAAGTCAGAAAGTTGTATCTTTTATACAGCGCTTACAAATTGAGTTTAAAAATTAAATTATTGATTTGTGGGGGCGGTGGGCGTGGCACCTAACATTTGAAATAAACTTGATCTGCTTGATCTACACTGGAGTCTTCCTGCCAAATTTGGTAACTCTAGCTTTTATAATAGCTGAGATCTGTGCGTTCACACAGACGGACAGACGGACAGACAGACAGACATGGCTCAATCGACTCGGCTTGTGATCCTGAGCAAGAATATATATACTTTATGGGGTCTGCCACGCCTCCTTCTGCCTGTTACATACATTTGCACAAAGTTAGTATACCCTTTTTTGACCATTTCCAATGGTCGAAGGGTATAAAAAACAGTAAGACGCACGTCTTCATGTGATATATTCATGCACTTTGTCATTCCCAACATTCTATAGACGAAGACGCCACGCGTAGCGGCCGGCAAGCATAAGAACTGAGAAAGAATTTCGCCAAAAGAGTGGACCCCAAAGAAGGCAGCCAGTTGCATCCGGACCAACAAAAAGTATTATAAAACCATCACGGCTGTCAGATCATTGAACGGCCCCCTAACCAGGCAGATAAAAAAGCGCCTACGCAACGCACAAAAGCCGCAAGACATTGAAATCGTCTGTAATAAAGTAATTATAATTGACAAACACTACAGACACTACAGGGTTTACATTTATTGGGCGGATATCAAGTACAATGTGCCGCCATTTTTATTATACCCTTCGACCATTGAAAATAGTCAAAAAAAGGGTATACTAACTTTGTGCAAATGTATGTAACAGGCAGAAGGAGGCGTGGGAGACCCCATAAAGTATATATATTCTTGCTCAGGATCACAAGCCGAGCCGATTGAGCCATGTCTGTCTGTCTGTCCGTCTGTCTGTCCGTCTGTCTGTCTGTCCGTCTGTGTGAACGCACAGATCTCAGCTATTATAAAAGCTAGAGTTACCAAATTTGGCAGGAAGACTCCTGTGTACTTCAAGCAGATCAAGTTTATTTCAAATGTTAGGTGCCACGCCCACCGCCCCCACAAATTAATAATTTAATTTTTGAACTCAATTTGTAAGCGTTGTATAAAAAGATACAACTTTCTGACTTTAACGTATACTAAGCTGAATGAAATATCTACGTAGTCTCGAAATTAAAATCCGATCGGACAATAAACACAGAAGTTATTTACGAAAGTATGTGCAAAAAACCAAGTGCATCAGTCTTCTAACAAGGGAAGTGGGCGAGCGCAAAGCGCAAGCGCCATCTGTCGGGAATAATTTAAAAGCATGCGCATTTCTATATGTTTATGAATTTAAGAAACTAAACTATACCGGAACATAGATCGAAGGGTATCCCACTGTCGCGTGCTGCGCGACTGTTGCTTTTCTTACTGGTTTTTATTAAGTCAATGGCGGAGCAACGAAAGCAAAGAGAAAGCAAAGACTGTCTTAGCCAGAGGTTTTTTCTGTTTCTTTTCTTCATTGCGAACG